>CM055116.1:565707869-566237869 GCA_029206835.1 Rana muscosa | reverse complement strand
AAGAAAGAGAGAGAGAAAAGAGAGATAGAAAGAAAGAGAGAGAGAGAAAAAAAATAGAGAGAAAGAGAGAGAGGGAGAGAAAGAGAGAAAGAAAGAGAGAGAAAGAAAGAGAGAGAGAAAGAAAGAGAGAGAGAAAGAGAGAACATTTTTTGACAATACCTGAAAATAATGGTTTTAGAGTATCCATGAAAGACCCCCCCATCACAGATACCTCTCCATCACAGAGCCCCCCATCATAGATTCCTCGCCATCACAGATCCCCCCATCACAGATCCCCCCCATCACAGACTCCTCTCCATCACAGATCCCCCATCACAGACTCGCCCCAATCACAAAGCTCCCCAGCACAGAGCCCCCATCACAGATCCCCACATCACAGATCCCCCCATCACTGATCCCCCATCACAGACTCCCCCCCCCATCACAGATCCCCCCCATATCACAGAGTCCCCCAGCGATATTACACTGTCCCTTCCATAAGATTGCAGCACTTCCCCTCCGCAGCACTCCCCCCTCCCCTACCTTATTCACACAAGACGCGAAGCATGACAGGTCCGGACAAAGCGGGGGACTTTTCAAGTAAAAGGCAGATGATTGATTGCTGGGACCGCCCCGCAGCCTAGTAACCAATTACCCGCTTCTTAACTCGAAAAGTCCCGCTCTTTGTCTGGAACTGTCATGCTTCGTGTCTTGTGTGAATAATGTAGCAGAGGGGAGGGGAAGTGCTGCGGAGGGGAAGTGCTGCGGAGGGGAAGTGCTGCGATCTTATGAAAGGGGCAGTCCGTGCCATGGGCCGGGTAAATCACCTTGGCGGACCGTATGCGGCCCGCGGGCCGTAGTTTGAGGACCCCTGTTTTAGAGTATCCAGGAAACAGGATCGGATGTCAATCCCCTGCTCAAAACCAAAGAATGAGAGAGGGAGAGCGAAAGAATGAGAGAGGGAGAGCGAGACAGAGCACCCACCTGTCATCACGGTCCAACAAAGCAAATCAGGACCACCACAGAGCACCCACCTGCCATCAGGACCACCGCAGAAGCACACATCAGGACCACCGCAAAGCACATCAGGACCACCGCACAGCACATCAGGACCACCGCACAGCACACATCAGGACCACAGCACACATCAGGACCACCGCACACATCAGGATCACCGCACAGCACATCAGGACCACCGCACAGCACATCAGGACCACCGCACAGCACACATCAGGACCACCGCACAGCACATCAGGACCACCGCACAGCACATCAGGAACACCGCACAGCACACATCAGGACCACAGCACATCAGGACCACCGCACAGTACATCAGGACCACCGCACAGTACATCAGGACCACCGCACACCACACATCAGGACCACCGCACAGCACACATCAGGACCACAGCACACATCAGGACCACCGCACAGCACATCAGGACCACCTCACAGCACACATCAGGACCACCGCATGGCACATCAGGACCACCGTACAGCACATCAGGACCACCGCACAGCACACATCAGGACCACAGCACACATCAGGACCACCGCACAGCACATCAGGACCACCTCACAGCACATCAGGACCACCGCACAGCACATCAGGACCACCGCACAGCACATCAGGACCACCGTACAGCATATCAGGACCACCTCACAGCACATCAGGACCACCGCACAGCACACATCAGGACCACAGTACACATCAGGACCACTGCAGAGCACATCAGGACCACCGCACAGCACATCAGGACCACCGCACAGCACACATCAGGACCACAGTACACATCAGGACCACTGCAGAGCACATCAGGACCACTGCACAGCACATCAGGACCACCGCACAGCACACATCAGGACCACCGCACAGCACATCAGGACCACCTCACAGCACATCAGGACCACTGCGCAGTACATCAGGACCACCGCACAGCACACATCAGGACCACCGCACAGCACATCAGGACCACCGCACAGCACACATCAGGACCACAGCACACATCAGGACCACCGCACAGCACATCAGGACCACCTCACAGCACACATCAGGACCACCGCACAGCACATCAGGACCACCACACAGCACATCAGGACCACCTCACAACACATCAGGACCACCGCACAGCACATCAGGACCACCCCACAGCACATCAGAACCACAGCACACATCAGGACCACCGCACAGCGCACATCAGGACCACAGCACACATCAGGACCACCTCACAGCACATCAGAACCACCTCACAGCACATCAGGACCACCGCACAGCACATCAGGACCACCGCACAGCACACATCAGGACCACAGCACACATCAGGACCACGCACAGCACACATCAGGACCACTGCACAGCACACATCAGGACCACAGCACACATTAGGGCCACCTCACAGCACATCAGGAGCACCGCACAGCACGTCAGGACCACCTCACAGCACATCAGGACCACCTCACAGCACATCAGGACCTCCTCACAGTGTGATGGAGTTGATAAAATGATTATTTTATGTCTAAGATTAATCTCTCTATTATCAACTCAAATATTGGTATTTTCTTTTATTCTTTATTATTTTTATTATTTCTTTCTTTCATTATGCTTTGGTGTATTGGTTCTAAGATTTAGTGCTCAAGTCAGCTGCTCACATGGTTCACAGCCCCGTCCTTAGGAATTTTAGAGTAAATAGCCCCCCACCCTTCTGAGGGATATATTTGCAAGGAATAATAGGGACATACACTAAGATATATTTATACAATAAGAAACTTATTGATGTTCATATTGGGAACCAGAAAGTTTATGTATGTTAGCTAAGAATACGATCAAGAGTATTATCATGTGTGTGTTATAGTAATCTTATAGCCAGCCAGCAGTGAGTTTCCTTAAAATGACAAAACAGATAAATGAGAAACAGATGTCCTGTCCACTCCTTCAATTCCCCCCTCCCATTGACTCTAAGCTAAAATGGCTGCTGAGCTGAAAATTGTACAGCATGTGGCTTGATACGTGGAAGAAGCAGACGTCACAAGAGTAGAACCATATATGGAATGAACCAATCATATGTACACATTTGTGATGACGATTGCTTATGTCACTTAGTCTATATAAGGGGCTGAGACCCAGAATAAATTCTCTTTGGTGATGAAAAGGTCAGTGTATTCCAGTGTGATTTGTTCCGGCAGGCATGCATGCATACCACCATAAATTTGGACCAGCGGCAGAATAAAGAATAGTATTCTGGTATTGGACCAGAGGCAATCTATTACAATTGGCGCATTTCAACATGGGTTTCTGGTTTCCGTTCTCAGGCCTAGCCGACCTAGCTATGGATGTCAGCGAATCGAGACGTGTCTGCCGGGGCGAGGCCTGATCATCTTCGTTTCACGGTAAGTAAATACTGTTCTATTCCTTACCTGTGTTATTCCGGTTCAGTCACCCTCCCTTTCGCTCACATTCAGTCGGCTCTTCCGAGATCGGCAAAGACGGGTAACTTCTTGTCCAGAACCGATTTAATAAGAACCCGTCGACCTATTCTGCCGGCTGTTATTTATGTTATGTTTTGTTCTGTGTTGCCTTGAATGTGCCTATTTCACCTGATATTGTCTGTATGAGAAGGGGAGACACAATAATTCCTCGTCAGGGCTCCGGAGGTATTGACACAATAATTCCTTGCCAGGGCGGGCCTTGGTTTACAGAGAGGGGTGTTTAGCCGGGGCTCTGGCTAGCAGAGAGAGGTGTCTGGATATGGGTTTAGACACAGTATTTCCTTGTCTGTTTTCTTTAGAAAGATTCGGATTAATAGAGAGGTGTCTGGTGTTTTCTGGTTGGAATCACTGTATTCCTTACTAAGTATCCGTAATTTACCCAGTATTTAATGCAGATGGCTGCTTTTATTGCCCACCGGTCATTGCCCCAGTGATGCCTCCATTGCCAGGTTACATAGCAAAGGAGCATTATCGCATGCTATCAAGTGCTTTCGTAGCGGGTTTGAGAGTGCCCCAACCAGTATAGTGTGGGACCTTGTAGCAGTGGTAGCCGTGAACGAGGCAATCCTCCACACACTCTTCTGTCTGGGGTGTCCCTGTCTGCAAAGTTTTTCCCTGTCATAGATTTAGCGTGTGCTGAAGCCATACGGGCCATTCCGCCCCCCGGTCATGCTAAAGCCCTACATGCATTTTTGGGACTGATCTCTTGTTGCAGAGCCTGGATACCTGCGGCTTCCCTTCTCATGCAACCCCTGTATGACAACCTGCCGTGTTACCCCTTTTCGCTGTCCGAAGAAGCGCTCATTAACTTTTACCTTTTGAAAAAGGCGGTCAACGCTGCTCCTGCTCTCAGTCTCCCTGATTATGGAAAGCCCTTTTGCCTGTTCATACCTGAGATGCAGGGCCATGCCTCAGGGGTGTTGACACAAAGTCATGGACTCCGTAACCGCCCTATCGGTTACTATTCATCCACCTGGACCCAGTTGCCAGAGGAGGCCCATCATGTCTCTGAGCTGTTTTTGTTTTTGCTGCCCAGGCCCTGCTGGACAAAACTTCAGATATTGTTCTGGGCCACCCCCTTATGCTGATAGCCCCTCACGATATCTCTGCCATTCTGAATCAGGTGCAACCCAAGCATTTATCCTCTGCCCATCACCTCCGGTTGTAATGCAATTTACACATGCGATGCCAACTACTCAACCCTGCTACTCTCCTTCCTCTTGTCATGACATGTCTCTGGACGAACAGGAAGAAGAGAACGCAGACCTACCTGCTCCTACCCTAGATGCAGTATGGGTGGATGATCTTTGGACTGTAGGAACCCGCCCATGTCTCCCCAGAGATTTGTACCCAGCTGTGGTGCAATGGGCCCATGGAGCAACCCATCTCTCAAAGACTTTGATGAACTCACTTATAAACAAACATTATGTAGCTCCAGGAATAACTACTTTAACTAATCAATACTGCAAGTCCTGCCACACTTGCCTAGCGTGCAACCCCGGAAGGCTAGAGAAATCACCCCCGAAACATTCAGCTAGACTGCTCTGCCCCTTCCAGAGGATACAGATTGATCACATACAAATGCCAAAGAGTGGTAGATTTGAGTATGCCCTGGTGGTGGTAGAC
This sequence comes from Rana muscosa, assembly GCA_029206835.1. Taxonomy (NCBI): domain Eukaryota; kingdom Metazoa; phylum Chordata; class Amphibia; order Anura; family Ranidae; genus Rana; species Rana muscosa. Next base: position 566,232,778 of record CM055116.1, on the reverse strand, counting down.
ATGTTCTCAGGATGGCCCGGGGCTTATCCAGTCGCAGATCAGACAGCGAAATTGCTTTTAGAGGTGGTTTGCAGATATGGGGTACCTGAGGTGATAGAGAGTGATCAAGGCCCTGCGTTCACTGCTACAGTCACAAAAGAAATATGGTTGGCCCTAGGTACCAAATTAGCATTTCCCACACCTTATCACCCTGTTAGGTTGTTATTACCCACAACAGTTGCAATTGCAGTCTGATACTTTGATAGATTATGTGACCGCTCTTGCAAAAGAATTAACTAACATCCATGTGCGAGTATTTTCTTCCATTACAGATCCTGATCTAGATACCGGTACTTACAGTATACTTCCTAGTGATTGGGTGATGGTTAAGAAGTTCCTCCGAAAGCAATTCCCTGGAGCCAAGATATGCAACAAGGCTCCAGTTCCTGAGGACCATGCACCACCCGCATCAGAATGAAACTATATATCTTTTTTCTTATAGCAACTGTACACACACAGGAGGTGGCTATCAAACAAGTAGATGGTGTAACACAATTCTGGTATAATTCATCAAACATACATTTTATGGGAAATACCAGGGAACAGGGAAGTTCTTAGGAAACTTCTCTATGGGATACTGTGCCTCCTACAGCAGTGCATTCACAGATCTGGTGCAGAATCAAACTCAGTCTTTGGGAGACGTGTATTGGATCTGTGGGGATATGAAGATTAGGACTAAGTTAACAGACCGATGGACAGGGGAATGTGCACTTGCCAAAGTCATAATGCCCCTGCACATCTTACCGGGAGGTGACCTAGTAGCAAAGGGGGAGCACTCATTCGAATCCAGCAGGAAGCTCAGAAGTGCCTCAGCTGGTAGTTTTGACCCCCATGTATATATAGATGCCATAGGAGTCCCAAGGGGGGTCCCAGATGAATTCAAAGCAAGAGACCAAGTAGCTGCAGGTTTTTAGTCCCTGATTCCTATAATCACTGTAAACAAGAATGTAGATTGGATTAATTATATCTACTATAACCAACAGAGGTTCGTTAACTATACCAGGGATGCACTCCAGGGTTTAGCTGAACAACTAGAGGCCACTTCACAAATGACTTTCCAAAATCGTATGGCCTTAGACATGATTTTAGCTGAGAAGGGGGGTGTGTGTAAAATGTTACCTGGGACAAGTACATGTTGTATGTACATTCCGGACAATACAGGCCCAAATGGTAAGGTAACCTTGGCCATTAAGAAATTAGAGGATCTCTCAAAAGAGTTAAAAAGAAATTTGGGACTGACCGATCCCTGGGATCAGTATTTTGGGTGGATGAGTGGATTCCAACACATTTGTACTGAAATAGGCATAGCAATTTTGATGCTGCTTACATTAGCTGCGATAGTGGTTTGCTGTATTCTGCCCTGTATGAAGAATCTAGCTCCCTGTGGGATCTGTGTTGGTTCTCTGGTGGACCTGCCTTTCTTAACCACCCAAAGTTCCATTTGCAGTAGTCAGCCGTAGGGGTCTACTACCGTAGAGGTGCACTCCTGACCTTAACGGTGTGCATCTGTCATCTGGGCTCAGGTGACCTGACACTTGTATGCGAGATGCAAAAGAAAATATTCTGATGTTGAGAGGGCCAAGTAAGGTCATATAGCATAGGGACAGTACTGGTAAAATAGTCATTTTAAGGGGGGACTGTGATGGAGTTGATAAAATGATTATTTTATGTCTAAGATTACTCTCTCTATTATCAACTCAAATATTGGTATTTTCTTTTAGTCCTTATTATTTTTATTATTTCTTTCTTTCATTATGCTTTGGTGTATTGGTTCTAAGATTTAGTGCTCATGACAGCTGCTCACATGGTTCACAGCCCCATCCTTAGGAATTTTAAAGTAAATAGCCCCCCACCCTTCTGAGGGATATATTTGCAAGGAATAATAGGGACACACACTAAGATATATTTATACAATAAGAAACTTATTGATGTTCATATTGGGAACCAGAAAGTTTATGTATGCTAGTTAAGAATATGATCAAGAGTATTATCGTGTGTGTGTGTTATAGTAATCTTATAGCCAGCCAGCAGTGAGAGTTTCCTTAAAATGACAAAACAGATAAATGAGAAACAGATGTCCTCTCCACTCCTTCAATTACCCCTCCCATCGACTCTAAGCTAAAATGGCTACTGAGCTGAAGAATGTACAGCATGTGGCTTGACACATGGAAGAAGCAGACGTCACAAGAGAAGAACCATATATGGCATGAACCAATCATATGTAAACATTTGTGATGACGATTGCTTATGTCACTTAGTCTATATAAGGGGTTGAGACCCAGAATAAATTCTCTTTGGTGATTAAAAGGTTACACTGATCAGTGTATTCCAGTGTGATTTGTTCCGGCAGGCATGCATGCATACCACCATAAATTTGGACCAGCGGCAGAATAAAGAATAGTATTCTGGTATTGGACCAGAGGCAATCTATTACAACAGCACATCAGGACCACCGCACAGCACACATCAGGACCACCGCACAGCACACATCAGGACCAGCGCACACATCAGGGCCACCTCACAGCACATCAGGACCACCTCACAGCACACATCAGGACCACCGCAAAGCACATCAGGACCACCGCACAGCACACATCAGGAACACCGCACAGCACACATCAGGACCACTGCCCAGCACACATCAGGACCACCTCACAGCACATCACGACCACCTCACAGCACATCAGGACCACCTCACAGCACATCAGGACCACCTCACAGCACATCAGGACCACCGCACAGCACATCAGGACCACCTCACAGCACATCAGGATCACCGCACAGCACATCAGGACCACCGCAAAGCACATCAGGACCACCGCACAGCACATCAGGACCACCTCACAGCACATCAGGTCCACCGCACAGCACATCAGGACTACCACACAGCACATCAGGAACACCGCACAGCACACATCAGGACCACCGCACAGCACATCAGGACCACCGCACAGCACACATCAGGACCACCGCACAGCACACATCAGGACCACCTCACAGCACATCAGGGCCACCACACAGCACATCAGGACCACCGCACAGCACATCAGGACCACCTCACATCACATCAGGACCACCTCACAGCACATCAGGACCACCGCACAGCACATCAGGACCACCGCACAGCACACCTCAGGACCAACACTGAGCACCCACCTGCCATAAGGACAACCACAGAGCGCATTTGGATTCCCACAGAGCATCCACATGCCACCAGGACATGTGGAGATAGGCCGTGCAGCAGAGAGATGATGTCATTTCCCTGCTGCACACAGCTTAATAGTGAGGGTGGAAAAGCTAAGCTGCAGGGGCGGACAGGTGAGAGATGATTGCTTCTCTATGTTCTCTCTTTTGCCGGCTCTGTCATGCGGTGTGGCTGCAGAGAGGCCACGGCCTTGTGTTTGGGGACTCCTGCACACACTCGGGGATAACTACTCACTGCCCCCCTGGCTCCAGTACTAGAAAAAACCTCTGACGGTGCCCCATGACACTGCCCAAATAGTCCTGGCTAAATCGTTAGGTAAGCAGATGTCTCTTACCCTTCCTCACGGCTGCTTTATTACTTTGAAAATGGCGCCAAACTCTTCCCATTTGCGTCATTTCTGAGGTACAAAAAAACGTGAGATTTCGGTAGTAGGCGATTCGCAAGGAGTCATGGGATACATGACGCTGAAATCCCAGGAACCCTTGCGAATTGCCTAGTGGCGTAATTGTCTAGGCTATTAAGACCAGGAAGTAATGTGGAAAAAAGGTATTTACCAGCCAAAAAATAAAAAAAAATTGCCCATTGTGAAAACTATGCGCTAAGGGCATGCAGCACAGCCAAACATAAAAAAATGGCTGGAACTCCACTTTAATTTGCAGATCCCGGCAGATGACATGGGAACTAGAGCGGTTATGTCTTTGGACGTAGTTAAGGCATTTGATAGCTTGGAATGGAGTTATATTTGGCGAGTGAAAATATAATGATCAGCGCAACTTCTTAAGTAAAAAAACTCAATGCCAAAAATATTAAGGCAAAATTAAATAAATAAATGTCCACAGTCTTATCAAAGATTTAAAAAAAAGGAAACAATAATTCTTCTGAGTGATATAACCAGTGACAAAAATCTTCTAAACAGTGTATTAGACATTTCTTCTATATGAGATCTTTGTGATATTAAATGCTCTCAGAGCGCTTACCTCACAAACGAATATGATAAGCCTTCAAGATCTCCCAAGCATCCGGGGAACGCCAACTTCAGGTCTCCACGGAGATCAAACTTCCAATGATACTGGAGCTGGCTGGAACTCTCTGGTGGCGGCGTTGGTTTCCCAATATATCTTCCGATATGTGGTGGATTTAAAGGGTAAAAGAAAAGAAGCCTCCCATAGCGTAATAACGTTTAAAATATAACAATTTATTCAATGGCCAAATGGGCTCTTAAATTTAAAAGAAGAAAAACAGGCAAAAGAATTGAGTGCAAACCGATCGTTGTAGACACCTCTAGTGTCACTTCCGTTTTCAGCAGTACATCCGGCCACGCCTAAACGTTACATCACAACACGTGACTTCATCATGGGGAACCGGATTGGATCTCAAATGCTTCTATTTATATCTATAAACCGGAAGTAGGTTGGCGGCCATATCGTTGGAGAAATTGTCTCCATTATGGTGGCGGCCATCTTCTTGGTGGGTAATTGTCAGGGAAACGGCCGTAGAAGAACTGGCAATAGTGCCAGTACTGGTAATGGGCGCTTCCAGCACATCCCTGTGCGCATTGGCGCAAGCGGCGTGAATAGGCGCACGCACATGCGCAATGGAACCAATGGGCGCACGCACATGCGCAATGGAACCAACAGGCGCGCGCGCGCATGCACGTCAATCGGCGCACACAACAGATGCAGCCACTTGCTGGCCTATATAAGGCTGCCACTGAGCCCATCTCATTGCTTGATGGTCGTCAGCCTTCCTGTGTTCCTGAGACTCTGTTAAACTGCTGTTTGGATTCCTTGTTGTGACCCGGCTTGTTCCTGACCTGTCTGATCTGCTCTTCTGGTTTGACCCCCTGGCTTGCCTTACCGACTTGTTGCCTTCTCCTTCACCTGATCCCGGCTTGTTCCACGGACTTTGCCACAGTCTTCTGTTCCTGCCTGTTTCCTGTTACCAGACCATTGGCTTGTCTCCGTTCCTGCAACCTGCTTCTTCCTCCTGCTGGATATACTGGGTTTGACCCCCAGCCTGGCTGCCACTACTACTCCTTGAGCGGTGTCCTGCATCCACCGGTGTTCTTCAGGATCCCACCAGCTCTGCTCTCCTGGACCCATCCGGCAACCTGTGCTTCTCTGGGCACTACACCCTCTGTACCCAATCTCAGGGGTGTACTGCACTCAGCCGCAAGGGGAGCCCTCTCAGCATCTCGGCCTCGAACCAGGTACGTGACAGTAATACTCAAATTAATACAACAACGTCGTTGTTGTATCTGGAGATAATAAAATGTTAAAAAAGGAAGCGGGCAGACAATCTATGGTGAACTAAAATACGATATAATAATACAATTTAAATTAAAATAGATATTCAATTCAAATTGATCCACCATACCGGAAATTAAATAGCGGGAATACATTACAATGATCCGACAAAAATACCAACACAGCGTTAAAAGTTAAAGATTACTTAAAAAACAATTGAGATCGAACTCCACATTGAGTCCATCAGGTACAAGAGTTTGGAGGGTGTGTATCCATTTAGATTCCTTTTGACTGATGGATCTAACTTTGTGTGCCCCCCTCCAAGGTCCATTGAATCTCTCTATCCCCCAGAAGAGTAGCTGTGTGGGGTCCTTATTGTGAACCTGTGCAAAATGTCTGCTTACATTATGTTTAGGGAAGCCCTTAATGATGTTCTGAATATGCTCCCTAATGCGAACCATCAGGGGTCTCTTGGTCCTGCCCACATATTGCATGTTGCAACTACATTGTAGAATATAGACCACCCCCTCAGTGTAACAACTAATGAAGTCCTTAATGGGAAATGTCACGTACCTTACCAGAGACCGAAGTGCTGGGAGGGCTTCCCTTGCGACTAACTCACGTCGCGTTCCGGCGCATGCGCATTGCGCATCGGCGCACGCGCATTGCGCATCGGCGCATACGCGTGCGCATTGCGTTCCGACGCACGCGCATGCGCACAGTGTTTGTTGTTCCGAGATTCTGCTGGGCATGGGGAGAACTGTCAGTCCTTCTGCGGATGGTTCCCTGACAGGAAAATTTTGTCCAGTCTTTGTGGAAATGAATTCCTTTCTTTTGGGTTGTGGCTTTTTTGAATGTTTACATGCAAAACAATATTTGCACGGAAAGAATCCCTTTCCTGAAAAGAAAGTGTACCCAATTTTTGGAGGTGGTTCCACTACATTTTTCCCGACAATGTCCCTTAAAGTAGGTGCTCTTTTGTATACTATGTTAGGTTTCTCAGGGAGTATACTTTTCAGATGTCTGTCACTCTTCAGTATATGCCAATACCTCTTTAATCACTTTTTCTACCTCTCTGTGTTGGACATTATAGTCAAGGACTATTACAGGTGCTTCTGATTTGCTTTGGTCTTTCTTCTTGCCTTGTAGCATACTCCTTCTATCCAATTTCATAACATCCTCAATTTGTTTATGTATGTACACTCTTCAGTGTATCTTTTATCCCTAAATCTATTACCTATAAATGTGGCTTGTGATACAAAGTCCATATCATTCGTGCAGTTCCTTTTAATCCTTACAAGTTGTCCCTTAGGGATATTGTAAAGCCATGATTTATAAAGGCAACTTTACATAGATAAATAACTGTATATATATGAAAAAGGGGGCGCTCAAATACTCTTAAACTTAATTAATAAGTGATAACTTATCTAATAAATTATTGTGTGAATAATTCTTAAATATAAACACCAACACAATCCTGTGATGCCTATATACAAAAAGGTGAATTGAAAGTCACCATATATAAATCGATTAGTCCCAATCGTAATAATAGCGTGCTGTCAAGCCCACAACAATCAAAGAAATCTATAACACTCAATTATAGAAAAGTCTCATAGATTAAGTTAATGAAAAATCAAATGTGTAACAAATCCAAAAAGTGAAAAATTGTTTCAACAAATAATGTTCATAATATATTGAAGTTAATTTCTTCAGAATAGTGCAAAGAGTTAATCCTTCACCAAATCTTCATGTGAAGCTAGAACAAATCTTCAACAAATAATGTTCATGATATATTGTGATTGTTTTCTTCAAAGTAGTGCAAAGAGTTAATCCTTCACCAAATCTTCATATGAAGCTAACACCCGAAGTGCACAAATAATAGATTGCGCTTACCAAAGGATGTGGACCTCTTTAGTTAAAAAGAAGGTCTTTAACAGCTTGAGCAGGATTGTGCCTGCACACATATGGACAATGCTGGTAGAGAAATGTTGGAAACTCCTCCCTCGGTTAATTAGGCGGAACATGTGAAATACAAGCAAAAGGACTCCATAGTGTAACCCGTATTTATTTATAAAAAGGCAATAAAAATAATGTAAAAAACGTATGTGGCCTAGGTGGCCTCTTACATTAAAAAGTGCCCATCCCGGCACTGGGGCTGCAGGCAGACAATAGGGAGCTCACAGCTCATGGACTCCTAGAAACGGCGTGCACCGAAGCCACCGTTCGCTGCAGTCAGGGACCCAGGATGGAGCGCTGCGTGTGTATACCACGTGACCAGGCTGCGCCGACCGACGTACGTTTCGTGTTGATTACGTCTTCAGGGTGGCGTGTGCCTGGTCACTGGGTCACGTGTATTTATTATGAATGGAGATGGAGCATAATTGGTGGGCAGGACAAACGGCTAATCACTCAATGCAGCTGCAGTGCCGGAAAGAGCCCTGATAAACACCATACGCATTCCTCAATTTTACAAACTTAAAATAAATAATATATATAAAAGTTGGTCTTTCTAATTGCCGCTATTTTCATATATAATAGGAAATAGTTTTATATTATTTGCAACGAATAATCTATGACAATATATAATACTAATGACATGTCAAATATTCTTTGGCCACTAGATGGAACCCTCTAGATAGAAAACCATACCCATATGATTGCATATGGATTTAGATAACAATGTGGCCAATCTGACATTACATTTAAACATTGGGGAAATTTTTTATTTTATTTTATTTTATTTTATTTTATTTTTTTATTATGTCGGTCCGTTCTCAACTATTTAATTGACAGTACATACCGTCCCCAATATTAAAACTCGTATTGGCCATTTAATATTGATGGTAAATTAGATAAGTGGTTTACACTATATATTAACCATATATTGGAAACATGGTTATTGGACCAACCTACCAAGCAGGAGACATATTTACCAATATATATTTATGGCTATATTTATGTTTGGAATTCCATGCTTATTAAATATAAATCTATATCAGGAGAAATTAATTTATTCCCTCATAATATTCCCCAGTGGTGTGTTCATGATAAAAATTAACCCATCTTGGATCTAGTCCAAAGGAAAGGAAGAGGGAAGGTTGAAAAACTGTTACCTTCAAAAGTGCCAAATGGTTCCCCGCTGGAGGAATGTCCATCACTTAGTCATTTGATAGGTAACAGTTTAAATCTATCTCGATATTTAAACCATAGGGCTGCATACTATTTAATTTATACAACCACCTGGTTTCATTTTGTGATATGAATGAATTAAATGATGGAATATTTAATCTGGCGGGAGCAAAATTTTCTGATCAAGAATTAGAAGTTAGAATTAGAAGTTTTGCAACAAGGGTTAAAATTTGCACCTAATAAAAATATCGATAAGTTTGAATTATTTATCGATATAGAAAAACATATTAGAAAATTGAACATTAAAAAATATTTTGCAAGCCAAACTGTGAATGATGGAGTGACCACAAAAGAAGTCCCGTTTGTTCACAGTGGCCTTAAAAATAATTCAGTGTTTAACCCCAAAAAAGGGTCCAATCATCACATTGAAGTATTTAGAAAAATGGTACAAGATGATGTCAGAGATATGGAATATTCCAAGTACTCCTCCAGTCAACGTATATGGGAAGGGATAAAATTAATAGAAGAAAATAAGCAAATAGTGGTCAGACAGGCCGACAAGGGGGGAGGGCTAGTAGTGCTAACTAAAGAGTATTATTTTATGGAAATGGAAAGACTCTTGCAAGATAAAACTACTTATCAACCTATCAATGGGAATCCTACAGTACAATTAAAAGCGCAACTTCGAAATTGGATAGAGGAAGGACTATATAAACAGATCCTGAACCAGAAAGAAGCTAATTACCTTATGATTCATGCTCCTAAAGTACCGGTAATGTACATATTACCCAAAATGCATAAAAACAATGAATTCCCCCCAGGGCGACCTATAATTAGCGGAATTGAATCTTTATTTTCTAGGCTTGGTGAGTATCTAGATGGTTTTTTTTAAACCACTAGTATCTCTTAGCCCCTCCTATCTGAAAGATAGCAGAGACTTAATAGTGGCACTTCAAACACTCCAAGCTACTCCAAATATGCTGATGGTAACGATTGACATTGAGTCGCTCTATACCAACATTAGACATGGGCGCACTGCAATGGGCGCTTAGTAAACAATCTAATTTAAAAAAAAACAAATAAATTATCTGATTAGTGGACTCGAATTAGCCATGAAAAATAATTTATTTTGGGCAAACAATCATTACTACAACCAAATTGGGGGTGTGGCGATGGGGGCTCGCTATGCCCCCAGCGTGGCGAATGTAGTATTGAATAAATGGGAGCATGAATCAATTTATTCAAATAGGAATCCGTCACTATATTTCTATCGTAGATATATAGATGACGTGATTGTAATTTGGAATGGATCGGAAATTAATTTAGACCATTTTCTGGCAGAGATGAATATAAACCAGTATGGCTTGAAATTCACAGCAGAACATAGTCTAAACTCAGTCAATTATTTAGATCTTACAATTACCAAAAAAGATATAAAGTTTGAGACTAAAACTTACTTTAAAAAGACCGATAGAAATGGATTTGTGCCTACTTCTAGCTGCCACCATCCTCAATGGATTGGAGCAGTGCCAAAGGGCCAATAGATGCGCCTAAAACGTAATTGTACTAGTAATGAAGAATTTAGTGTACAGGCGGATATCCTTACAAATAAATTTTTAGAAAAAGGTTATAATATGGAGACCCTTGGAAAAGTGCTGGCCCAGGTGTCCTCTATAGATAGAAACACCCTATTGGTAGCCAAGCCTAAAAAAGTACATGGAGGAGAACTAGCGTTTGTGTCGGGTTTCCACAGACAATTTAGAGAAGTTGAAACTATCTTTAGGAGGCATTGGCCGATACTTCTTAAAGATAACGATTTAGAGTGTACTATTACATCCAAACCCAAGTTTATATATAGGAGGGCTCCAGGCCTGAGAAACCGCATTGCCCGAAATGTACCAGACCCCCCGAGGAAACTTGGGACTTTTTTGGATGGTTCTGGGTTTTACCATTGTACTCGTTGTAAAGCCTGTAGAACGACGAGAAAATCAGGAGATCCTAAAAAAGTGACACATTTTCAATCTAATGTGACAAAAGAGAAATTTAAAATAAAACCTTTGATAACATGTAATTCTGACCATGTTACCTATGTCCTGGAGTGTCCTTGCTCTCTCCAGTACGTGGGAAGAACTACCCGCCAGTTAAGAGTAAGGATTAATGAGCATCTAGCGAATATAAAGAAAGGCTTTCCAAAACATAGTGTGTCCAGACACTTCAAAAGCCACCATCAAAGTGATCCCAGTCTTTGTAAATTTTTTGGAATAGATAAAATCTCAAATCACTGGAGAGGGACACATATGAAGAGGGCCATATCACAAAATGAAACCAGGTTGTTGTATAAATTAAATAGTATGCAGCCCTATGGTTTAAATATCGAGATAGATTTAAACTGTTACCTATCAAATGACTAAGTGATGGACATTCCTCCAGCGGGGAACCATTTGGCACTTTTGAAGGTAACAGTTTTTCAACCTTCCCTCTTCCTTTCCTTTGGACTAGATCCAAGATGGGTTAATTTTTATCATGAACACACCACTGGGGAATATTATGAGGGAATAAATTAATTTCTCCTGATATAGATTTATATTTAATAAGCATGGAATTCCAAACATAAATATAGCCATAAATATATATTGGTAAATATGTCTCCTGCTTGGTAGGTTGGTCCAATAACCATGTTTCCAATATATGGTTAATATATAGTGTAAACCACTTATCTAATTTACCATCAATATTAAATGGCCAATACGAGTTTTAATATTGGGGACGGTATGTACTGTCAATTAAATAGTTGAGAACGGACCGACATAATAAAAAAAAAAAAAAAAATTCCCCAATGTTTAAATGTAATGTCAGATTGGCCACATTGTTATCTAAATCCATATGCAATCATATGGGTATGGTTTTCTATCTAGAGGGTTCCATCTAGTGGCCAAAGAATATTTGACATGTCATTAGTATTATATATTGTCATAGATTATTCGTTGCAAATAATATAAAACTATTTCCTATTATATATGAAAATAGCGGCAATTAGAAAGACCAACTTTTATATATATTATTTATTTTAAGTTTGTAAAATTGAGGAATGCGTATGGTGTTTATCAGGGCTCTTTCCGGCACTGCAGCTGCATTGAGTGATTAGCCGTTTGTCCTGCCCACCAATTATGCTCCATCTCCATTCATAATAAATACACGTGACCCAGTGACCAGGCACACGCCACCCTGAAGACGTAATCAACACGAAACGTACGTCGGTCGGCGCAGCCTGGTCACGTGGTATACACACGCAGCGCTCCATCCTGGGTCCCTGACTGCAGCGAACGGTGGCTTCGGTGCACGCCGTTTCTAGGAGTCCATGAGCTGTGAGCTCCCTATTGTCTGCCTGCAGCCCCAGTGCCGGGATGGGCACTTTTTAATGTAAGAGGCCACCTAGGCCACATACGTTTTTTACATTATTTTTATTGCCTTTTTATAAATAAATACGGGTTACACTATGGAGTCCTTTTGCTTGTATTTCACATGTTCCGCCTAATTAACCGAGGGAGGAGTTTCCAACATTTCTCTACCAGCATTGTCCATATGTGTGCAGGCACAATCCTGCTCAAGCTGTTAAAGACCTTCTTTTTAACTAAAGAGGTCCACATCCTTTGGTAAGCGCAATCTATTATTTGTGCACTTCGGGTGTTAGCTTCATATGAAGATTTGGTGAAGGATTAACTCTTTGCACTACTTTGAAGAAAACAATCACAATATATCATGAACATTATTTGTTGAAGATTTGTTCTAGCTTCACATGAAGATTTGGTGAAGGATTAACTCTTTGCACTATTCTGAAGAAATTAACTTCAATATATTATGAACATTATTTGTTGAAACAATTTTTCACTTTTTGGATTTGTTACACATTTGATTTTTCATTAACTTAATCTATGAGACTTTTCTATAATTGAGTGTTATAGATTTCTTTGATTGTTGTGGGCTTGACAGCACGCTATTATTACGATTGGGACTAATCGATTTATATATGGTGACTTTCAATTCACCTTTTTGTATATAGGCATCACAGGATTGTGTTGGTGTTTATATTTAAGAATTATTCACACAATAATTTATTAGATAAGTTATCACTTATTAATTAAGTTTAAGAGTATTTGAGCGCCCCCTTTTTCATATATATACACTCATTCAGATAGGAGCATAAGACTCCATCCGCAGGGGAGCAGCCGTTATATATAATTTGTATATTTATTTATATATAATTTTTTTCACATAATTTTGTATATATTAATTGGCGCTGAATCACAGCAATAGAAATAACTGGTGGTATCAATGTTTTTGAAATGTGTCTTCATAGTAAGTTTGTTTTTTACCACCGTAATATCTAGATCCAAAAAGTTGACTTGTTTTTCACTAATATTCCACACAAGTTTGATGTTTTTATCGTTATTGTTTATTTGTACTAGGAATTCTTCTAACGTCTCTTTACTTCCGTTCCATACAATTATTATATTGTCAATATACCTTTTATAAAATGTCAATTCCACCGGAGTGTCATAGTAGACTGCACTCTCTTCCTATTGAGCCTTAAAATAATTTTCTACGCTGGGTGCGAATTTCGCTCCCATCGCTATTCCTGTAGTTTGTTTGTAATATGCTTGATTGTGCCAAAAATAATTATATTTCAAGCAGAACTGTCAGGGTCACCTGTGGCCAGGTGACAGATGCACACCGTAGGGGGACAGGAGTGCACCGCGAGGTAGTGAACCCTATGGCTGGCTTCTGTGGATAGGAAACTGGGTGGTTGTGGAAAGCGGGACCAGAGGAGCACAACCGGGATCCCAACGGAAGCGAGAGCCAAGATTCCCCAGGGCGCGGAGTCTAAGACCCAGCTGGTCTTCTCCAGGGCCTCTAGTGGTGAGGATGTTACGCTGCAGGCTGGGACCAGGTCGCGGCCCCTGGAGTTTCCTAGCTCACGCCCCGTAGGATAAGGGGAAGCAGCAGCACACGATAGAGAGAACCGAATAACAAGCCGAAGGTCAGGGGCCACAAGCAGACAAGGATAACGAAGAACGAGCCGAAGGTCAAGGGTCACGAGCAGACAGGGATGGTCGGGGACAAGCCAATAACGTAACAGAGAGACAGACGTAGCACACGGCAGGCAGGAACCCAAACACACAATGCCTAACAAACACGTTGATCAGCAAAGCAGGCTTGCAGTGCACAGGTTAATATAGTGTTCAGTGATAGGGCCTGGGGTGGAGTCAGGCTGGGAGGAGATTATAAAGGAAGCCAGGTGAAGGAGGTCTGGTCTCTAGATGAACACATGAGGAGGAAGGTAAGATGGCAGACAGACATTAATGCATATCCATGACAAGAACTCAATGGATTTAATTAGAAATTTTCTTTGTTTACAGATTAGAGTGCTGTATTCTCTTAGTAACCACTTTAAGGCATTACAGGCTTGATGGTGTTGCACTATGGTGAAAAGCGATGATGCATCCGCCGTGGCTAGTAGAGATCTTCCTTCCCGTTCTGGTACCTCTTCCAACAATTGTAACAAGTGCTTTGTATCTTTAAGGTATGCTTTATTTTGCTGTACCGCTGGTTGTATGAAGTTGTCTAGATATTGTCCCATTCTGGATGTGAGAGAATCGATCCCATTCACAATGGGCCTACCAGGTGGGTTTTCTTTATCCTTGTGTAATTTAGGAGTGATATAAATAACCGGAATTCTGCACGCCTCGGGAATTAAACATTTGGATTCCTTTTTATTGAGAATGTCTTTCTTTATTCCTAGATGGATTAATTTCTCCAGTTCTTTTTTATATTGTGTGGTCGGATTGCCCAGTAATTTGACATACCGTATATACTCGAGTATAAGCCGAGATTTTCAGCCCTTTTTGTAGGCTGAAAGTGCCCCCCTCGGCTTATACTCGAGTCGCCGCCATCTGCCTACCGGATGAGCGTGTCATGCAGACAGACAGCGGCCATTCCAGTGTTCAAAAGCCGCGCTTCCTCATCTGTGATAGGCGGAACACTCAATTTCCCAGCAGTCAGTGTTCAGCCTATCATGGACATCCTCTCATCCTCATCCGTGTTATGAGGATGAGCGGATGTCCGTGATAGGCGGAACACTGAATTCTGGGAAATTGAGTGTTCCGCCTATCACAGACAAGGAGGAGGCACGGCTTTTGAAAACAGGAATGGCCGTATGTTTTTATGACACGCTGATCGGTGGATGCAGAGCAGCACAGAGAATGCAAAACGGCACACGGAGGCTGCAGATCGGCACAGGGAGGCATGCACAGGACACAGGTAGGCTGCAATGGACCCAAGGAGGTACACAGAACACAGTGAGGTAGGCAGATCTGCACAGGTAGGCATGCACAGGACACAGGGAGGTATGCAATAGACACAGTGAGGTATGCAGCTGCAGATGGGCATTGTTGGCCCTCTTTTGCACTTACAGTAGCTGCTGCATTTCTCACCCTCGGCTTATACTCAAGTCAATAAGTTTTCCCAGTTTTTTGTGGTAAATTAGGGGCCTCGGCTTATATTCGGGTCGGCTTATACTCGAGTATATACGGTAGGTTGATTCGTCTTGTAACGGTCGATTTATCTCTTCCTGGTATTGTTCTTTTGACTGGCTAACAACACCTCCCCCTTTGTCAGCTGGGCGTATCACAATGTCGTCCCTTTTCATCAACGTTTGAATCCCCTTCTTTATATATATGGGATCCGCCATCTTTTTCAATTTCAGTGAGTCTAATGCCCCATACACACGATCGTTTTTCATGCCGTTAAAAATGCCATTTTTAGAAATGGGCATTAAAACCGATCGTGTGTATGCTCCAGAGCATTTTTAACGACGTGAAAAACGGGCATTAAAAATTTCGAACATGCTCTCTTTTTTCACGTCGTTTTTCATGTCGTTTTTTTTAACGACGTGAAAAACGATAGTGTGTATGCTTTAACGACGTGAAAAAAACGCGCATGCTCAGAATCAAGTATGAGACGGGAGCGCTCGTTCTGGTAAAACTAGCGTTCGTAATGGAGATAGCACATTCATCACACAGTAACGGACTGAAAAGCACGAGGCTGAAAAGCGTGAATTGTCGCTCAACAAACTTTACTAACATGAAGGGTGGCGCCATTCGAACTGAACTTCCCCTTTATAGTGCCGTCGTACGTGCTGTACGTCACTGCGCTTTGCTCGAGCGTTTTTTTTAATGATCGTGTGTACGCAAGACAGGCTTGAGAGGAAACATGAAAAAAAACGACAAGAAAAACGTTGGTTTAAAAAATGGCATGAAAAATGATCGTGTGTATGGGGCATTAGTCCTGTAATACCAATTTTTTGAACACATCTATAAAATGGTTATCATTTACTTGCGGATTATACAGAGAGTTGTTGCGTAACATGCTATGTTGTACCGAATTCATAGCCGTTGGTGCTGGATTTGTAGAAAAAGGATTGCTTAAAATGTATTTTTTAATATTGATTTTCCTGACGTATTTTTGAATGCCTATATATGTATCAAATATATTTAAATTCTTCACCGGAGCATGTTTAAGGCCATTTTCAAGGACAGCGATTTCCTCAGTAGTTAGGGTTTTGCCACTTAAATTAAAAATTTCTTCCCAAACTACTCTCTTTTTCTTTTGGCTTTGCGCTCCTGCTCGGCATCCCCTCGTCTTTCGGGACTTCGTCTTGATCTCTCGTCTTGGGATCTTCTTTTGGGTGATCTGTGTGGTTCTTGGGGTCTCTTTCTCGGTGACCGATGGTCTTCCTGAGCGTATCTTCTCGGTGTGTAATCCCTCCTCTGCCTAAAAAAGGCCTCTGGGTTTTCTGTTCATACTGGTTGTGTTGGTAGTATGGGTGAGGGTCGTTGTAATATCTGATAGGTTCAAATCTATTATATGTCGGAATGGGACTTCGTTCTGGACGTCTATATTGTTCCTGTTGGTATGGGGGTCCTCTGTTGTCCCTATATTCTCTTTCATTGTTGTGTCGATTCTGGTATGGTTTTTTAAAAGGTTTTTTAAAATTATTGTTCCGTGGTGTTTGATACCGTTGTCCTCCATTATCACAATGTTCATTATGTGTTCTGGGAGTTGCGCTATATATTCCTCTATTTTCCCAGTCATGTTGATTTAGAGGTTGGGTCATATGATCTGGTTCTTGAATCCTGATCTCCCTCTCTGGCGTTGAATAAGTTGATGTTGGTTGAGGTTTTCCAATTTTTGTCTGCCATTTGAAGTGCCTGATCCATCTTGTAGTCTGTGATGTCTCGTTGATACTTTTCCATTTTTCTTTGTTGCACTTCTAAATCTTTGGCCATTAAATCCTTGCTAAGCTGGGAGACTAATCGATTAAATTCAGTAGATTCTTTATAGGGCTCCAATTTGTTCTTGGTTTCCTCATATTTTTTGGTTGCTGGGTGCAAATTTCGCTCCTATCGCCATTCCTGTAGTTTGTTTGTAATATGCTTGATTGTGCCAAAAATAATTATATTTCAAGCAGAACTCAATGGATTTAATCAGAAATTTTATTTGTTTACAGATTAGAGTGCAGTATTCTCTTAGTAACCACTTTAAGGCATTACAGGCTTGATGGTGTTGCACTATGGTGTAAAGCGAGTGATGATACATCCGCCGTGGCTAGTAGACAGTATACAAAAGAGCACCTACTTTAAGGGACATTGTCAGGAAAAATGTAGTGGAACCACCTCCAAAAAGTGGGTACACTTTCTTTTCAGGGAAGGGATTCTTTCCGTGCAAATATTGTTTTGCATGTAAACATTCAAAAAAGCCACAAAAATTTTCCCATTAAGGACTTCATTAGTTGTCACACTGAGGGGGTGGTCTATATTCTACAATGTAGTTGCAACATGCAATATGTGGGCAGGACCAAGAGACCCCTGATGGTTCGCATTAGGGAGCATATTAAGAATATCATTAAAGGCTTCCCTAAACATAATGTTAGCAGACATTTTGCACAGGTTCACAATAAGGACCCCACACAGCTACTCTTCTGGGGGATAGAGAGATACAATAGACCTTGGACGGGGGCACACAAAGTTAGATCCATCAGTCAAAAGGAATCTAAATGGATACACACCCTCCAAACTCTTGTACCTGATGGACTCAATGTGGAGTTCGATCTCAATTGTTTTTTAAGTAATTTTTAACTTTTAACGCTGTGTTGGTATTTTTGTCGGATCATTGTAATGTAATCCCCCTATTTCATTTCCGGTATGGTGGATCAATTTTACTTGAATATTTATTTTAATATTATATCGTATTTTAGTTCACTATTATTTATTTATAGATTATTGTCTGCCCGCTTCCTTTTTTAAACATTTTATTATCTCCAGATACAACACCGACCTTGTTGTATTCATTTGAGGATAACCCACCAAGAAGATGGCCGCCAGCATGATGGAGACATTTAGCCTCCTTCAAGAAAATGGCCGCCGTAGTCTGTTTTCCCTACCAAAAAGTTGGCCGCCACCATAATGGAGACAATTTCTCCAACAAAACAGCCGCCAACCTACTTCCGGTTTATAGATATAAATAGAAGCATTTGAGATCCAATCCGGTACCCCTGATGAAGTCATGTGTTGTGACGTAACGCGTATGCGTGGCCGGATCTACTTCTGAAACCGGAAGTGAAGCTAGAGGTGTCTACAACAATCGGTTTGCACTCAATTCTTTTGCCTGTTTTTTTTCTTTTAAATGTAGGAGCCCATTTGGCCATTGAATAAATTGTTATATTTTAAACGTTATTACGCTATGGGAGGCTTCTTTTCTTTTACCCTTTAAATCCACCACATATCGGGAGATATATTGGGAAACCAATGCCACCAGCAGAGAGTTCCAGCCGGCTCCAGTATCATTGGAAGTTTGGATATCCGTGGAGACCTGAAGTTGGCGTTCCCCGGATGCTTGGGAGATCTTGAAGGCTTATCATATTCGTTTGTGAGGTAAGCTCTCTGAGAGCATTTAACATCATGAACATCTCATATAGAAGAAACGTCTAATACACTGTTTAGAAGATTTTTGCCACTGGTTATATCACTCAGAAGAATTATTGTAAGCATTTGACAGGGTAGACTGGGGATTTATGATGGACACGCTCCATCATCTGGGACTGGGACCAAAAATTTGACAATGGATACAAAATATGTATAGTAGACCTACGGCAATGGTGAAGGTCAATGACAAGATGTCACTGCCCTTTGAAATGCATAATGGAACAAGGCAGGGGTGCCCGCTTTCGCCACTTCTATATATACTAACGTTAGAGCCTTTCCTTGCGACTTTGCAGAATAACCAGAGTATAGGGGGGGGGGGGGGCGAGAGTGGGTAAAGAGGAACACAAGGTAGAGGCATATGCCGATGATATTTTAATGTATATAACTAATCCTAGAGTGACCTTGCCAAATATAATTAAGGAAATAAAAAAGTACGGAGAACTTTCAAACTTTCAAATAAACCCTATAAAAACAGAAATTTTAAACATAGGAGTGGGGAAAAAAGAAGAACTTCTGTTGCAAAAAGAATTCCCATTCATGTGGGTAAGAGGAGAGCTGCCCTATCTGGGAGTTAAACTGACACCTACAGTGGAGAGCCTGTACCTGGCAAATTATATTCCGTTATTGAACGAGATCAAAATAGAACTAAAGAAGAATACAACGAGATAGCTTTCATGGCTAGGAAGGATAGATCTCTTTAAGATGGCTATACTCCCAAAAAAAACATACAAATTTCAGATGTTACCTATAGATATACCACAGAGCTTTTTTAAGATTATAAACACAATGTTGATAAAATACATATGGCAAGACAAAAAGCCGAGATTGAAATATGCAATTTTAACAAGGGAAAAAAAACACAGAGGTTTATCTGCACCAGATATAAATAGATATTATAAGACTACGATTATTGCACGAATGGTGGAATGGGGAAATAAAGAAAAAGAGAAAAAATGGGTCCGGATTGAAAATACTATAAGCAAAACAGCATTTCACAAAAACACATGGATATCACGGAAATACAGAGCACCAGACTCAGACACTCATGAACTAACTAAAAATGTCTTTAAAATATGGGACCTAATCTATAGACAGAACAAATGGATTTACAATTCACCTTTAATTGCACTCACGGAAACAATTTTTTTTATCCCTGGGAATGGGACTCGGTTTGGGAATAAAATGGGGACAGCACAAATAAAGGACATCACGGCAGGGGTGTACCAATAGGGGGGCGGGGGGCGGTCCGCCCCAGGTAGCACACATTGGGGGTGTCAGTGGCCGAGTGACTTCGCTATATGGGGTGCGCTCGGCACCCGAGTCGGGTGACACCGTCCGATCATCCCAAGGGCATCCCTGCTGGCTCTGGCTGCTCCCTTTCCCTTTAGGTGTTTTTTAGAACACCCCCACCGCCAGGGCCGCAATGGACTGGTCCAGACCGTCCACTCGTTCAGTGACTGAATTCCCTCCTGCTAGCTCCGCCTCCACCCACCACTGCGGCCTCAGCCTGACTGTGTCTGTCATCATCTCTCTCCGCTGGGGCGGCTCAGCTGCTACCACACACACAGTCAGGATTCCTGGTGAGCGGGGAGGGGGGAGCTGGGGGGGTGTTGTAAGAAGAGCCTGGAGGAGTGTGTGTCTTTCTGCTCTACCACGCTGTGCTGACCTGATTGGGGGGGGGGGGGTGATTGCTGTGTCCACCCCCTGCCATGTGTACTAGCACAGTCCTGTATGTAGCTGACCTGATTGGGGGGGGGGGGTGATTGCTGTGTCCACCCCCTGCCATGTGTACTAGCACAGTCCTGTATGTAGCTGACCTGATTTGGGGGGGGGGGATTGCTGTGTCCACCCCCTGCCATGTGTACTAGCACAGTCCTGTATGTAGCTGACCTGATTTGGGGGGGGATTTCTGTGCCCACCCCCTGCCATGTGTACTAGCACTGTATGTAGCTGACCTGATTTGGGGGGAGGGGGGGTGATTGCTGTGTCCACCACCCCCTGCCATGTGTATAGTGTAGCACTGTAGCTGACCTGATTGGGGGGTTGCAGAATGCAGATATGTGTGATTTACAGGGTGCAGAATGCAGACGTGCGATTTACAGGGTGCAGAATGCAGACGTGCGATTTAAAGGGTGCAGAATGTAGACATGTGTGATTTACAGGGTGCAGAATGTAGACATGTGCGATTTACAGGGTGCAAAATGCAGATATGTGCGATTTACAGGGTGCAAAATGCAGATATGTGCGATTTACAGGGTGCAGAATGTAGATATGTGCGATTTACAGGGTGCAGAATGTAGACATGTGTGATTTACAGGGTGCAGAATGCAGATATGTGCGATTTACAGGGTGCAGAATGCAGATATGTGTGATTTACAGGGTGCAGAATGTAGATATGTGGGATTTACAGGGTGCAAACTGCAGATATGTGCGATTTACAGGGTGCAGAATGCAGACATGTGCGATTTACAGGGTGCAGAATGTAGATATGTGTGATTTACAGGGTGCAGAATGTAGACATGTGTGATTTACAGGGTGCAGAATGTAGACATGTGCGATTTACAGGGAGTAGAATGCAGATACGTGCGATTTACAGGGTGCAGAATGTAGACATGTGCGATTTACAGGGTGCAGAATGCAGATATGTGCGATTTACAGGGTGCAGAATGCAGACATGTGCGATTTACAGGGTGCAGAATGCAGACGTGTGATTTACAGGGTGCAGAATGCAGATATGTGTGATTTACAGGGTGCAGAATGCAGATATGTGTGATTTACAGGGTGCAGAATGCAGATATGTGTGATTTACAGGCTGCAGAATGCAGAGATGTGTGATTTACAGGGTGCAGAATGCAGATATGTGTGATTTACAGGGTGCAGAATGCAGATGTGTGATTTACAGGGTGCAGAATGCAGATATGTGTGATTTACAGGGTGCAGAATGCAGATATGTGTGATTTACAGGCTGCAGAATGCAGAGATGTGTGATTTACAGGGTGCAGAATGCAGATATGTGTGATTTACAGGGTGCAGAATGCAGATGTGTGATTTACAGGGTGCAGAATGCAGATATGTGTGATTTACAGGGTGCAGAATGCAGATATGTGTGATTTACAGGGTGCAGAATGCAGATGTGTGATTTACAGGGTGCAGAATGCAGATATGTGTGATTTACAGGGTGCAGAATGCAGATATGTGTGATTTACAGGCTGCAGAATGCAGATATGTGTGATTTACAGGGTGTAGAATGCAGATATGTGTGATTTACAGGGTGCAGAATGCAGATGTGTGATTTACAGGGTGCAGAATGCAGATATGTGTGATTTACAGGGTGCAGAATGCAGATATGTGTGATTTACAGGGTGCAGAATGCAGATGTGTGATTTACAGGGTGCAGAATGCAGACATGTGCGATTTACAGGGTGCAGAATGCAGATATGTGTGATTTACAGGGTGCAGAATCCAGGCGTTTGCTGTATATTACCCACCTGAAGTAGCTGAGCTGTGAGCTTACCTGATAAGGGGTGGGGGGGGGAGTGTTGCTGTGTTCACAACCCAGGTATAGTAGATGAGCTGGTCTGATAAGGGGGGATGTCTGTATCCCAGGTGTAAATAGACATTGACCTACACCCACATCTTGCAGCCATCAGATCGGTCCAGCAAGCAGCATGTCACAGCAGCATCTTCCCTGCAGCCATCAGATCCCGTCCGCGGTCCAGCAAGCAATACGCCTTGTCAGCAGGTCAGTTCCAAAATCCGGATCAAATCATCAATGTCTGCTGTCCCTGGATGGGGGATCGCCATACAGTGGGATCGCTGGATCGGATCTGTCCCTGAGGAGTCGGACAACAGATAATGCAAAGTATGGGCCATACTTTGTATTGTCAGCTGTCTCCCTATCTCACTCTGATGTCTCCCTCATAGCAGCTCCAGTCCAGCTCTCCACTTCCCTGACCGTGGCACCGATTTGTCTAAATATGTGGAATCTGCTCACCTGAGTGACTGACACCTCTTGCCTGTCCCATCTATTTTCACTGGCTGCCATGAATGAACAGCATCAGCTGTCATTACAAGGAGCGGGAGGGGACGTCCCCATCCCCCCACAGCTCCGCCCAGGTCTCCCATCCCACCCGGAGACCTGAGCCACCAGATGGCACGTCCGGGTTTGCCTTTGATCAGGTCTCCAATGTAGAAACTCGGAAACGACATCACAACGTCACTTCCGGTTTACTCTGCAGCCAACGGCGCCATTTAAAAAAAAATCATAATTCAAAAACACTGATCTTGGCAGAGGAGGGGTTTGGGGTCTTTTAGATCCCCACTCCCTCCATAAAGAGTACCTGTCACTGCCTATTACTGTCACAAGGGATGTTTACATTCCCTGTGACAACAATAAAAGTGATCATAATTTTTATTTTAAGGGACAGTGTAAAAAAAAAAAATGAAATAAGAAAAAGGTTTAATGCACCCAATCCCTCCATGTTCGCACGCCAAAGAAAACTCATACCTATGTCACGCCCGCAAATATAATAAGTGTTCAAACCACATTTGTGAGGTATCGCCACGATCGTTCAAGTGAGAGCAATAATTCTAGCACTAGACCTCCCCTGTTACTCTAAACAGGTAACCGTTTAAAAATTTTAAAACGTTGCCTATGGAGATTTTTAAGTACCATAGTTTGTCGCCATTCCATGAGTGTGTGCAATTTTAAAGTGTGACATGTTCGGTACCCATTTACTCTTTCACATTAGTGTATTTTTTTACACAAAATTTGCGTTTGAGAGACAGCTGCGCAAATATCGTGTGACATAAAATATTGCAATGACTGTCATTTGCTAAAAAAAATATATATAATGTTTGGGGGTTCTAAGTAATTTTTTAGGTATAAATTCATTAAAAAATTCTTCTCTGGAAGAGTTCATTCACACAACAGTAACACCTACTAGTGCGCACATTATGAACATGTGATTGTGGGCGTTTTACCTTGTGCTGACAGGTAATACACATTGCAATATTTTTCTTTTCTTTTTACTTCTATTGTTATTACTTAGTGCTGTAGCACATTGTGATGCATTCAGCATGTCAGATTGCACGGTGCAAAAATGTCTATGCTATGTAGAGCTGTAAGCTCCACTTATCTGTTTCCTCCCCCCCTCCGGTGCCACATTTGGCACCTTTTGGGGGGGAGCCTATCCTCACTTCCGTCAGACCTTGCCATGGCGAGGTACGTCAGAAGTTCAGCCCCCCTCCTCCTTCCCCTGCTGCCGGGCCAGTAAGAGAGTGCAGCGCGCTTCGCGTATGCGCAGTAGGGAACCTACCAAGGCTTCACTGCCAGGTTCCCTTACTACGAATGGCGGCAGCACCAGCCGAGAGCCAATGGAAACATTGGCTGCGGGTGCCGACATCGCTGGATTCCAGAACAGGTAAGTGTCCTATTATTAAAAGTCAGCAGCTACTGTATGTGTAGCTGCTGATTTTTTTTTTCTTTCTCGTATGTGGGGGCGAAACTCCTCTTTAAACTATAGGGATTGCTTGGGACTACATTGGGCAATGTAGCCCAACACAACCTAATATTGGCGGTGTGAATGGGCCCTAATTGCTGTTATATCTTACAATATATATTTATTATTTTATCCAAATCTCAATACAGTATGTGCTCCAGTAAATCATGCGTGGTGGACTACAAAACACCTCCTTCCCAGAACACAAAACCCATGCTCTCTTGGTGATCACACTCAAACTTTGCACTAACCAGACCTCCATGACCCTCTTTATTGTGTCCACAGTAGCTTAGGCTGGCCATACACGGTTTGATCGAACAGCTTGGGTACAACCAGCCTGCCGGATTCTATTGTGGCTGTTGCTAGCAGCTGCTATAATTCCAAGTCTGCAATAATATTGAAAATAAAAATGGCAGCATTCAGTATGGTTACTATACCACATGATTCCAAGATGGCCACCACTGACCCAACTTCCTGTTTGTTTCCTACGTGTGTTCCACGTAGGTGTAAAGATCAAAAACTGGATGGAAGGGACTCAGAAGGCTGCCTTGGATATCGTAAATGTAAGCTACTGTGGACCCACTAATTAAGTTAAGAGGGTTATGGAGGTCTGGTGAGTGCACAATTTGAGTGTGATCACCAAAAGCGCATTGGTTTTGTATTCTGAGAAGGAGTTGTTTTGTAGTCCACCATGCACAGTTTGCTGGTGCACATATTGAGATTTGGATGAAGAAGCACTGGACTTGTGGGTGTTTTTCCATTTAAAAGTTGGGGGGGGTGCCAGATGTAGGATTCGCCCCGGGTGCCAAATGCTCTAGGTACGCCCCTGCATCACGGATCAGGGGATGATAAAAACATTACAGGATATAAAGGAAAAATACGGATGGGATATCAATGAATGGGAATATTTACAACTAAAGCATCTGATAAGCTCTCTGCCTTTACCTATTAGAGATGGAAAGAAACTAACAGCACTAGAAACATTATGCACCGTACAAACCCCACTAAGACATGTGATATCAAGAGTATATCGAATTCTGACAGACCTAGAAGTACAGGGAAAACCTTATTTCATAGAAAAATGGGAAAAATAAATAAATATGAAATTGTACGAACAACAAGTCGAAAGAATAATAGCAGCAGTACATAATAATGCAACGGATATGAATACAATCGAAATGAACTATAAATGTATTTCGAGATGTCATAGGACACCTGAAATGATTCATAAATTTAATTGTAGCGCTACCCCCAGTTAAGAGAGCCACTGGATTTTGTTTCGGGCCCTGTCTACAGCACCGCCAACCCCCGGCAATTAACTCGACCCACTCTGGCACAGTTTGTCTAGGGATTTCTCTAGTATCACAATCTAACAGTATATGCACACAATCTATCTGTATTGCATGGGTAACCTCTTCGCATAAAGGCAACACACTGATAGCAAGAGATAAAATATAACGTTTCTTTACTTTGAGTAAAAGGCATAAGGTTAACACATAACACATATATATCTGCAGAGCACTGCAGCAGAAAATCTAACACAGGCGATTTCCCGCCAAGTACTGCTATCTCTATCTATGCGCCCTTATGGCGCAGCAACTTAAGTTCTAACTACAGATCAGGCCTGATCCAGATTTTCAACTCAGTCTCTAGAAGAACAGTTTCTTCGCATGCAACTTGACTGGTGGTGCACAACAGGAACAGTTATTTGTAATCCAAAGGGTAGGAAAATAAAAAGGACAGAATGAACCACTCACAGGAGACTACTCACTCAGTTCCGCCACTAGTTTCCTGTGGGACAGGAAAAATAGAACCAGGAGGGCCAAGGCAGTCTCTAGGCCTAGTCAAAGTACTGTTTATATGAATGAGCAGGTGCTCGCTCACCACTCCGGACGCGATCCCAGTCCGGGACTTCCACCTACTGTGTCTCCGCACACAGTGTCTGCAGCGGCCGGGTCTCCGGTCCAACTGATGTCCAAACTTGATAAAGTCAGGTGCCACCCAGTCTCCGCAGTGGGGTGGAAGGCTCTCTGGAAGTTGTGCAAGGCCCTGGCTTCAGGCCCTGCACTGCAGCAGATCCGCAGAGGAAGACCTGTTGATAGCAGCGCGGTGTCCATAGAGGCCGAGCTCAGCCTCTCCCTCTTCCTATATAGCCCCTCCCATGAGTCTCTACGGTGGCTCTATGCACCCTGGGTGCCGAACTGGGTTCTGGGTAACGTAGTCCCGGGGCCTTAAAGGAGACCCCGCTACACACTCCCCCCACTTAAACTCTTTGGTCCCCAAAGATAACATCAAATTATAGCACGCACAACATCAACCAAAGTGGCATATGATGTTGGCAGAAGAAATTCCCACCAAAAACGAGGCGGTGAACTCCCCTGCCCACAGGTCACATTATCATTAGTGTCCTGCCTAACTGTGCCAGAGAGTGAGTTGGGGTTGCCCCCCACCAAATGAACAGTGGAGGGATTAGGGTCTTCCATACTCCTCCTGACGGTAACCACAGTGTTTTCCGAGCTCCTCCCCATCTGCGGATAAGTTAATCTTCTGGGAGGCTTGATGGCCCTCCGTGTCCTTTGTCCTCTTGGGCTTTCTTTTTCCGCTAAAACAGGTTCCCCTTCTGGAACCGACTTGGGAGTTTCCATTGGTTCAGGAACACTTGACTCCGGAGCAGGGAGGTACATGGCATCTCTTGGATCCTCTTCTGGGAGTATGTCACAGGCATTTTCCCCAAAATCCGACAAAGGACTGGACGGGATGAACTTCTGCATTTAGTGTTCCGTCTATGGTATCTTCTTTAGGTGGGAGATCAATAGCAGAAGTTTCTGGTATCCGGGAAGGCCAAAGCCAATCAAGTTCTTTCCCCTCATCTTCACTTAGCTCCGAGGTCTCTGTATCCCCAATCCGAGGGGTCTGGGACCGAGTGTTCGGCCTGGGAGTATCCAGGATAGAAATTGGCTCGGGGGAACTCATCACAGGGGGAATCCGAACTACTTCAGCTAGTGGGAGTAGGTGGTTCCGATGCCAGGTCTTTAAGGGCCCCACCCTTCCCTCTGGCTTAAGTCTGTAAACGGGTAGGCCCGGTAGTCTCTTGCAAACAACATAGGGTTCAGGTCTCCATCTGTCTGCAAGCTTGTGTTTTCCAGGGACCCCCAAGTTCCGTAGCAACACTCTGTCTCCAGGTTGTAAATCTTGAATCCGAACTTTCAGATCAAAGTTCTTCTTGTTGCGGGCCCCCTTTTGTTCTGAGGCCGCCTGGGCCTGTTCATAGGCAAATTTCAAATTGTGTCTGAGTCTATCAACATATCCTTTGTGAGAAGTGGCAGAACAATGGTCTATGGAGGTGCCAAAGGCCAGATCTACCGGTAGTCTTGCTTCTCGGCCGAACATAAGTCTATAGGGTGAGTACCCTGTAGCGTCACTGGTGGTGCTGTTGTATGCATGCACAACTGCCGCTATGTGGTTGCTCCAATGCTGTTTCTTCTCACTGCTTAAGGTCCCCAGCATATTGAGCAGGGTTCGGTTGAACCTATCCGGCTGAGCATCACCTTGTGGATGATAGGGGTAGTTCTTGTCTTCTTTATCCCCAAGGAATCCAGGAGCTTCTGGATCAACCGACTTTCAAAATCCCTTCGTTGATCTGAATGAAGTCGTTGCGGCAGCCCATAGTGTACAAAGTACTTTTCCATAAGGACTTTGGCTACCGTGGAAGCCTTCTGGTCCTTGGTTGGGAAGGCCTGGGCATACCGGGTGAAATGGTCGGTTACTACCAGAACATTTCCTAGTCCACTCAGGTCGGGTTTGAGGCAGAGAAAATCAATGCATACCAGATCAAGTGGGCCTTGACTTTGCAAATGGGGCAGCTTGATGGGGTAAAGTCTTTCTCTGGATGCATCGTGCACATGAGTGGCAGTATTCTTCAACTTCAGCCCTCATGCAGGGCCAATAGAAACGGTCCCTAACGAGTTGGAAGGTCCTTTCCGCCCCTAGGTGGCCATGGTTGTCGTGCAGAGCAACCATGACAGTCTCTCAGTGTTTCTCGGGCAGGAACAACTGGCATTTGTCTTCCAGGTCATCATAGGGGCCCCTTCGGTAGACCACTCCCTGATGCACCTGCAACCTGTCCCACTCCTTCCTCAACAGGCGAGCTTCCTTTGAAGGGGGGCGTAAGAGTCTATTCGGATCCTGATTCTCCAGGGCCTCTAGAACCAATCTCCCCATGGGGTCTTCCAATTGGTCAGATCTCAACTCCTTTTTGGACAATTTTGGCAAGTTATCTTCCCCCAGTTGGGTTACCCCACAGTACTGCTTGGGAACTCCTACTATGGTAACCCCTATCTCTTCTGCTCTTGAGCCGCCACTGGCTTGGAGTTCAGCCCCTTGACAGAGGGCCTGCACCCCGTTGGGTGCCACTTGGGTCCAATCTTCTGTACTGCAGGTGGGGATGTGAGATCTTCTAGACAAGGCATCTGCATCTCGATTTCCAGCCCCAGGCCTGTATTTTAGGCTGAAATTGAAGACAGACAGTGCGGCCAGCCATCTATGTCCTGTGGCATCCAACTTGGCTGTGGTGAAAAGATATGTGAGGGGGTTGTTGTCAGTTTTCACTGTGAATTCTGCCCCATACAGATAGTCTCTGAGTTTGTCAACTACCGCCCACTTAAGGGCCAGGAACTCCAACTTATGGGTGGGGTAGTTCTTTTCAGAGGGAGTCAGACTTCTGCTCACATACGCAACGGGCCTCAGTTGCTCTTCATGCTCCTGGTAGAGCACTCCTCCCAGGCCATCATGACTGGCATCTACGTGAAGTTCATAAGGCTTCTTAGGGTCTGCGTAGGCCAGGACAGGGGCAGTGGTTAAGCTTTTCTTCAACATCTTAAAGGCATTCTCACACTTCTCATTCCACTGGTCCTTGACTGATTCCCCTTGCTTCCTGTGACCCGAGTCATCCTCTTCCCCCTCCGTCTTGAGCAGCTCATTCAGAGGCCTGGCTATCCGAGCAAACCCCTCCACGAACCTCCTGTAATAGGAACAGAACCCCAAGAAGGATCTGAGCTCTGTCACTGTGGTGGGCCTTGGCCAGGAAGTGACTGCCTCCAACTTTTCGGGGTCTGTGGCTACCCCATCTTCAGACACTATGTGTCCCAGATAGTTAACTGATGACTGATAAAACTGGCATTTTTCAGGCGAGAGCTTGAGTCCTTCCTCACTCAGTCTTTTCAAAACTTTCTCCAGCCTCTCCTCGTGTTCTTCCAAGGTTCTCCCGAAGACAATGATGTCATCCAAGTATACAAGGACTTCGATGAGGTTGATGTCTCCTACAGTCTTCTCCATGAGACGTTGGAAGGTGGCTGGGGCTCCAGACAGACCTTGAGGCATCCGGTCAAATTCAAAGAACCCCACCGGGGTTATGAAAGCCGTCTTCTCTTTGTCTTCTGGATGCATAGGTATTTGATAGTACCCGCTCTTGAGGTCCATAACACTGAACCACTTGGCTCCAGACAAGCTCTGTAGGGCATCCTCTATCCTCGGAGTGGTGTACTGGTCGGGTATGGTTCTCCTGTTGAGGGTCCTGTAGTCTATCCACAGCCTCAACGACCCATTCTTCTTTCTGACCACCACTATCGGGGAGGCATAGGGGCTTCTAGATTCTCGAATCACACCATTTCACTTGAGCTCGGCGAGCTGTTCCCTCAAGTCCTCGAGGTCTGCTAACGGAACTCGCCTGACTCTTTCCCTGAAGGGCTTGTCTTCCTGGAGGCGGATTCGATGGTGTGGCACTCCTTGCACACCCCACATTGAACTCATCTTGAGAGAAGATTTTTTTCCACCTGGTCAACTGGACCTTGGCTCTCTCTTTCCAAGCCCTGGGCAGGTTTGGGTTCTCCATGGAGAGTTTCTCCCACACAGTGCTTTCTCCATCTGTCTTCTCCACATCCGACAATGCAACTCGGGTGGCAGGGCTCACCTGACCCAGCAGCATCCTGGGTGGGATCTCCATGGGGCTATCCGTAGTATTCCTGACACTCACAGGTACCTTACAGTGGGCCTTCTTCAAGGCCCTCAACAGGACCACTTCTGGGACTACTTCTAGGCCCGAATGCTCTTCCCTTGGGTCGGGTTCCAGCATAACAAAGGGCCCAGGCTGCTCCCAAGTGAGCTTCACAGTGGCTTTCAAACAGGCAACTTCGCTGGGCTGCAGCACTATTCCTCTTCTTCCCAGCCTCCAGACCTTCCCTACCCCCTCTTCAGGGGCCTTCTGTTCTAATATCAGACGTTGGTAGGCTGTCTTCAACATTGGGTGGATCTCAGTGACTCTGGGGTCTTTCACTTTTGTAAGAGGGGCCAAGAGTCTTTGGACCAGATCTGTGTTGGTCCCTATTATTAGGGAACTCTTGTTAGCTCCAGGCGGTCGGGGGCATATCACAGCTAAGGTATCGAACACTTCGGCCTTCCCGGCTATGGACGGGTCGAAAGTCAGTTTTATAGGCAGATAGCCATCATAAGGGAAACTCTCTGTCCCAATTCCCCATTGCTCCAGCTCTTCAATCTTCTGGAAGGGTAGGTGACTTAGATGCTTGTCATAAAAGTCCCGGTACAACAGGGTCACTTGCGCCCCAGTATCCAATATGGCTCTTGTGTAGACTCCCTCCACTTGGACAGGTACTATCGGGGAGGGACCTACCAGCTTCTCTGGATATCGCTTTGAAGGAGTCTCTTTCCTTGGATCTTTGCGTTTTCCTTTTGGACTTTCTTTCTTCCATTTCTCTTTGGACTTAAGTCTCTCTTGGGCCTGGTATGCATTGATCTCCCTCCTTTTAATGGGTGTAACTACCCGCTGAGGGACATTACTCTCTTTCTTTGGGGTACGTTCCCACTGAGGAACCTTGTGTTTCTTCTGAGGGGTCTTCTCCACTCTTTTTATGTGCTTCTCATTCAGTTTGGAGTTCACTGGAGATGATGGGCACCCGGTTGACTCCTTCACCGGGGCCCGCTGAAG
Organism: Rana muscosa; assembly: GCA_029206835.1. Lineage (NCBI taxonomy): Eukaryota > Metazoa > Chordata > Amphibia > Anura > Ranidae > Rana > Rana muscosa. Next base: position 566,201,618 of record CM055116.1, on the reverse strand, counting down.
TTTTCCGGCGGCTTGCGGTTATTCATCTTTTTTTTCTTTGGACTGGTACACACTTTGGCCGCATGGCCAACCCCTCCGCAGTTGAAACAAGTCATGTCCCCCCAATCTTGTAGGGATGCGGGCGCTGAGGTATTTGGAAACAGCTCCTTCCTCGGACTTTCCCTCTCTGGTACCCTTGACTCCTTTTCCATCAGGGAGGTCAGAATCCCCAATACTTGGGACATCTGTGACTTCAAGGTATCCACCTCTGAGTCTCTTTCCAGGGTCATGGCCATCCTGACCATCACCGGAGGAGGATTAACTGACTCAACTGGTTGGTTCCTCTTCTTCTCCTCCAGCATCGCTTCTTCCTCTCTGACCACTCGGATCAAGTCAGGGTACTCCAGGCTCTTCTCGTCCTGTCTTGTGCGTAGCGCCAATGCGATGGGGTCCAGGGGCTGAGATCCTCTCATCACCTGCTGAACACGGGCCTCATCCACCTTCCGCGGGTCGATCCCCTTCTTCAGGATCATCTTATGCAGGATCTTATCCAGGCGCCTCATGAACTCTGACAGTTTCTCTCCTGTCTTTTGGTAGCAGTTCTCCAGCTGGTAAGTGAGCTCAGTGATTTTCTCTGTTCCACCGAACACATTCTGTAGAATGTCCAGATAATCCTGCGCATCACAGTCTGTTTTGCTCATCTTGAGGTTGCGTATGGCCTCTAGAGCAGGCCCCTTTAAACTCTCAGCAATTCTCTGCTTCTTTCTGTGGTCTGGGACTTCCCATTCTTCTAAGGCCTGAGTGGCACCGTCTAACCACTCCTCAAACCCCTCTTCACCCGAAGGTACAGGTTTCCTCCCAGAGAATATTCTGAGTTTTCTGTATCCCGACATTTGATAGTCTGTAGGATCCTTCTTAGACTGGGCTACAATCTCCCCCAGGACCGCGCATAACTCTGCGCTGAGGGTGGCAGGCGGTGACCAGGAGCTCTCTTTAGCCTTCCGGTTTTCTGCTTTTGGGGACTGCGGTGGAGATACCTGTGGAGATGATGGTTTAGGTGTCTGAACCCATCCTCCTGGTATGAGTGGCAGCGCATGTATTAAGCTATAGGTCTGATCATCCATTGCTCTTATACTTGGACTCTTGAAATGTTCTGGGATTTCATTCATCCATGCTATTAGTGCGTGGGTCAGTGTGGAATTCATTCTGACATCCATCACCCATACCTTCTGGTTTGGGGACAGCGACGTTACTAGCCGCTTCACCGCTTCTTCTTGCCAGGTCCCTGGGAGTTCTATGACTACTGCCGCGGCTGAATCTGTGTAGGCCGCCTTGCACCACTGTTCTACTTCCAGTGGGTCCATGCCGGTACTTTTGGCACGTTACTTGCTGTAACAGGATCCTGGACTTGAGAGCCCCCACGTGTAGCGCTACCCCCAGTTAAGAGAGCAGCTGGATTTTGTTTCGGGGCCTGTCTACAGCACCGCCAACCCCCGGCAATTTACTCGACCCACTCTGGCACAGTTTGTCTAGGGATTTCTCTAGTATCACAATCTAACAGTATATGCACACAATCTATCTGTATTGCATGGGTAACCTCTTCGCATAAAGGCAACACACTGATAGCAAGAGATAAAATATAACATTTCTTTACTTTGAGTAAAAGGCATAAGGTTAACACATAACACATATATATCTGCAGAGCACTGCAGCAGAAAATCTAACACAGGCGATTACCCGCCAAGTACTGCTATCTCTATCTATGCGCCCTTATGGCGCAGCAACTTAAGTTCTAACTACAGATCAGGCCTGATCCAGATTTTCAACTCAGTCTCTAGAAGAACAGTTTCTTCGCATGCAACTTGACTGGTGGTGCCCAACAGGAACAGTTATTTGTAATCCAAAGGGTAGGAAAATAAAAAGGACAGAATGAACCACTCACAGGAGACTACTCACTCAGTTCCGCCACTAGTCTCCTGTGGGACAGGAAAAATAGAACCAGAAGGGCCAAGGCAGTCTCTAGGCCTAGTCAAAGTACTATTTATATGAATGAGCAGGTGCTCGCTCACCACTCCGGACGCGATCCCAGTCCGGGACTTCCACCTACTGTGTCCCTGCACACAGTGTCTGCAGCGGCCGGGTCTCCGGTCCAACTGATGTCCAAACTCGATAAAGTCAGGTGCCACCCAGGCTCCGCAGTGGGGTGGAAGGCTCTCTGGAAGTTGTGCAAGGCCCTGGCTTCAGGCCCTGCACTGCAGCAGATCCGCACAGGAAGACCTGTTGATAGCAGCGCGGTGTCCAAAGAGGCCGAGCTCAGCCTCTCCCTCTTCCTATATAGCCCCTCCCATGAGTCTCTGCGGTGGCTCCATGCACCCTGGGTGCCGAACGGGGTTCTGGGTAACGTAGTCCCGGGGCCTTAAAGGAGACCCTGCTACATAGTAAAGACAAAACCCCATTGTGCTGGAGAGAATGCGGTCAGATCGGATCGACTATACATATATGGTGGGACTGCCCAGAGATAAAGGACTATTGGCAGGAAATTCAGGAATATATAACAAAAATAACTGGAGAAAAGGTACCTAATACTATACAGGCCTGTCTATTCCATGAATCAAAAGAATCAAACAAAAATTATAGGAAAACACTAATTCCAACACTGATAAATGCAGCAAAAGGATTGATATAAAAAAACTGGCTAAGTACGAGAAAGCCAGATATAAAAGAATGGTTTGAAAGAGTGGAAAATTACAACAAAATTTAGTATTTATGAAGATGCGATATGGGGCAACTTGAAAAACATAATAGGAGCTGGGGACAGTGGAAGGACTTTAAATCTTCGGAGAAATATCTGGAAAACAACAGAGAATGAAATAAGATGGAAAGAAGAGAACAAAATATTGGGGGAGGGAGATAGGGAGGAGGGAGGGTAGGGGTTAAAAACTAATATTAATGGGCAAAAATATTTATCAAAATTAAAAAATAATAATAATAATAATAATATTAAAAGCAGTAAATTAATAAGTAAATTAAACCGGTACCCGGAAAACCACAAAGGATGCGAAACTGAAGCAGAGACGACATAAATCAATAAAACCATGAACAAGTCTCTTGTTATGGTTGAGTCTGAAGTGGTTAAAAGAAAAAAAAAAGAAGAATTATTGTTTCCTTTTTTTGGATTTTTGATAAGACTGTGGACATTTATTTATTTATTTACTTACTTTTGCCTTAATATTTTTGGCATTGAGTTTTTTTCACTTAAGAAGTTGCGCTGATCATTATATATTCAAACCCATTTTTGTGCACTTGTTACACTTTAGATTTTAGCAGCATCTTCATTTCACTTATTTATTTATTTATTTGACCTATTTGCACATATAGTTCACTTGGTAGCGCGAGAGATCTACACCTTCACTATATTTGTCGAGTACTGAAGGTGTTTGGGTTTGGGTCATCTTTTATTAGTTGGATAAAAACATTGTATAATGACCCGAGTGCTAAAGTCAAAATTAATAATGAATACTCGGGTAAGATCCAATTGGAAAGGGGGACAAGACAGGGGTGCCCATTGTTGCCCCCACTCTTCGCCCTTGCAATGGAGCCACTGGCAATAGCAATAAGATCAAGTCCAGGCATAAAGGGGTTCTTAAGGGCAAAAAGGTGAGGAAAGAATCGCATTATATGCGGATGATGTCCTTCTTTTCTTGGGGGATATAGAGCAGTCCCTCGAGCAAGTAATGGAAACCCTGGAGAGATTCGGAAGATTCTCAGGATTAATTATAAACTGGGAGAAGTCAGCACTTATGCCCCATTAGGAATTATACACCATCAGAACTGCCTCAATTGGAAGCGGTAGAAAAAATTAAATATCTGGGTATATATGTTAAGAGGGACCCTAATAAATACATAAATTATAATATGATTCCACTTCTGGCCAAATTTAAACGTAAAATTGATATTTGGAGCCGGCTCCCCCTCTCAGTAGCGGGAAGATGCAAACTGATTAAAATGCTCTGGATGCCTCAGTTGTTATACGTGATAAACAACTCCCCGGTGTGGATATACAAGAAATGGTTTAAAAAAATAGAAAAACTGTTTAGAGAATTAATATGGAAAAGGGGTCAGGCCAGGATAAGTTTACAAACCTTACAGTTACCAACAAGGGAGGGGGGCTTAGCGGTGCCACATCCACAAACTTATTTTCTGGCGGCCCAGTTGCAGCATTTAGGAGGATGTAATGTCCAAGGAGGAGGAAGTGCAGGTGGGAGTTTGATGATAGCAGGGGCGCCACATAACACAATAGCAGAGGTGTTGGAGGCAGATTCCTTTTTATATAGAAGCCCCACAGTAAAGATGGTAATAAAAGTGTGGAAAGCAGTTAAGTTACTAATGGGATATGACGGGATGGTAGACTATATACGCCCCTCTGGAATAATAGGAATTTGAAGGAGATGGTGGCCATACAAAGGAGCAATGAATGGGAAATAAAACGGATAAATAGGCTGGCCCAGTTATACGAGGGAAACACTCTAAAAACTTTTGCAAATTTAAGACAAGAGTATGATATATCCAATCAAACATTTTACAAATATTTGCAAGTCAGACATGCCCTGGGGGCGCAGTTTAGGAGAGAAGGCCCAGAATGGAACAGAACTCCCCTCCTCCAAAGACTAACCAAAACAGGTACGAGTAAGGGACTTATTTCCGAACTATATACACAGATTTGTAGCAGAAGCATTGAAGGACCAGAAAGGATTAAGAGCAGAAAAGGGTGGGAAGAGGATGTCGGAGAAATAACGGAGGAGCAATGGAGAAGGATATTAGAGAGGGGGCACCTGGTGTCAGTCTCCCCCTCACAGAAAGCCTTGCACCTGATGCTGATACATAGGACATACTATACACCCAAGAGGCTGTACTGGTTTGGTCAGAGAGCTGATGACAGGTGCCCCAGATGTCAGGAAACAGGGGACCTGATGCACATGATATGAAGGTGCCCAAAATCGTTCCGTTACTGGTCAGAGGTTCTAGATATCATAAAGGCCACATACGGGACGGCATTGGAAATGGACCCAAGACTCTGTGTCCTCGGTCTGGGGGAGGAAATGTGTCAATTAACAAGTATAACACTAGTGGTGATAAGGTGCCTGTTCCAGGCTAGAAAACTGATTGTGCAGAGATGGCAATCAGTGAAAGCCCCATCAGGAAAGGACTGGGTTAGAACAATAAGTGAGACGATATAGAGGGAAAAGGTAGTCTACATGAAGAAAGGGAATTTTAAAGAATTTGAAAAAATATGGGAACCCTGGTTGAAGAAGATGGGATACCCTCCATAAGTCCATAATAGCTGATGGAAAGGAATTTATAATAAATAAGTGAAACTGTATAATATTAAAGAGAATACTAGTATAGAAAGAACGAGGGAGGGAGGGGGGAGGATTGGTAAAGTATTGGTAGGATAAGGGGAAATTCAAAGATGTAATGTTTGTCCTTTTTATGGCTATTTATTTGTACTAAATGCATTAAAAATCAAATAATGAATATATAAATAAATTAAAAAAAGGAAATCTCTATGGTCGTCATCCAGCGGCGGACGATTCTTTCTCCGGGTCCCCGATGGCACGGGAGAGCCCGGAGAAGCACCGGATGGCGGCGGGAGGGGGGGGACGTCCCTTCCCGTCACCTGTAAGAACGATCAAGCGACAGAACTGCCGCTATGATAATTCTTATGGTGCACAGAATCGTCTGCAGAAAATAATGATATGTGAATGATGCCTGTAGCTGCAGGCATCATTCAGATATCCCCCCTGAAAGTCAAGGATGTCATATGATGTACTGCGGGCGGGAAGTGGTTAAGGGGCTAGGGGAGAAACATTTGAAAGGTCCCCAATGCAGAGAATACATTAAGGTAAAAGCCTTTTTGCATTTAGAACCAGAAGTTGTCAAACACATCTGGTTTCTTTTTATGAAGGGGTAAGCAAAAGCTTAGACAAAAGGAGTGGGCTTTTTGCAAAAACTTTTGTCACAGTTCCCCACACATGGCTACTGTGTAGGTTAAAGTCTAAAGACTTAGAAAAATCAGTTTGTAAATGGATAGACAACTGTCTAAAAGGCCGTATTCAGAGAGTAGTGGTTAATGATTCATACTCTGAATGATCTAAGGTTATTATTGGTGTACCCCAAGGTTCAGTGTTGGGACCCTTACTTTTTAATTAACAATGGGGTAAAAAAAAATTGATCCTTTGCAGGTTTTGTAAGTTTTCCCACTTACAAAGAAATGAAGGGTCTATCATTTTTATCATCAGTGTATTTTAAATGATAGAGACAGGATATCAACCAAAATCCAGAAAAAAAACACAAAATGTATTTATTTATTTTATGTAATCTTTATTTTGATATTTTTTTGCATTAAAACAGCATATAACAGGACATAAAACAGAACAGACAAATAGTAGTAGGGACATACTAAGAAAGCCCACATTCAGGCCCTATAGATTAGTCCATGAGGTCAGTCATAGACAGACAGATAGGAGTGTATTAGGGGTATAGGACCCTGGTCTTGTATAAATCTGCCACATCTGGACTCGCCATCAGCCACCCAGGCCCAAAAAAAGGAGGGGTGTTCCCCCGGAGTGAATCAGGGGAAGCCGCCTAGGGGAGCCAGAGGGGAAGTTGGAGGTGCGAGCTTACCCTTCTTATTCAAGGCACATGGGGCATGTGACATATTTCAACTGTGTCATATGAACTCAATCATTAATGAATCACCCCTGTTGTACCCTCCCTGGTATACCATCGATTATGGTACGGACCTTCCAACAAGGGCAAGATAATGGGAGAACCCAGAGATAGCAGGGCAAAGAGGGGAGAAAAAAGAGAGAAAAAAAAAAGAAAACGAGGTAAAAATTTATAAAACAACAAATCAAAAAAAAATAAAAGTCCTACAAACTGGGCAAAATGAGTTAAATCGAAATGAAATAGGCTCGGCAAGGCTGCTCAAAGTTTCTCTCCCTGCCAGGTTATTTCAGGTGGAACCCCGAAAATCTCCACAGCTCTGCCCCATTAATCAGGGGAGCCGTCGCTTGCGAGTGTCTCGTAGTACCTGACATGGTGTTACTGGAGTAGTGTATCCAAGTGGCCCAGCAGGAATAAAACAGAAGGGCCGTAACCTGGGGCATTCCCACCATATGTGGAGGAATGTGCCCCTAAGGCCACATTCTCTCCAGCAGGCATCTGATACGGACGGGTAGATCCTGGCTAGTTTAGTAGGGACTCTATACCATCTGGTCAGAACTTTATAACTGTTTTCCTGCATTTTTGTGTCCACTGAGTGTGGGAGACGATACAGATGGTCCAACTGAGGCATGGAAAAGACATGCTGAAGGTCCCTCTCCCACTCCCTGATGTAACTCGGCTTCCCCTCACCTGATTGTAATAAGTCGTATAGCACAGAAATTGTGTGCGGGATAACCGAGGTCGACATACAAAGCCGTTCGAAGGGGGATGCCATTGTGGGAGATCGGACACCCTGGGGCAGACCATGGAGAAAGTGTTGAAGCTGTCTGTAATGCCATTCGTCCATCGGGAAGGAACCATACTGCGCTCTCAGTGTGGCCAGCGGCAGTAGACTCTGGTCTTGTATAAATCTGCCACATCTGGACTTGCCATCAGCCGCCCAGGCCTGAAAAAAGGAGGGGAGTTCCCCCGGAGTGAACCAGGGGAAGCCGCCTAGGGGAGCCAGAGGGGAAGTTGGAGGTGCAAGCTTACCCTTCTTGGCCATGGGAGAGACCAGCGTGGAAAGTCCCATACTCTCCCGAGGGACCCATGGGGCATGTGACAAATTCCGCCAACAAGGAACTTGTCAAGTGGTACCCAGAGTTTAAGATTTACATTATGATACCAGTCCAAGACTCGTTGCAACGCTATTGCTTCATAGTATCTGCGGACCACCGGGACCCCCATACCTCCTTTAAATTTAGGGCGTTGTATCGTCCGGGGGGCCAGCCGGGAAGTTTTTCCATGCCATATATATTGTAGAAACCAACTGTTGGGTTGAGAAGAAATTTCTGGGCAGTGGGATAGGCACTATCTGCCGGAAGAACGGAATACGGAGCAACACATTCATCTTTAAAACACGGACTCAACCCATCCACAAGAAGGCAGTCAGATCCCAGCTTTTTAGGTCTGCTCTTATAGCAGAAAGTAATGGCACATAATTGCATGTGTAAAGCTGGGAGCAACTTGTGGGTAAGTAAACCCCCAAGTATTTTAGCGAGGTTTGACACCAGGTGAAGGAGAAAGACGTCTGCAGCTGTGTACGTAAACCCGTAGGCACATTCAGGGCTAGGATCTCCGACTTACTATAGTTTATTTTAAGATTGGACAGTAGGTGGAAGTCTTTCAATTCGGCCTTGATGTTAGGTAGCGAGATTAGGGGATCAGAGACATAAAATAAGACATTGTCTGCGTAGGCAGATAGTTTATGTTCTGTCGGTTCCACCGTGAAGCCTTTGATGACGGTGTTCAAGCGGATCTTATTAAGCAGTGGTTCGAGGGTTAAGGCAAAATGAGGAGGGACAAAGGGCATCCCTGGCGCGTCCCGTTGCGGATCAGGAATGCGGCCGACAGTAGCCCATTCACCTTCACTTTGGCTGTCGGAAAACTATAGAGGTCTGGTCAGCACCGTTCGCATGTAAGTCCAATCCACCCTGTCAAATGCCTTCTCTGCATCAGTGGAAAGCAAGAGACAGGGATATGCCCTCCCTGGAACTCAACCCAATGAATCAACTGGAGTGCTCTATTAGAATTGTCCCTGGCTTCTCTCCCCATGATGAACCCGTTTGGTCCGGGTGTATAACCGTCGGAAGGATCGGTTTGAGTCTATTGGCCAAGATTTGAGCTAGTATTTTTATGTTAATATTTAAAAGCGAGATAGGCCTATAATTCCCCGGTATGGTGTGATCCTTCCCCTCCTTTGGGAGGACTGTGATATGTGCCATCAGCACTTCCCTGGGCATTGCGGTGCCTGAAGCCAAGGTCGCGAAATAGGCACACATGGGGCTGTACAGTAGTGACGGAAATTCCTCCTAATAAGCATTCGTGAAGCCGTCGGGACCGGGGCTTTTCCCCTTGGAGGTCTTTAATAACAGCCTCAATTTCTGACAGGGAAATGGGAGTGTACAGTTGTTCGCCAATTGAGGCAGCCAGCTGTGGGGTCTGGGCTTCCATGAGATATTGTAAAATGCGATCTACCCTCTGAGGTTCCATGGAGCCAGGTAGGGTGTTGGGAAGGTGGTACAGTTGGGCATGGTAGTCCCTAAAGGTGCTAGCTATTTTCAAGGAGTGGACCACAGATGAGCCAGTCGTGTAATGAGTGGCATAATTTTCAGAGTGCTGGTCTATTTTTAAGCTGGCCCTTCCTGTGAACCGTCTGGTAGACATTGGTACAGGGAAGTGAGACCTTGTGAGACCTTGTGACTATGAGCTATGGCACTCGTGGTGACAAGCATGATTGATTCTTACTAATAACGAAACAGTCAGCCATTTTGAGAGGGTCAGGACTAGTGTCGGCCATCTTGAGAGTGGCAAAATGTCTACTGTATAATGATAAAATGTATACCCACTGTATTAACCACACCCCTTCCTCTCCCCTCCCTCTTTTATGATTGGAGTGAAAATCTGTTTATTCTTATGCAGGGGTGAACATTATATAGTCATTATCATAATCCAGTAATGGAGGCACTCGCTGAGATTACGGATTCGGACTGGTAAACACAGGAGGATCTGCATTGATTACTGCTGATGTGCCGCGGTGTTGATGGGAGACCTTATGTTGTTTTAAAAAATTTAGTTTAAAAGGGGAAAGCCCAGACCAGGCTGTTTTAGGAGGCTGTGGGGAGCCTTCTGTGGCTTGCCGTGGGCAAGGCCGTTTTGAAAAGTAGCTACATGGTACAGAGATACCTAAAATAGACAGTTGCCACCGAGAACGGGCAAAAACTTTTCGCTAATCTTGCTACTTCTGTCTGTCGCATTCTGCTTAGCAGTATTTAAGACAATTTGTTGTGTGGGATGCAGTCCTCTTTCCACTGTGTTTTGTTGTTCAGGAAAAGGGACAAATTCAATTAGAGTAAAGTAAATGTCCAGGTATTTGGTGAGTATTTATGCATATTCATTATAAGTTTGCTAAAGGTTTATTTGAAGAGAAAATGGTATAGTATATGAATATGATATGATGTCTCCCCTTTGCCAGTATTTTGTTTATAGAAGTGGAATTATAAATGCTTGATTTTTGCTTGAAAAAATTTATAGATTGGTTTGGTAACATATGAGAGTAACAGGCAGTGGAAATTGAGAAGTTTGAAAACGAATGTGTTTAGGTGGCAGGTGGATGTTATGTAAGGTAATGGAGTGTTCGGACAATGCCCCATGGTGTGATGGTAATAGTAAGTGAGAGGTAAAAGTGTTTTTTTTTAAATAAAATATTCTACCTGTAGAGGGTTAAGTAAGTGATGTTTAGAAGGTAAAGAGAGATTGGAGTTAAAGAGGGTGTGCATTTTTTACGGAGTATTTTTTCAATGCATTTTTTGTTTTCACTGAGAAACTGTCACAAAGAAAGGAAAAAAAAAGTGAAGGAAAATGGAAAATTGTATACTCACCTTTCCGTAATTTTCCTTTCCTGTCGCATCTTCATGGCAGCATACACCTTTGGGTTGTGGCTCCGCCCTCACAACCTGATAGGACCGTTTAACTATTAAGCCCAGAGAGGGCCCCCGCTCAGGTATTCTAGTATATATATACCTCACCTCAGACGGGTGGGCATCTGTATGCTGCCATGAAGATGCGACAGGAAAGGAAAATTACGGAAAGGTGAGTATACAATTTTCCATTTTCCTGTCGCATCATGGCAGCATACACCTTTGGGTGAATAACTCGCAGACTGGGTGGGTCTGAGCATAAAGATATTTATTTACATGGAATAGAGGTGTTGGACTGAATAATTGCTCGTCCGAACTCTGCCGTGGATAATCTGGCAGAGTCCACCTTGTAATGAGAAATAAAGGTATTCCTTGAGGACCAGGTCGCTGCTCGGCAAATAGTTTCCGAGGACACTCTGCAGTAGGCCGCCCAGGAGGTCGCCATTGCCCTTGTAGAATGTGCCTTTAAGCCCTCAGGTATCTGCGTTTTACTCAGAGAATAAGCCTTTTTGATGATCTTCACCAGCCATGCTGCGATGGTGCGAGAGGTTGCTGCTTGACCTCTTCTAAAGCCGTGTGGGATAACCAGGAGGTTTTCCGACTTCCTAAGGTCGTTTGTTGTTGACAGGTAGGTTAGGATGTTAGTTCTTACATCCAGCGGATGTGGATCCCCTTGTTCTGTGGAGAGAGCAGGAAGGTTAATCTCCTGATTGAAGTGGAAGGAGGATGACACCTTCGGAATAAACCGATCGGATGGTCTTAGGACTACTTTGTCCGGGTAGACAATCAAGTATGGTTCTTTCGCCAATAAAGCTTGCATCTCTGAGACTCTTTTGGCTGATGTTATTGCGATTAAGAAAGTGACTTTGAGTGTTAAGTCCCACAAGGAGATGTTTTCTAAAGGAAAAAATGGTTCTTGTGATAGAGCTTCTAGTACGACCGAAAGATCCCAAGTTGGGAAGGAAGGTTTTCTGGGAGGCTTTAACTTTAGGCATGCCCTCTGGAACTGAATGACTAGTGGCTCTTGTGCCCACTTGACTCCTGTCATAGCTGATAATGCTGACACGTGAACTTTTAAAGTGCTTGACCCGAGACCTTTCTCTAGGCCTAACTGGAGAAACTCAAGGATTTGAGCAACTGTTGGAGAAGATGGGTTCCAGTTTTGTTGCGGTGCTACTGAGAGAAACTTATCCCAGATCCTCTTATAGGTATTGTTGGTGGTGTATCTTCTGGCTTGAAGAAGAGTATCTACCACTTTTTGGGAGCAGCCTTGGTTTAAGAACCTAGTCCTTTCAATCTCCAGGCTGTCAGGTGCATTCTTTCCGGTGATGGATGAAGAAGTTGTCCCTGGGAGATTAGGTCCGCTGCTGGTGGAAGCGGTAAAGGTTTTGCTGTATTCAGCTGAAGGAGAGTGGTGAACCATGGTCGTCTCGGCCAAAATGGAAGGATTGTTATCACTGTGGAAGATGACCTCTTGAGCCTGAGAAGGAATCTCGGTATGAGAGGTGTCGGGGGGAAGATGTAACCCAGATGGAAGTTCCACTCGTATTGTAGACAGTCTGTCCCCTCCGCTGAAGGGCAGGGGATTCTTGTCAGGTACCTCCGGCACTTCGCATTGTCTGGAGTTGCTGCCAGGTCTACATCTGGCATGCCCCAAGTTCTTGCTATGAGGGAAAAAGCTTGGTGACTCAGAGCCCATTCGTTGTTGGAAACGAAGCTTCTGCTTAGCGTGTCGGCCAGCTGGTTCTGCGTTCCTGGGACATATAACGCCGTTAACCCCGATAGGTTCACTTGCGCCCATTCGAGGACTGGGCGGACTTCCTGCATCATGGATCGGCTTTTGGTGCCGCCTTGCCTGTTGATATAGGCAACTGCCACCCTGTTGTCCATCCTCAACAGGACTTCTTTCCCTTTCAGGAGAGGACTGAAGGCTAGTAGCGCTTGGAAAGCTGCTTTCATCTCCAGGATGTTCGATACTACGTCCTGTGTCTCGAAAGACCAACGGCCTTGAACTGTGAGTTGCTGGTAGTGTGCTCCCCAGCCTTCCCTGCTGGCATCTGAAGTAATCACCTCCTGGGAAGGGGTGACTATGTGTTTGTACCTTTTTAGGTTGTGCAACCGGGTCCACCACCATAGTGATTGTTTGACCTTGTTTTGGATGGTTCCACTGTGTCAGAAATGACATTTGGAGAGGTCTTGTGTTCCACTGGGCCTATTGGACCATAGGAATGGTTGCTGATAGCGACCCCATGATGCTGAGACATTCTCTGGCTGGGAGTGTGTTGGATAAGAGTAATCTCTTTGCCCTCTGGATTATGATGGGAATTTTCTCTCGGGGGAGTTCTATGGTGTTGAGTTTGGTATCCAGTTCTGCCCCCAGGTAGACAATTCTCTGAGTGGGTTGGAGATTGCTTTTCTTCCAATTTATCAGCCACCCAAATTTTTGCAAGGTGGTTGTTAAAGTGTCTCGGTGGAGTAGAAGAGACTCTTGGTTGTCTGCCAGCAGTAGGATGTCGTCCAGATAGTGGTGGACTCTTAATCCTTGCTCCCTTAGTAGAGCTATCACTGGTAGCAGGACCTTGGTAAATGTTCTGGGAGCGGTAGAGATCCCGAACGGGAGACTTTGGAACTGAAAATGTTGGTGATTTACCGAAAAGCGGAGAAATTTTTGGAATGCTGCGTGAATGGGAACATGCAGGTAAGCGTCCTTTAAATCCACAGAGAGCATCCAATCGCCTACATTTATGGCATAGAGGATTGATTGTAGACTTTCCATCTTGAAAGTCTCCACCAGGATTGAGCGATTGAGACTTTTTAGGTCTAGGACAGGACGCAGATCCCCAGTCTTTTTCTTTACCAAGAACAGAGAGGAGTAGAAACCTTTTCCTCTTTGTGGAGGTGGGACTTCCACTATGGCCTGTTTTTGGATTAGATCCTGGACGTATTCTGTCAATATGAGTTTATTTTCTCGGGATGTTGGAATTCTGGTTCTGATGAATTGGTCTCTGGGAGGTCGATTCTTGAACCTCCATTTGTGTCCGTCTTGGACAGTAGCCACTGTCCATGGGTCTCTTATTATCTCCGCCCAAACCTGCTTGAAGTCCTTTAGTCAGGCTCCTACTACGGCTGGTTGGGCGGACGTATCTTCAAAAAGACTTCTGTTCCCCCGGGGTAGGGGTCTTAGACTTTTGGATTTTTAGGAAGGAAGATTGTGGATTCCTCCAATTTTTTCTGTACTCCCTGCCAGGCTTGTAGGACTTTGCTTCCCTGTATCTATCTGGGAGGTTCCGTCTGAATGTGGGTGCCCTTTGTTGTCTAGGCCTTCTGTCTGAAGGAATGAGTCCCGACTTCCCGCCGGTGACTTTTGAAATGGCCGAGTCCAGTTTTTCTCCGAAGAGGTTTGTGCCGTCAAATGGGATTTTACACCAGTTGGATTTTGAGGAGGGGTCTGCTGACCATGGTTTTACAACAAAACAATACTCCTGCGCTCTGATGTCTTGGTGTATGCGGGGCGTGTCGATCATTCCTCAGTAAACAGGCAACACTTTAGGAATCTTGCAGCCCTCCTCAGAACTATGGGTGTTCATACAACTGTAAAAAAACAAAAAACAGGAGGGCGCACCGACCTAGTGTATTACCAGATAAAATCTTTATTAAAATGTATAAAAACAGCAATGGTCCTACTCACAAGCAGAGCGTTAGAATGAGCTTTTTCTAGTGACCAGCCTGAATCATAGGACGACTGAAGTCAAAACTCGATGACCAGAGAGATGGATGGTACCTCAAATGTGCTGGACGACCATGGTTTTAGCCAGAGTGCCCTCCTGGCCATCACTGAGCTTAACATTGCTCTGGATGTTGACTTAATCATGTCTACCGAGGCTTCTGCGACAAAGTCGCCTGCAAGGCTGAGTTCCTGGAGAGCTGAGATTACTCGCTCTTGCTCTACTCCTTCTGCTACCAACTTCTCGGCGTTGGAGGACCAACTTGAGATAGCCCTTCCCACTGCTGCTAATGTTATTGCGGGTCTACAGGCACCACCTGCGGATAGGTAGGCTCTCTTAAGATCCAAATCGATCTTTCTGTCCAATACATCCTTGAATGTAGTCGCATCTTCTATTGGAAGAGTTACGTGCCTGGCTAGGCGCATCAGGGAGGAGTCTACCACTGGTGGAGTTACTAGTGGATTGGCACTGGATTCCTTTAATGGGTATAGCTTGGCAAGTCTATTGCTGAGACTGGTCTTCTTCTCAGGTTTTTGCCATTCGTCTTTAATTAATTCCTCCAGTTCTTCTATAAATGGGAAGGTTTCTGTTTTTTTTTTGAGATTCGGAAAGTATTTCTTCGCTTTTTGCGGAGTTTCTTTTTCCTCTTCCCATTCTATGGCTTCCTTCACTGACTTTATGAAGGGTTCTATAAGTGCGAAGTCAAACCCAGTGGATACCTCCAAGTCTTCATTGTCAGATAGGGGGTCTGACTTTTTAGATGTGGAGGGAGTCGCAGGTGAAGTGCCTTGCACTGATCTGCTTGTTTCTGACTCTGCGATTTGCAGGGATGTAAATATAGCCGGTTCTCTGCTTGCCTCTCTCTCTCTAGTTGCTTCGTCCAAGCATGTGCGACAGGCCAGCTTGTCCGGAAGTGCTATGGCACCGCAAACTCAGCATGAACTCCCTGATGAACGGGAATGCTGAGGGGCAGGAGAGCGTCTGCGTGAAGGAGACCTCCTGTAGGAGTGTCTGTGCCGTGAATAGGATTTTGAACGGCTCCTTCTGCGACTTCGTCTTGTGCGTGAGCGACTTCTACCGCGATTTGAGCGGCTTTGTCTATGGCTTGGGCTCCTTCTAGATGGCTCTTGTCGTCTTGAATCCGACGATCTGGCCGACCTGATAGGGCTGTCCAATTTAGACAGCATTAGTGACAGGCTCTCTTTTTCAATCTTCACTACTTACCAATCTTCCCCCCCCCTTACCTATTAGGCTGGTGATGGTCTACCTGGGCAGCGACCTCCATGAGGAGTGATATAGTCTAACCTCTTGAGTTCCCTAAAACAGATAGTGGTATGAGTGTGCAGGTAGTGGGAATAGGTGAGACCCAGTAAGGAAATAGATTTTAAGAAGCTTACCTTAAGGAAGAGACAGCAGTGCAATCTATACTAGGTGCAGTGTTCAAGAGAAAAAAACAGCAGAAAGGATTTGGTTTAAAACTGCTGTCTCTCAGTGATGACGTCATGACCGCCCATGCTCTGTAGCGTCGTGAGCGAGTTGGCACCATCTTGGAAACTGGCATACACAGGAAATTACATAGGAAAGCCTGGGGAATACCTCTATTGCTATGGAACTACAGCACAGAAAGCCAGATTTTATACAGACACCCAGGAGAGCTGGAGGCCACTATAGAGACCTGATTAAGGTCTGTAAGGAGCTGGCAGTTATCGGCCGGGATACTTGTGGGACTACAAGGCTCAGGTTAGTGAAAAAGGGTGCACAGAAGAGCTGGAGGTCGCTGTATCATAAACCTGTTTAAGGTTTGTAAGAAAGAAACTGGTACATACCCCTGAGACCATCAGAGTGGGGTTCCTTCCATATAGCTCATTTAGAGGCTGTACAGGATAGGACTTCCACCCAGGAGAGGCTTAACCTGGCTGGGGCGAAGCGGTAAGGGGGGTTCTTCATCTTTGATGTCCTGTCAGGTCTTAGGTGAGAAAAAAAAAAGAGAATATCTGGGCGGGGGCCCTCTCTGGGCTTAATAGTTAAACGGTCCTATCAGGTTGTGAGGGCGGAGCCACAACCCAAAGGTGTATGCTGCCATGATGCGACAGGAAAGTACATTTAAAAAAGAGGAAGTCAGCAGCAGACAGTGAGCTAGTTTGAGAGTTAAAGGGGAACCGTCTGCAGAGGCACGGCTTTACCAGGCGTGGACAATTAGACTTTTTGATTGATCGTTTTGATTAATTTGTGTTTTTTTCATGACTTGCTGTAGCGAGTGCAAGGATATTCTCGTTGTCATTTTATTGATTATGAGGTATCTTTGAGGAAGTTTAAGGGACAGCCGAGATAGGAGGTTTTGAGCAGTTAGTTAAACGCAGAAAGAGTTTTTGTTTAAGAAACGGAAGGTAAAGTGTCATGGGCCAGGGTTTAAAGTTTGGATTATTAGTATGTTGTTAAAATAAGGATTTTTGTGTAAATGTACCCTGTTTATTTGTTTTGTTGTTTGTTGATGTTTTTGAGGTTACAATGGGTCGGTAAAGGTGGGGAGATTAGCATCCCACCTCCTGCAAGGAACGGCCCCTGGTGCTGGGGTTTCGTGAGATTTTGCGAGATTATGGTAACAGAGATTGACAGAGATACTGAGATGTCGGTTTATTGGGCGGTGATAAAATTGTCGCTGCTGGGTACGCTGGCGGGGGGGGGGGGGCGTGGTGACTGGTGTGGGGGGTCTGGATGGGATGTCAAGAAATCTTCCTCCTTCCCCCTCGGACCCCCCCCCCCCGGGTTCCCTGTTAGCTCCCTGATTCTCCACCTCTGAGCTGGTGAGTCTGGGGGTGTGAGTTCTGACACAGATTGCCATGGAGCACTGAGATCGCAGCTTGATGGACTGGCCGTTTCTGTGTCGGTCATTGAGGGTTCTCAGTGTGTGGAGGTCATCGGTGGAGAACGTGTTCAAACGCTTCTCCCCCGATTGTCTCGGTTTTGTACACTGTGATTGGTGGCGATCCTTGGGGTCGCTCGCTGCTGTGGCGTAGTTTCATAAATGGACACCTAGGTAGGGAAAGTTGTTGTTAATAGAGAGAAATGTTAAAATTTTATGTGTGTGCCAATGTTTGTCTTGTCTTGGAATTCCAATTTAGAGTATAAGTTGTTTTTTTCCTTCTGAATACAGATGGATTGTTGGTTGGTTGATATGTGTCCTATGATCCTGCCAAGGAGGATTTTAAAAAGGTGGGCAGGTGAGAGGGACAGAGTAGGGTACTCATCTGTGTGTGGTGCTTTAGGAGGATGGACTCGCAGATTTGGACAAGGACAAGGTACTCCTATCCAAAGTATTGTTCAGCACAATACACAGAGGTACATGTCCGCTTGCTGTTTTGCTTCGGGTGGAAGAGGGGATCAAACCACCAACCAGGTTTTCACCAACGTTTTTGCGCAGAGCATATATTTGTATTCCATATTCAGCAAGTCAGAGAGATTTGCTGGACTGGAGATTTTAAGGAGGATTTTAATTGAGAAAGTTATCTATATAGATTTAAAATATGTTATATATGTGGTTTGTAAAATGTTGCAACTATTTGTCAGTCTATTCATAAAATGTGTTGGGCACATAGGCCCATGCCCACTGCATAAGTTAAATGGGAACATTAATG
This sequence comes from Rana muscosa, assembly GCA_029206835.1. Classification (NCBI taxonomy): domain Eukaryota; kingdom Metazoa; phylum Chordata; class Amphibia; order Anura; family Ranidae; genus Rana; species Rana muscosa. The sequence continues at coordinate 566,183,594 of CM055116.1, read as the reverse complement.
GGGGAGTGTGACACGTCACAGGTAAATTACATGTATGCGCTGGTACCAAATGTGTTTGTTTTTTTGGGGGAAATCTGATCAGATACAAATTTTTAAGAGAAGCATTTTCAATGTATACATGGGGTGTTTTTGATTGTTTCAGTTGGGGTCTGTTTTCCACTGTTGCAGTCCCAGGGTCGCGCGATTTGCAGGGCAATTTTGCGGTGCGATTTCGTGCGACCAGTGAAAACCGTGTGGGGACAGGTCGCACTGAGGTCGGAACAGAGTGGCGCAAGAGCCTTTTTCCGGAATCACTGCGAGTTGGGTCACACCGGTTAGAACGGGGAGCCTTGAGGTCTGGTTTTAGGGACTGTTTTAGTTGTGTAAGTTGTTTGTTCTTGTACTATTGAAATTAAAAGTTTTAACGGTATTCAAGATGAAAGTATGGAAAATGATCGATGAATGGAATGGCCAGTTGAATGTGGAGTGAGAACCCACAGGGTATTATGTTGCTTAGTAGAGTATTTTAAGTGTGTGTTTAGAATGTACACAACTTGTTGTCTCATATTGTGTTCAGGCCCATGTTATATGTTTTTCCCTAAAAAAGTTTGGGATTAAATTAAAAATTGATAAAGGGATTTTGGTAACAGAATGGTGAAATTTGGGAAAAATGTTTGAAGAGTTACTGAAGTTAAGTAGCCAGGATCTGAATACATTTCTGCATATATTGAGTCCATGAGGTACTGAAATGTGATGGGAAAGTTTGTTTAAATAACAGGCAGAGTGACCATTCTGGATATTTACCTTTTGAAATTCCAGGGTGTCAGTCGTGAAGTATTAATGATGTAATGTTGTTTATCCATAAATGATTTGTTTGTTGCTGATGATCAGGTATATTTGCAAAGGTGGGAGGCCTTTGGGTTTGTGTAAAATGTTCTGTTCTGAGTTTCTCGGGTCCATTTGAGTCCCGGGGATAGAAGAAACTAAAAGGTGTTTAGCTAGATATGTTGAATCTATATGATGAAGACCTTAGAATTTTTTTTTATTCCTGCATGTTTTACTTATGTTTGAGTCAATGAAGAATATTGTTCTTAATACCCCCAATGGTTAAGGCCCGAATTAATCGGGTAGGTTCTGTGATTGTTCATGTCAGATGAGGAGTATCCGCCCCAGCCAGCCAGCATTCACCCACAGCCCCATGCACCTGAAGAAATCCCCACCCTATTCATTCCCTGCCCCATTCATACCCTGTCCCATACCCTATCCAGATGAAGACATGACTACAGTTTTTACATGGAAATCTTCTTTGTTCATCTTTGTTGTTCAAGCACCATGGGAGGTGCTCAGATGACTACAGGCGGACTCCTGTTGGAAAGTGTTCCTGGTAAAAACACCTTGAGGGCTAGCCAGATGACGCACACCCAAGGTCTACAAAATTCCAGTGAGCATCACAAGAGAGATCCAGATGTGCCGGCCCGAAGACCCAAGTCTAGCCCAACGCATCAGTTCCAGTTTGTCTGTGGATATCAAGTTCTGTCCCTACAAAGAGGCAGTGTCTGGGGTAGATAGTTCATGTCTGTACATATGAATGATCACAGAACCGAACCAAAGGTTTTGGGAAAGGTTGAGGAGAATGAGAATTATAATGTGGACATTTCCTTTGCATTTTCTTTTCCCTCCTTCCTACAATTTAATGGACATTCGGAAGCCATACAAGAGACTTTTTTTTTATTATGTATTTTATTGGGACTATTTTTTTTTTTGGCCTAAAGGCTGTCATGCCCCTCCCACTTGCTTTTATGGACTGTCACGCCCCTGTCATGCCCAATTTCGTTCCCCCTTTGTATTTCATGGACAATTGCTGTGCAGCTGAGATTATGTTTGTTTTCTGCTTTTACATTTCTACATGCTCAATGTGGTGATAAATGTTTAGTGTGGTGGTGCGGGTGAGGGTCGAGGTCATAGTGGGATTGTTGTTGTGGTATGCCCAGGCCTCTGACCCCCATACTAAGATGGCGAGGCTACTGTCACAGCTTGCCCTTGCAGGATTCTCTGGAGGTACCCAGCGGGTCCTTGGTGGACGGCCACTAGCCTTGGGCAACAGCACATACATTTGTTGTGGAAGGACATGCCATTCATGGATTCCGAGTGATCCTAAGGTATGGTGTTGCTTGGCCTCACTGGTTCCGATAATGAAAATTCTCGGGGACAGTGAGGGATGTCACTTGCTCAGGGCTGGTGTTCGTCCTGGGTGCCCCCTCAAGCACCGTTATGCCGGGTCATTGTTTTTGGAAAAGGACATGGCCTCGGCATGGTTCCCCTCAAGAACTGGAGGGGGTATAGATATGATGAAAAGGCTAAGTGATTGCTTGGGAACCCCCCTCGGTAATGTGGGATGGTTTGGTTAAAAATTGTATTTTTCTGGATCAGGGATACTGCTATGTGTATTGAAATGATTTTGCTTCTGGCATTAACTCTATACGCCTGTTTCAAGTTTATTATGTGTATGATTTCCCAAGGCACTCTGGCTCCCAATCCTGATCCAGCTGCAGCAAATAGAATGTATTTTAGCTCTTACCATGATGCCCAGGTGTATGTCCAAATGCGGAGATATCAGTCACCGCCGTGATCGTCGTGACTGAAAGAGGGGGTTGTGGTAATTAGCATGGCATAAGGACCCCCACTATAGTGAGATGGGGTCATATATTCTAGCTTGGACATAGGGGTTAAGGAAATTGACTAGTATTATATGTTTTTCAAGTATTATGAAATATGTTAAGATCTTGTATTTTGTATGGAGCAGCAGTTTTGCAAAAGCATGCATAATTTGCAATGAGTGGCATAATTTTCAGAGTGCTGGTCTATTTTTAAGCTGGCCGTTCATGTGAACCGTCTGGTAGACATTGGTACAGGGAAGTGAGACCTTGTGACTATGAGCTATGGCACTCGTGGTGACAAGCATGATTGATTCTTACTAATAACGAAACTGTCAGCCATTTTGAGAGGGTCAGGACTAGTGTCGGCCATCTTGAGAGTAGCAAAATGTCTACTGTATAATGATAAAATGTATACCCACTGTATTAACCACACCCCTTCCTCTTCCCTCCCTCTTTTATGATTGGATTATGATAATGACTATGACTATTGTGAGGGGGCTAGCTCGGCAGCGGGTATGTGTGACCCCCGGGATGGGCTCCCCACCCAAAAACAGGCCCAGCAGACGGAGGTTGTGGTTTTCAAAATCAAAAAAGGTGCGGTTTATTTTCTATTTACAGTGACAAAAACACAGCAAGGCAAAAAAAACAAACACAAAATAAATCCTGGTCAACTTGACCTCTGACTAAACTTACAGGTTTCCTAACTAACGACTGGGATCAGCCTAGTGCTGTCCTAGTCCCTGGTTTTAAATGTCCAAGCAAAATATAGCCACACAGGCTTTCTCTCACCGCACAGGGGTTCACTCTCCCTAGACAGTCCACACAGGTCTGCTTCCAGGCATGAGCCAACATCTAATGAATCTGGGCTTTCTTATAGAGGCCTAAATGAGCTGACAAGGTTCAGCTGGACTCATCAACTCCCTGTCTGCACGACGCCCAGCCCTCTCCCTAGAGGTATGAGTCATCAATGAGCCCACTAGTCTCAGCTGGGTTTATACAACTCTCCACCTAGCTGTATAAATCGGCGTAAAGCCTGAATCTGGGCGAAATATATCTACCCCCCTGGATGCAACCAGGTGACTTTACCTTCCTGCTGTCACATACCCCCCCCTCTTGTTTTAACCTCGGGGTTGGAACACCAGCAATCAGGCATTCATGTACTCGAGACAAAGCATCCACATTCCCCATTTGAACGCCAGGGCGATGCTTTACTGTGAAGTTGAATTCCTGGAGGGCCAGGAACCACCTATTCACTCTTCTATTTGTTTCCTTGTTTTGAGCCATCCACTTTAACGGAGCGTGATCCGTAACCATGTCAAAGTGCCTACCTAGCAGGTAGTACCGAAGGGAATCTAGAGCCCACTTCACCGCTAAACACTCCTTTTCAACGGTGGCGTAATTTACCTCATGGGACTTCAACTTCCTGCTGAGGTAAATGACTGGGTGCTCTTCCCCGTTCCAGACCTGGGACAATACTGCTCCTAACCCCACATCTGACGCATCACTTTGTACGACAAAGTCTTTAGAGAAGTCGGGTGAGTACAACACTGGCTGGCTACATAAGGCTTGTTTCAAGAATTGGAATGCTGCCTCAGCCTCGGGGGTCCATTTAATCATGACCGACCCTTTCCCCTTCGTCAGGTTGGTTAGGGGCACAGCCTTAGAAGCAAAGTGGGGAATGAATCGCCGATAATACCCAGCGATTCCCAGAAAGGCTCGTACCTGCTTCTTGCTGTTGGGACGTGGCCAACTCTGGATGGCCTCGACTTTGTTGAGTTGGGGTTTTATTACTCCCCTCCCAATGGTGTACCCAAGATATTTGGCCTCCTCCTGCCCAATGGTACACTTCTTGGGGTTAGCCGTAAACCCTGCTTCCCGAACAGAGTCCAGGACTGCTTGCACTTTTGGCAGATGTGAGGCCCAATCTGTGCTATGGACAATTACGTCATCCAGGTAAGCCGCAGCATACTTCCGATGGGGCCTCAGCATCTGGTCCATTTTCCGCTGGAATGTGGCCGGCGCATTCTGTAACCCGAACGGCATTCTTTTATATTGGAACGCCCCGTCTGGGGTTACAAATGCGGTTTTCTCTTTGGCTGACTTGGCCAGGGGGATTTGCCAATACCCTTTTGTGAGGTCAAGAGTCGTCATGTATCGGGCTGTTCCCAGCCGGTCGATCAACTCATCTATACGTGGCATGGGGTAGGTGTCAAATTTTGTAACTTTGTTCAACTGACGAAAATCGTTACAAAATCGCCAGCTCCCATCCGGTTTAGGCACCAACACAATGGGACTAGACCAATCACTTTGGGACTCCTCTATCACCCCTAAGTTCAGCATTTTCTGTACTTCCTCCCGTATTGCCTCCCGTCGGGCCTCTGGGATCCGATAGGGTTTTAACTTCACCCTTTCACCGGGCGGGGTAATAATGTCATGCTCTACCCCAGATGTTTGTCCCGGCAGCTCAGAGAATACCTCCTTGTTGCGAAGCACAAACTCCTTAACCTCCTGTTGTTGGGGTTGTGACAAGGTGGCTGCGATTCCAACCTCAGGAATCACGCAACCAGTTTGAGCTGGTGACCAAGTGTCTGCGACTAGGGATTCTCTATCCCTCCAGGCTTTCAACAGATTAACGTGATAGATCTGTTCGGGCTTTCGCCTTCCTGGTTGTCTGACCTTGTAATTCACTTCGCTCACTTTTTCCATTATCTCGTAGGGGCCTTGCCATTTGGCAAGGAATTTACTTTCAACCGTAGGGACAAGTACCAATATCCTATCCCCCGGGGAAAAGGTACGGGTCTTGGCTCCACGGTTGTACACTCTCTGCTGTGCCAACTGCGCTTGGGCCAAATGTTCCTTCACGATGGGCATTACCTGTGCAATTCGATCTTGCATCAGGGCGACATGCTCAATCACACTCCTGTGGGGAGAACTCTCACTTTCCCAAGTTTCCTTGGCAATATCCAACAGCCCTCTTGGGTGTCTCCCATACAGTAACTCAAAGGGGGAGAATCCCGTAGAGGATTGGGGCACCTCCCTAATAGCAAACATCAAATAAGGAAGTAGACAGTCCCAATCCTTTCCATCCCTATCCACCACTTTCTTCAACATTTGTTTTAGGGTTTTGTTGAATCTTTCAACCAGCCCATCGGTTTGGGGGTGATACACAGATGTACGTAATTGCGTCACTTTGAACAATTTACACAGCTCCTTCATAACCCGGGACATAAAGGGTGTACCTTGGTCCGTAAGCAGTTCTTTACAAATACCCACCCGGCTAAAAACAAGAGATAGCTCTTTGGCTATGGTTTTGGCCGAGGTATTTCTGAGAGGGATCGCTTCTGGATAACGGGTGGCATAGTCCATTATAACCAATATGTACTGGTGCCCCCTAGCGGACTTGATTATAGGACCTACCAAATCCATTGCGATTCTCTCAAACGGGACCTCAATGATGGGTAGAGGGACCAGCGGGCTACGGAAGTGTGGCATCGGGGCCGACCTCTGACACACAGGGCAGGAGGAACAATAATTTTCTATGTCCTTCATCACCCCAGGCCAATAGAATCTCTGTAATACCCTCTCTCGGGTTTTCTCTGTCCCCAGATGACCTCCAAGAATGTGCCCATGGGCCAACTCCAACACCAACTTCCTGTAAGGTTTGGGCACCACCAGCTGCTCAACGGTTTCTTCTGCCCTTTTTGCCACCCGATACAGTAGGTCCTTCTCTACGCTGAAGTATGGGTAAGTGCAGGTATTATCTGGGTTCACTAACTCGCCATCTATTTTCACTACGTTTTCCCGTGCCTTTATTAGGGCGGGGTCTTTCAACTGTTCTGTGGCAAAGTTTTCCCTGTGAACCTCAAGATCAGAAAACTCCACAGACGGTAGGTTTTCGTCTGAGGAGGTGGGCTCCTCTCCAGTTTCTTGAGTCTCCCCTGCCAATACTGACAAGGGAAATTCGGGAGAGTCCTCACCACTCTCAGAGGAGTTCTGGCTATCATATTCCTGGTACATAGGGGCACCAGTGGGGGGCTCATGATCATCCCACAGTTCCCAGAACTTCGGAAAATCCCTTCCCACAATGGCGTCATGCGGTAACTGAGACACTAAGCCCACTGGATGAGAAAGGGTACCTTTGGGGGTCTCGAAACACACTGTAGTCACTGGATACTCTCGGGTGTCCCCATGCACACAAATAACGGCTACCTTGCTATTCCCAGAGACCTCTGTTTTAACTAACTCAGCCTTTATCAGGGTCACAAGGCTACCTGAATCCAGCAATACCACAACATTTCTACCATTAATACACATTTTGCATAAATGTTTCTCAGTTCCCCGAATGGCAGTGCATGCGACTGTCGCACACAGCGACTGACGTCTGCCCGTCAGAAAGTCACACTGCATGGGTTCCTCCAAAACCGGGCAATTTGCTGCAATATGTCCCGCTTGCCGGCAGCGGTAGCAAATGATCCTTCTTGCCGCCTCTTGAGCCGCTGATTTCCCAGGCTGTTCTCGCCAAACTTGGGGTAGAGCTCCCACCCTCTCACTCTCTCCACCCTTACCCCTTGGAATCATCTTATCCGCCCCTGGGGATGGTCTGGTCTTAGGGTGGAAAGTCCGAGTGTCTCTGGAAGAGGCCGTCAGGTTCTCTGTAGCCAAGTATTTCTCCACACGATCCACAAGACCATCGGCCGTCTCTGGGTCTCCATGGCTTACCCACTTTTGGATGGCAGTAGGAAGAGCTCTCAAAAACCGATCCATTACAACACGTTCCACAATCTTTGGTGCGGACAAAGTCTCTGGCTGTAGCCACTTTCTGCTCAGGTGAATGAGATCATACATTTGAGACCTGGGGGGTTTTCCAAGCTGGAAAGTCCAGTTATGCACACGCTGAGCCCGGACAGCCAGGGTGACACCCAGCCTTGCCAATATTTCAGCTTTTAGCATCACATAGTCTTTTGCTTGGTCAGGCTCTAGGTCATAGTAAGCTTTCTGCGATTCACCCGTTAACAGAGGAGCCACCAGTCCAGCCCACTGCTCCTCAGGCCACTTTTCTCTTTCAGCGGTCCTTTCAAATGTGGTCAAAAATACCTCTGGATCATCCTCTCCAGTCATTTTTGTCAATAAACGACTCACCCCAAAGGACGCGGTATTAGTGGGACGGCTTTCCTCACCGGTCTGCGGACGTTGCTGCATTACTGCTTCCATCTGTTGTTGTAGTCTCTGCTCTTGCTTCTGCAACAGGTCTATGAAGCGGGCCTCAGATTGCTGTTGGGCTTGTTGCTGAGCCTCCAGACTCTGTTGTAAAGTTGCAAGGCTCTGTTGATGAGCTTGCTGCTGGGCTGCAAGGCTCCTTTGCAAACCTGCATTTGTCTGCTGTTGATTGGCATTTGCTAGAGCCAGCTGTTTCAGTATCTCCTCCATGCTGGCTTAAAAAAAAACTGCCACTGGTTCTCCACCAACTGTGAGGGGGCTAGCTCGGCAGCGGGTATGTGTGACCCCCGGGATGGGCTCCCCACCCAAAAACAGGCCCAGCAGACGGAGGTTGTGGTTTTCAAAATCAAAAAAGGTGCGGTTTATTTTCTATTTACAGTGACAAAAACACAGCAAGGCAAAAAAAACAAACACAAAATAAATCCTGGTCAACTTGACCTCTGACTAAACTTACAGGTTTCCTAACTAACGACTGGGATCAGCCTAGTGCTGTCCTAGTCCCTGGTTTTAAATGTCCAAGCAAAATATAGCCACACAGGCTTTCTCTCACCGCACAGGGGTTCACTCTCCCTAGACAGTCCACACAGGTCTGCTTCCAGGCATGAGCCAACATCTAATGAATCTGGGCTTTCTTATAGAGGCCTAAATGAGCTGACAAGGTTCAGCTGGACTCATCAACTCCCTGTCTGCACGACGCCCAGCCCTCTCCCTAGAGGTATGAGTCATCAATGAGCCCACTAGTCTCAGCTGGGTTTATACAACTCTCCACCTAGCTGTATAAATCGGCGTAAAGCCTGAATCTGGGCGAAATATATCTACCCCCCTGGATGCAACCAGGTGACTTTACCTTCCTGCTGTCACACTATATAATGTTCACCCCTGCATAAGAATAAACAGATTTTCACTCTAAAGCCCCATACACACTATCAGTTTTCTTGCAGGTTTTTCTCTTCAGGTTTACTAAAACCATGTAGTGCAAGGGCCTGCCTGATTGCATACGAATTGAAACTCTTAAGGTTTGACCTCATATTAGATGGTTTTGGTAAACCTGAAGAGAAAAACCTGCAAGAAAACTGATAGTGTGTATGGGGCTTGAGTGCAAAACCTTGTCTGTTTTCTTGCGCTTAAGAAGAAATCTCTCAGTACTGATCCCGTATCTTTTGGGTGTGGCAATTGGGTTATTTTAAGCTGGTCTGTGGGGGTAGGAGGGACTACCTGTTCAAATTTCCCAACAGTAAGTTTATGTACATGTCCCGAGTCACGTTTGAGGGCTCTAGTAAGTAGTCTCTCACACTTATTGCCAAATTCATAGAATTTGTGTGCGACGTGGCGCATTCGCGTTCTAATCCCAACGTCAAGTAAAGTAGCCAGGTCCTGTCTAAGGGATTGCAGTTCCGACGCCAGTTCTGGGGTGACATGGCGTTTGTGGATGAGTTCGGCCGAGCGTATCTTGGATAGGAGGGTCTGCATTTCCCCCTCCCTTGCCCTCTTTAGACTAGTCCCCTGGGATATTAGCTCCCCTCGAACCACTGCTTTATGTCCTTCCCTTTTCTACTCTGTGAGCAAATCGCTCCAGGTCAGCCTTAGTGGGGAGGGATAGAATGTGAGAGCGTATGTCCTTGTCCCCCCAAGCAATCAGATCCGGAGGGGGAAGAGGAAGAGACAACAGCGGCATGTGTGGAGAGCTGATGGGGGAAGCCACCTGGGCAGCGTGCTCACTGGGCGCCATTTTAGAAGTACTTGCCGTTCCCCTGCGAGTCCTGGAAAATAAGTTATCTAGCGATTCAGACCGGCCCAGAGGAGTCCGCTGTGGCTGCGGGGATGTCCTGCGCTTCGGAGGCATGCTTGAGTGTCCGAATCCCCCCAGGAAAGCTGCCGAACAAGCGTTGTAGAGAGCGGGTCACACGGAGCTCAGAGGAGGCACGTCTTCACTCGCTCATGCCGTAGCATTTGATCCCCAAGCAAAACATGACTAAGTACTTGGTGGAAAAACCCTTGCTGGCTAACACAGAGGCAAGACATTTCTTGTAGTTGGTTACCACGTTTGCACACATCTCAGGGGAGATTTTGGTCCACTCTTCTTTACAGATCTTCTCTAAATCCTTAAGGTTTCTTGGCTGTCGCTTGGCAACTCGAAGTTTCAGCTCCCTCCATAAATATGCCCAACTGCCTTGAGATCATTCACAAGCTCCCCCGTATAGTTCTGGGCTGATCCCTCACTTTTCTCATTATCATCCTTACCCCATGCGGCAAAAACTTGCAAAAGCTCCAGACCGAGGGCGATTGATGGTTATTTTGTATTTCTTCCATTTGCGAATAATCGCTCCAACAGTTATCTCCTTCTCACCAAGCTTCTTGCTGATGGTCTTGTAGCCCATTCCAGCTTTAAAACAAGTCTCCAGATTCCGGTCCCCCTATTATGCAGGTCTACAATCTTGTCCCTAAAGTCCTTTGACAGCTCTTTGGTCTTGCCCATGATGGTGAGGTTTAAATAGAAGAAAGATTCTGTGGACAGGTGTCTTTTATACACAATACGACTTGTCGTTAGGAGCACCTTCTTAAATTGACTAATCTATGTACCACATGAGCACATACAATAGCCAGTCTGTGGGAGCCAGAATTATTGTTGGTTGGTAGGGGGATCAAATACTTTTTTTACTTACTGAACTGCAACTCAATTTATAACATTTGTATCATCTGTTTTTGGTTGGTATTCTGTCTCTATCATTTAAAATACACCTAGGATAAACAATTCTAGACCCTTCATTTCTTTGTAAGTGGGCACACTTACAAAATCTGCAGGTAATCAATTTTTTTCCCCACTGTATTTATACATGATATAGAGTGTGAGATTAAAAGTACCATTTTAGTCTTTGCAGATGACACCAAGCTATGCAGTGGAATAACATCCTTACAGGATGTCTCCAACTCACAAGCCAACCTCAATGCACTGTTTAATTGGGCAACTGTGTGAAAAATTTGGTTTAATGTTAAATATAAACTCATGCACTTGGGGGCTAAAAATATGCCTGCATCATACCATATTAGGGGAGCACAATTCGGGGAATCAATGGTGGAAAAGGATCTGGGTGTTCTGGCAGATCATAAGCTTACGATTAGCATGCAATGCCAAGCTGCGGTTTCCAAAGCAAGCAAAATCCTTTCTTGTATTAAAAGAGGTTTGGACTGCAAAGGGAAACATAATTTTGCCCCTGTACAAATCATTAGTAAGACCTAATCTAGAATATGCAGTTCACAAAAAGGATATTGGGGAACTGGAGAAAGTGCAGAGAAGGGAACCAAACTGATAAGAGGCGGCCTTTATGGCTCATATGGACGATAAGCCTCCAGTCGTGGCGTCGCTTAAAGACCCAGACGGACGTAGTGCAACAGACCCAGGACAAGTAGCAGCTCAATTTAGGCAATTCTATGGCAATCTATACAAATCACAGAGCACGTACACGCGACGGGAGATTTGCTCGTATTTATCTACCATACAGTTCCCGCGACTGAATCGAGAGCAAGTTGAGCTTCTTGATGCACCCATCACGGCGCACGACATTATGGAGGCAATTGCACAGCTAGCCAAATCTAAGGCTCCAGGGATGGACGGACTGCCTCTGGAATTTTATACAACTTACTCAGACATTTTAGTCCCCAAGTTGAAAGCTTTATACCAGTCTATTTTTGATCAGAACTAACTCCCAGTGTCTATGCAGGATGCCCAAATTATAGTTCTCCCCAAACCGGGTAAAGACCCACACTACCCTGAATCCTATCGGCCTATCTCACTCCTGCAGGTCGATATCAAAATCTTAGCTAAAATTCTGGCCTCTAGGTTAAACACTGCTATCTTAACATTAATTCATTCGGACCAAACAGGCTTTATGCCGGGGAAAAACAGCCATGAACATCAGGCGACTGTATATGAATATTCAAGCCCAACACGATAACTCTGGGACGAGGGTGGTGGTGGCGTTAGACACAGCTAAGGCCTTTGATTCCGTAGAATGGCCATATTTGTGGGAATGTCTGGGTCACGTTTTCTAAAATGGGTACAGCTCCTATATCAGACACCCAGGGCGAGAATTTTTGTGAATGGATGGCTCTCTGAGCCGTTTCCATTAGAGAGGGGTACCCGACAAGGGTGTCCCCTTTCCCCCTTACTATATGCGCTGGCTGTTGAACCACTGGCCATTGCCATCAGAGCCCACCCTGACATTCAGGGTCTGCGCCGAGGCCCCACAGTAGACAAAATAGGAATGTATGCCGATGATAACATATTATACTTAGCAGACCAGGGACCATCACTCCAAGCTGCGTTACGACTTATTGAACAAATGGGGGGATATTTGGGTCTGCGTATAAATTGGGACAAATCCCAAATTCTTCCAATAGATGAGTTTCCCCCCCCTTTCACAACCCCCCCGCTACCACTCGCTAGGGTATCCAAGATTAAATATTTGGGAGTGGAGGTAACTAGGGACCTAGTTGACTATACACCTTTGAATGTAGCTCCCCTGTTTGAATTACTTAAAAGCAAAATGCAGACATGGTCCAGACTACTCTTAGGGGTGATGGGGTGCATACATTTTATAAAAATTATCATACTACCCAAGATTCTATATCTGGTGTGACATGCCCCCCTATACATTCCCTTAAAACTTTTTAAGCAGATAGAAGCTATTCTAAATTCATTTGTCTGGGGTAATGGTAGACACAAACTAGCTTGGCAAATCTTAAAAAAAAAAAAAACACGGATATGGGGGGTGTATCCCTCCCGGACCTACAGGACTACTATCTAGCCTTGCAACTATCTCACATGTACCATTTCCACACGTCGGAAATGCAGTGCTACAGATCCTTGGTTTGTGACAAACCGGGACACCCAACGTATACACCCGATCAGGCGATCCTTCGCGGGGAAAAACCACCTGGCCCCGCAGCGCGGTACAACTCCGGCATGTTGATACACCACCAAAGGATATGGGAAATATCTCTTAAAAAGCAGAATGTGGAAAAATATCATTCTCACACCCCATTGTGGCTTAATAGCCATATGCCGGAACTGGAAACAATTCCAGACTCGATAGTTTGGGCTAGATATGAAATACTATATCTCCATCAGGTTTTGACCAATTCAGGGCTCGAGCAGTTCCAGACACTTAAGCCCTGTACACACGATCGGATAACCTATGGATTCTAATCTGATGTTTTTTTCCATCGGAAATCCGATGAAACTGTCTTCCATCAGTCTTGCCCACACACCATCAGTCAAAAAACCGACCGTTTCAAACGCGGTGACGTATAAACACTCCGATGAGCCGAGAAAAATTAAGTTCAATGATTCTGAGCATGCGTGGGTTTTTTATCCGATGGCGTTCCCCACAGACGATATTACTTTGCTATCGGTTTTTTAACCATCGGATAAATTTAAAACATGTTCTATTTTTAAACACCGATGGAAAAAAGACCGATGGGGCCCATACACGATCGGTTTGTCCAATGAAAACAGTCCATCAGACAGGTTTTACCGATGAAAACAATCGTGTGTACACAGCTTTAGAGTTTTCCCTCCCACACCAACTTGCAATTAAATACTTGCAGCTCCGTCATGCACTTAGAACCCAGATACAAAACCTGGAGCCCCCCCCTGTGCTGAATATTGTTTTGGGGGATGACCCCTCCAAACTCAGATCACGCCCGTACTGCACGATCAGACAACGAGGTGCAGCTGCTATTACCCATAAGGCCAAAACGGTGTGGGAACAGGACGTAGGTCCCGTAGATGACGATGACTGGGACGAGATATTAGAGGGAACCAAGAGTGTCTCCCAAGATGTCCGGCAGACTGACACAACTGTATATAGTACACAAAGCCTACCTGACGCCTTTGAGATTGGCAAAGTTCCAGCACACGCCGGATCCGACCTGTCGCTTATGCAGGGCTGACCCTGGCTCGTTTTACCATCCAATATGGAGCTGCCCCCATATCGAGACGTATTGGACGCAGGTGGTCCGTTTCCTCCATGACAATATGGGCTCCCCTGTGGTACTGGACCCTAAGTTATGTATTTTGGGGCTACTGCCAGACGTAGAGGTGGACAAATATCACACAATATTCATTTTTGAAACATTATTCTTAGCACGTAATGTGATAGCTCAGAGATGGATGCAGAACGAGCCCCCCACGCTGCAGTTATGGAAAAAAGCAGTTAATGACACCTTGCCCTTCAAGAAACTGATCTACACACACAGGGGATCTACCCAAAAGCATTCCAAGATCTGGGACAGATGGTTGGAGGATGGGGAAACGTGTGTAATGGTTCCATACCCGATGCAGAGTTCCTCTGTACCTGTGGCACACCTTGTTTGTAGGTTGGATTATATTACCACCTGACTCACTTTACCTGTGAACAAGCACACCCTGTAATATACGTGTATATTTAATTTCGCTGTCAAAATACATGAATGACCTTCTATGACTAGATGTACCTGAATGGCTTGTATACTGTGCTTTACATCAATAAAGTTATTTCCCCCCCCAAGTAAAAAAAAAAACTGATAAGAGGCATGGAGGAGATCAACTATGAAGAAAGATTAGAAGAACTGAATTTATTCTCTCTTGAGAAGAGATTAGGGGGATATGATCAATATGTATAAATAAATACATAAGAGCCCATTCACACAGGGGCGTCTTTGGATCCGACTCCAAATCGCCCCAGGTCGCCCCTAGTCGCCTCAGGTCGCGCTGGCTGAAGAAATCAATGTAAGTCAATGGAGCCGTACTTATGCACACTACTGCAGTCGCTCCGACTCCAAAAAAGGTCCCTGTACTACTTCAATCCGACTCCTAGGCGACCTGTACCCATTCATTTCAATGGGAGTCGCCTTGAAGTCTGATCAGTGTTCTCATGCAGGCAACTTTACAGGAAGTAGAATGGAAAGTGAAAGTAATTCACCGAGTAAATCCCCACTAAACAACCAGCCCCCTCCTTCTCACACAAAGTGTACACAGTGTACTTCCATTTTGGACGTGAGCTCTGCATGCTGTTGGAGGTAAAAACCTGTATGCAAAATGTCTGGCAGAGTCAGGGAAATGAATACACGGGAGGTGGTGGACAATGAGTCCTTAATCCGATTCATCAAAAATCAAAAATGTCTGTATGACAAGACCGACCCTCATTATAAGGACCAGATCAAGAGGGACAAAGCATGGCTGGATGTCTGCCGGATGTCCTTCCAGGATTGGGATGTATTGTCGGAGACCGCCCGCACTGAAAAATGTAAGTTAAACATCTTTATTAATGTCTTTTATCTGTGACTAGGCATGATGCTTGTAGTACCACACAGGCCTTTTTACCATATATAATATGTGCATGAACTCCCCCTGACAGTAGATACCCTTCCGGCTGAATTAGATCTCCTTCCGGCAAAAGTAAATCCCCTGCATGCAGCCTTCAACAGTAGATCCCCTGCAACAGTAGATCCTGCAGCCTGCAACAGTAGATCCCTGCAGCCTGCAACAGTAGATCCCTGCAGCCTGCAACAGTGGATCCCCTGCAGCCTGCAACAGTGGATCCCCTGCATCCTGCAACAGTGGATCCCCTGCAGCCTGCAACAGTGGATCCCCTGCATCCTGCAACAGTAGATCCCGCAGCCTGAAACAGTAGATCCCCTGCAGCCTGCAACAGTAGATCCCCTGCAGCCTGCAACAGTAGATCCCCTGCAACAGTAGATCCCGCAGCCTGCAACAGTAGATCCCCTGCAGCAGTAGATCCTGCAACAGTAGATCCCCTGCAGCCTGCAACAGTAGATCCCTGCAGCCTGCAACAGTACATCCTGCAGCCTGCAACAGTAGATCCCCTGCAGCCTGCAACAGTAGATCCCCTGCATCCAACAGTAGATCCCCTGCATCCTGCAACGGTAGATCCCCTGCAGCCTGCAACAGTAGATCCCCTGCAGCCTGCAACAGTAGATCCCCTGCATCCTGCAACGGTAGATCCCCTGCATCCTGCAACGGTAGATCCCCTGCATCCTGCAACGGTAGATCCCCTGCAGCCTGCAACGGTAGATCCCCTGCAGCCTGCAACGGTAGATCCCCTGCAGCAGTAGATCCCCTGCATCCTGCAACAGTAGATCCCCTGCAGCCTGCAACAGTAGATCCCCTGCAGCCTGCAACAGTAGATCCCCTGCAGCCTGCAACAGTAGATCCCCTGCAGCCTGCAACAGTAGATCCCCTGCAGCCTGCAACAGTAGATCCCCTGCAGCCTGCAACAGTAGATCCCCTGCAGCCTGCAACAGTAGATCCCCTGCAGCCTGCAACAGTAGATCCCCTGCATCCTGCAACAGTAGATCCCCTGCATCCTGCAACAGTAGATCCCCTGCATCCTGCAACAGTAGATCCCCTGCATCCTGCAACAGTAGATCCCCTGCAGCCTGCAACAGTAGATTCCCTTACTGAAACAGTAGATGTATAGAATCAAGTATTATAGTTTTAAGAATATGTTGAGGGCCAGAGTATTGAGACCCCTGGTGAAGTCTGTCAGTGATGTCTTGCTGCAATGTAATGTTATCGAGGTAAAGATTGAACAATATAACCATAGGCAAAGAAATAAACCAAAAATTGTAACCAGAAAAATTTATTTAACATAATAACGACATTATAACATAACATAGCATGAAATTTATTTAGAATAGTTAACTGCAGGCTCTATCAATTTTTTGATAAAAAAGAACTGAACCAAAGAATTTGTTCTTGAAAGGAGTTAATAGGAATCAAGTTATTAAATGGCGTCCATTTGCCATGGTATTTCACTAGCCGGTGAAACAAAATAAGAAGTGAATTGATCACGCACAGTGGCACCATCACTGGATCCCCTCGTAGCACTGAGGTGTGCACCTTCCAGGTCGTGCATCAGGGAATCCTCAAAACAGTATCCATCACGTAGCCGTACAAAATTGTGCAGCACGCATGCTGCTTTGACTGCAGTAATTGCGTTTTCTATATTTAAGTTTATTGGTGTATGTAAAAAACGCCATTTATTGGCAAGAATGCCGAAAGTGCACTCAACCACCCTTCTTGCCCGTGTCAAACGGTAGTTGAACACTTTCTTCGGAGTAGTCAGGTTCCTGTTAGAGTATGGCCTCATAATGTGTTCCCCCAAAGCAAATGCCTCATCTGCGACAAACACATAGGGTAGAGGGGGTTCTGTTGTGCCAGGAAGAGGACAGTTTTCTGGAAGATCTAGTCTATTGTCTCGTAGCATTTGACCAAACGAGCAATTAGCAAAAATACGAGCATCACAGGTACTGCCGTAGGATCCTATATCAATATAGGTGAAACAATAGTTTGAATCGGCCACGGCAAGCAGTACAAAAGAGAAATATTTTTTGTAATTAAAGTACATACTTCCACTACCAATAGGCTTAGTGACACGCACGTACTTCCCATCTATAGCTCCAATACAATGGGGGAAATTGCACCGACTCGAATATAGATCAGCAATTTCCCGCCAATTCTCTTTTGTAGGCCTCTTCATTACTATGGATTTCAGAACAGTCCATATTATTTGGCAGGTTTCACGGATAGTGTAGCTTATTGTTGACTTGCCCGCCATGAACTCAAAATGAAGGCTTACTATAGAATGACCGGTAGCCAGGTATCTGCAAGAAAAAATCAATAATTGATTATGTTTCTGTTTTTATTTTGTAGTGGAAAATTTACAAATACGATGGAAGGGGTTGAGGGACTGCTTCAAGCGTCACCTAAGGAGACTAAATGAATGCAAGAGTGGGTCCGGATCAAAAAGATTCGTTCCATACGTGCATTCTGAAGAGCTTCAGTTCCTGAGGCCTTTCATGGAACTAAGAGAGTAAGAGAACATATTTCTTATTTCTAAAGGTGCTATACTATAATGTTACATACAGAAGGGTGTGCTAAAATTGTATTTTATGTTTAATGCAGAACACAATCAAGTTGGGAGGAAGGGGACAACGGACAGCGGGCAGGTGCACGGGCAGCATGCGCTGAAGAAGGAGGGTTGCAGTCTATGTCTGCCATGTCTGAGTCAGTTGAGGCCACTCAAGATCTACCCGACACTAACATGTCAGATACATCTCCCCAGCTTGAGCTGCCAGAGGTCCAGCTGCCTCAGATCTCCCTGCCAGACGTTGAGCAGCCACAAGTCCAGGAACCACCTGCTTCAGTGCCTCGCCCTCACAGAGCGAGCAGACCGATAGGGGGCAGAATAAACCAGACAATGGACCGGTTTGCGACATTGATGGAAAAACTAGACCAGAAGTTGGACGCCCTGGAGACTGAGGAGAGTGGCTTTGGCATGATGGTAGCAGGAATGCTAAAGAAAGTTCCACAGGAGAAAAAGAGCTGTGTAAAAAGAGCTGTTCTTGATATCCTGGAGGCAAATATTCCAAGTGAGGCAGCCACTGTCCCATCACCATTTTTTGGGCCCCCACCACCACCATCAGGGCCTTATTATAATTTTCCCAATCCCCCGCCACCCAGAACCCACCCCTACTATCCCCCTCGCTTCCGTCCTTACACGGATGAGTATGGCAATGCCATAAATTCCGCTAATAACCCAATCCCCTATCCATTACCGTCCCCTATTCCAAGCAACCTTGGTGCACCAGGGAATCAACATATGATTCATGAATCATTTCAGGTGCCACCCACACCATCCCCAAGGCCTTCCACCAGTTCTGACCACCAGTTTACCTATCATCAATTATAAATTTTGTTACATCTCGTTGTTGAGTTTTTGAAAGATGTCTATAATACTGTTTATTAAATATTAAAAAAGTTGGTTATATATATTGAACAAAATATAAAAAAAAAAAATTATTCTCTATGTTTGTTATGTTTGTGTGCAAATTTTAGAAATGTGTAAGAAAAATATTTTTGGGGTATAATAAAAAAACATAGGTGGATGCAGCATAGCAGCTACGCTACTTCTACCCACTTCCGCTTCTTCACACAGAACTTAGTCAACAAACATCGTCTGTCTCGCTTATCTCCCCTCCGTGAGCTGAGAGCTGCTGACTGTCAGTCAGCAGCTCTCCCGCTGTACTACGCCACGCTCATTAGAGCGTTGAGCAGTGAAGGGGCAGAGAGTGGCTTGCCGAGAGGCTGGGACTGCCATCAGTCAAGGCAGCTGCACTCATTTGACCCGTTGGATAAGAGTGCACAAATGAGCGCAGGTAGGACTTTATAAATGTGTAAAATATGCTAGTAATGTACTAAAAAAAAAAATTGTTTACCTTAACGTAATAATTAGTCTTTCAGTGGATGAGATACTCCTCCTGTATGATGTATTCTGTCGCCCAATATGGATGTCAACCAGACCAAGCAATTCGTCAAAACTGCAATAAAAAAACGATCTAAATATGATTTTACTATATTGAAAATAAGATATATCAACCAATGGTAGCTACACACATACACATTACCGCTTATTAGTCAACAACATGCAAATATGTGGACTCTGTTTTACGGGGGTTCTACAGGGGGGAGAAATGTAGTGTCCACAGATGAGGAGGAGCCCACGCTCAAGGGACACACATCAATGTGTGTATCTGCTTTTCTTAGGTCTGTAAGGTAAGGCGGAAGTCTATACTGATGGGAGGGTCAGCACTGAGGCGAGGGTGTGTCTTATGCCGGGGGTGCCTGCACTGAGGTTTGGTGCCTGTACTGATGGAGGGGTCAGCAATAAGAGGGTGTGTCTGTACTGAGGTGTGTGTGTCTGTAATGATGGAGGGGTCTGCAATGAGGGGGATCTATACTGTGGGAGGAGGATCTGCAGTTAGTGGAGGGGGTCTGTACTGAGAGTGGGGGATCTATGCTGTGGGAGGAGGGTCTGCAGTTAGTGGAGGGGGTCTGTACTGAGAGTGGGGGATCTGTACTGAGAGTGGGGGATCTATACTGTGGGAGGAGGGTCTGCAGTTAGTGGAGGGGGTCTGTACTGAGAGTGGGGGATCTATAGTGTGGGAGGAGGATCTGCAGTTAGTGGAGGGGGTCTGTACTGAGAGTGGGGGATCTATACTGTGGGAGGAGGATCTGCAGTTAGTGGAGGGGGTCTGTACTGAGAGTGGGGGATCTATAGTGTGGGAGGAGGATCTGAAGTTAGTGGAGGGGGTCTGTACTGAGAGTGGGGGATCTATACTGTGGGAGGAGGGTCTGCAGTTAGTGGAGGGCATCTGTACTGAGAGTGGGGGATCTATACTGTGGGAGGAGGATCTGCAGTTAGTGGAGGGGGTCTGTACTGAGAGTGGGGGATCTATACTTGGTTATATATATATATATATATATATATATATATATATATATATATATATATATATACACATACACACACACAGCATATGTACTTGCCTTGCGACCGACATCCGGGTATAGTTGAAGAACTTGTCCTCGAAACGACGCAGATTGTGATACATGGCCCAGAACTGACCTCTGCTAGGTCTATCGGCAATTATTGGATGAATCCAGTAACGACGTCGTCTTCTCATCCTCATCCTTCGCTTCCTTTCTTCCTCTTCCTCTTCCATTAACACTGCCAGACCAGCTGTTATGACAGCTGACATTAAGCACCGCAAAGACAGCATGTTTTACTGGGAACAGGGAACAAGGAAGAACAAGGAAGAAAACAGGAAGGAGAATGATGTAACAAGAGCAGAAAAGCTCTGATTGGCCACTGGGAAAGTTCCCTGTCCTGGAGGCGACTTCAAGTCGCGCTGTAAGTCGCCCCAAGTCGCGCTGAAGTCGCCCCAAGTCGCGCTGTGATTCATACTCAAGTCGTGTTGAAGTTGCCTACAAAAGTCGCATTGGAAGTCGTGTTGCCCCTGTGTGAATGGGCTCTAAGTGGACCATGTAGTGAATTTGGTATAGAGTAATTCACTTTAACCACTTAAGCCCCGGACCAATATGCAGCATAAAGACCAGAGGCGATTTTACAATTTGGCACAGTGCTGCTTTAACTGGAAATTGTGCTGACATGCAATGTTGTACCCAAAGGAAATTTGCGTCCTTTTCTTCCCACAAATAGAGCTTTCTTTTAATGGTATTTGATTGCCTCTGTGATTTTTTATTTTTTTTGCGATATAAAAACGTAAAAAGACCGAAAATTTGGAAAAAAAAATGATATTTTCAAATTTTTGTTATAAGAAAAATCAAATAAACTCAATTTTAGTCATACATTTAGGCCAAAATGTATTCAGCCACATGTCTTTAGTAAAAAAAAAATGTCAATAAGCGTATATTTATTGGTTTGCGCAAAAGTTATAGCGTCTACAAACTAGGGTACATTTTCTGGAATTTACACAGCTTTTAATTTATGACTGCCTATCTCATTTCTTGAGGTGCTAAAATGGCAGGGCAGTACAAACCCCCCCCCCCCCAAATGACCCCATTTTGGAAAGAAGACACCCCAAGGAAATTGCTGAGGCGCATGTTGAGCCCATTGAATATTTTTTTTTGGTCCCAAGTGATTGAATAATGACAAAAAAAAATTACAAAAAGTTGTCACTAAATGATATATTGCTCACACATGCCATGGTTATATGTGGAATTGCACCCCAAAATACATTTTGCTACTTCTCCTGAGTATGGGGATACCACATGTGTGGGATTTTTTAGGAGCCTAGCCACGTACGGGACCCCGAAAACCAAGCACCGCCTTCAGGATGTCTAAGGGCGCAAATTTTTGATTTCACTACCGATCACAGTTTCGAAGGCCATAAAATGCCAAAATAGCACAAAACCCCCCCAAATGACCCAATTTGGAAAGTAGACACCCCAAGCTATTTGCTGAGAGGCATGGTGAGTATTTTACAGCTCTCATTTGTTTTTGAAAATGAAGAAAGAAAATATATATATATTTTTTTTTCTTATTTCAATTTTCAAAACTTTGTGACAAAAAGCGAGATCTGCAAAATACTCACCATACCTCTCAGCAAATAGGTAATTTGGGGGGGTTTGTGCCATCTGGGCATTCCATGGCCTCCGAAACTGTGATAGGCAGTGAGGAGTGAAATCAAAAATTTACACCCTTAGAAAGTCTGAAGGCGGTGCTTGGTTTTTGGGGTCCCGTACGCGGCTAGGCTCCCAAAAAGTCTCACACATGTGGTATCCCCGTACTCAGGAGAAGCAACAGAATGTATTTTGGGGTGTAATTCCACATATGCCCATGGCATGTTTGAGCAATATATCATTTAGTGACAACTTTGTGCAAAAGAAATAAAAATAAAAATAAATTTTTTCCGCAACTTGTGTCAACATATAAAATATTCCATGGACTCGACATGCCTCTCAGCAAATAGCTTGGGGTGTCTACTTTCCAAAATTGGGTCATTTGGGGGGGTTTTGAACTGTCCTGGCATTTTATACACAACATTAGGAAGCTTATGTCACACATCATCCACTCTTCTAACCACTTGAAGACAAAGCCCTTTCTGACACTTTGTTTACATGACATTTTTTTGCAAGAAAATTACGTTGAACCCCCAAACATTTTTAATTTTTTTAAAGCAAAGGCCCTACAGATTAAAATGGTGGGTGTTGCATTTTTTTTTCCACACAGTATTTGCGCAGCGATTTTTCAAACGCATTTTTTGGGGAAAAGATACACTTTTTTTAATTTTAATGCACTAAAACACACTATATTGCCCAAATGTTTGATGGAATAAAAAAGATGATCTTAGGCCGAGTACATGGATACCAAACAAGGCATGCTTTAAAATTTTGCACAAACGCGCAGTGGCGACAAACTACATACATTTTTAAAAGCCTTTACAGGTTACCACATTAGATTTACAGAGGAGGTCTACTGCTAAAATTACTGCCCTCGATCTGACCTTCGCAGTGATACCTCACATGCATGATGCAATTGCCGTTTACATATGACCCCAGACCGACGCTTGCGTTCGCCTTTGCGCAAGAGGAGGGCGGGACAGGGGGAGCTTTTTTTTTTTATTATTAATTTTGCGTTTTTATTTTATTTTTGAACTGTTGCTTCCATATTTTTTATTTATTTTTATCATTTTTATTGTTATCTCAGGGAATGTAAATATCCCCTATGATAGCAATAGGTAGTGACAGGTACTCTTTTTTTGAAAAAACTGGGGATTGTTTTAACATGAAAGCCGGCCGCTGGCTGAAAAGAATGATACCAAGATGATACCTAAGGCCCCGTATGCACACGAGACGCCGGTGTAAACGCTGCTGAACACACGTTTTTAAAGGCTAAAACCGGCGTTTAAAAACACCCGTTTTGCCACGATTTTAGCGGCGTTTTACTGCGTTTGTGTCTATAGGCGTTTAGTTAAGAAACATCATAAGACCCCTTATAAGCTCAAAAAACAGTATTATTTAACCATTTCAGCCATTTTGGGAGAGCAGCAGTGTACTTGTATTTAGCGTATCACTTGCCAGATCATCTGCCACAATCTGTGGATTGTCCACTTGCCACGTCACCTGGCCACGTCACCTGTCACAAGTTGTGAATTGTCCACTTGCCACGTCGCCTGGCCACATGTTGTGGATTGTCCACTTGCCACGTCACCTGCCACAAGTTGTGTAATGTTCACTTGCCACGTCACATGGCCAGGTCACCTGCCACAAGTTGTGGATTGTCCACTTGCCACAAGTTGTGGATTTTCCACTTGCCACATCACCTGCCACAAGTTGTGGATTTTCCACTTGCCACATCACCTGCCACAAGTTGCAGATTGTCCACTTGCCACGTCACCTGCCACAAGTTGTGGATTGTCCACCTGCCACGTCACCTGCCACAATTTGTGGATTGTCCACCTGCCACGTCACCTGGCCACAAGTTGTGGATTGTCCACCTGCCACGTCACCTGGCCACGTCACCTGCCACAAGTTGTGAATTGTCCACTTGCCACATCACCTGGCCACGTCACCTGCCACAATTTGTGGGTTGTCCACCTACCACATCACCTGCCACAAGTTGAATTGTCCACTTGCCACGTCACCTGCCACATCACCTGGCCACGTCACCTGCCACAATTTGTGGATTGTCCACGTGCCACGTCACCTGCCACAAGTTGTGGATTGTCCACCTGCCACGTCCCCTGGCCACGTCACCTGCCACAAGTTGTGGATTGTCCACTTGCCACGTCACCTGCCACAATTTGTGGATTGTCCACCTGCCACAAGTTGTGGATTGTCCACCTGCCACAATTTGTGGATTTCCACCTGCCACGTCACCTGGCAACATCACCTGCAACAAGTTGTGGATTGTCCACTTCCCACAAGTTGTGGATTGTCTACAGTGCAATGCAAGCAATTACAGTTTTTTTATTTATTTTTTTATTTTTTTAATGTTTTTTCATCATTTGCCATAATTTGAGTTTTTTTAATGTAAAAAAAATAGGTCACCTTTAAAAACGCTTATAAACGAAAACGCGACAAAACGCCGGTGCCGCGTTTTGCGTCTGAAACGTGGAAAACTTTTGCGTCTGAACCCATTTTTTTGCTTTTGGAAAAACAAGGTTAAACGCAACTGCCTAAAAACGGCAATAAACGAGACTGTGTGCATGGACACATAGGCTAACATTGAATGTGCTCAGGAGCAGTTGAAAAAAGTGTCCAACTGCCTCTGAACACGCGTTTAACAGCGTCTCGCGTGCATGGGGCCTAAACCCGCAGGCATCATTCTGGTATAACCATTCAAAGTCCAGCAACATTCCAGTACGTTGCTGGTCCTTGTTGGACATGTATTGTAATCTTTTTCATGCAGCCTGTTGGCTGAACGAAAAAAAGAGATTGATCAGTGGGTATGCCCACCATCAGAATACCTCCCTTCATTCATCCACTTCTAATAATGGGCATACATGCACCATTTATATATGCCGAAGCATGTGGGGATTCTTCCCGCAAAAGTTTTGCCGCGTACACACGGTCTGACTTTTCCACGGGCAAGCCTCCGTCGGAATTTCGACCATATGTACGAGGCATTAGGAGAAAAATCGCTCCTCCGCCCCTGCTGCCCCCATGCTTCGGCATATATGCTCTTTTTTTTAACTGTGGTGGTGAAATCACCTCCTACAGCACTGGAGTCGCAGGGATCAGGCCTGTCTCTGCGAACGCTGCAGTTATGTGTGTTGTGTTTTGTAAGTGACAGTGATCGATCGATACTGCACTTGGGTGGCCTGGGCTGGACGGAGGGGCAAAATGCAGGTGCTAGCAGGTATCTGGGCTGATCCAGCTAACACTGCGTTTTTGGGAAATCTAAACTGCTGGGGACGCTAGTATAGATCTGATCAGATCAGATCAGATATTGATCTGTTCAGATATTATACCACTTAGGGAGGTGTATGCTTCACGCGTGGGTGTTAGCGCTACTGGCACTAACCTGACGCTGCCTGGGGTGTGACGCAGACCCTTTTTGACGCTAAAACCTAATTGATCTCACCCGCCGGGCGATCAGGGGGTTTTATAAACCTTTATTGGGTTATATACGACGGGTGCCCTGACATTATAAAACGAACTAACCAGCGTCACCCGTAACACTTATACGGTGATCACTGGTGAAAGGGTTAACTAGGGTCAATCAGGGGGTTAAAACCTTTATTAGGCAATATATGGGGGTACCTGACGCTATATAAAAACCTGACGGGAAACCGAAATAACTAACTGGCTAACCAGTGTCACCAGTGACACTTATACGGTGATCACTGGTGAAAGGGTTAACTCTAGGGGCAATCAGGGGGTTAAAACCTTTATTAGATAATATATGGGGGTACCTGACGCTATAAAAACCTGGCGGCGAACCTAAAAAAATAACTGACTACCTAGCGGCATCACCGACGCTAATACAGCGATCAAAAAAACGATTGCTTAGTGACAGTGATGCTAGGGGGTGAAAGGGTTACCTGGGGGGCGATCAAGGGGTTAAACCTTTATTTGGGGGGGTTAGGGGGCTACCCTGGACCTAAAGGGACCTACACTAACTGTCCTGACACTTTTACAGTCACAAATATCACTGTTTGCAGTGATCAGTAAATAAATGATCACTGCAATCAGTGACACTGTGACTGGGGGTGATCTGGGGGGGCGATCGTGTTCCTATGTGTGCTGGTGTCAGTGTAGTGTTTGTGCACTAACCTGACATCTTCTCTCCACGGCGCTCCGGTATGTGTGAGCGCCGCAGGGAGAGATGACATCACTTCCTCTGCCTGTGTTTACATTACACAGGCAGAGGAAGCATCCCATTCGCCGGGAGCGTTCGCGAGGGGGTGGCCAGAAACCAATGGCCGCCCCCTCATCACGGGTCGCTCCCGGGTGATACCGACCGCTCGCTGTACCGGAGGGGGGTCAGATCGGAACCCCCACCCATACGAAGGCAGTCATGTACAGTGATTGTGCCTGTACGTGCCATTTTGCCGACGTATATATACAGTGGGCGGTCATTAAGTGGTTAAGGTCATTACAGACGACAAGAGGGCACTCTATGTTTGGAGGAAAAAAGATTTAACCTCCAAATACGGAAAGACTTCTTCAAAGTAAAAGCTGTGAAAATGTGGAATAGACTCCCTCAAGTGCTGGTTCTTATTTTTAAAACAAAGGCCTGGATTCTTTCCTAAATGCACAAAATATAACTCGATACCAATATTTATAGGCGACGTTGATTCAAGGAATTTCCCATTGCCTCTTGGGGGGGAAGAATCAGGAAGGAATTTTTTCCCCGCTGGAGCAAGTTGGGTCTTGCTTTTTTTTTTTTCTCTGGATCAACTGTGGGTATAGGATTGTGTATATTTGGGTTTTCGATTTATGCGTGTTCTGTGTGAACTGGGTGGACAGGTGTCTTTTTTTAACCAGAGCAACTATAAAGATAACTGTACTGTACTTTTGCTTTTAGGAAAGCATGTGGTTAATGTTTGCTGGTTAGCAATAAGGGGGGGGGGGGGGAAACAAAACAACAACAAAAAAAAAAACACAACATATGATGAACTGTGGTTGGTCAACTTTGAGAATATATCTTTGTATATATTTCAGTTAAGAAATATGACATTGCAACAAGTCTGAATCACTGCCAAAATGTAACAGTAAACACCGGGGGTATTCTCACATAGAGGTTGATTTCTTAAGCCCTGGTTCACACTGGTGCGATTTGACATGTCAAATCGGCAAAATTTGCCACAAATTGCGGGCAATGGCACCGTCCTAATCGGTGCGACGCCGCATCTGCGGCGCTGCACCGATTTCAAAAAGTAGTTTCTGTACTACTTTTTGTGATTTCAGACGCGATTTACATTGACATCTGTGTCAGATGTCTCTGTAATCGCGGCTGAAATCGGGACTGACAGGCAGGAGTGAAATCGTGCGAGTTCAGCTGAGCTCGCATGGCTTCACTCCCGCAGCCCCAGTGTGAACCTGGGCTAAAACTGGAGACTGCAAAATCTGGAACAGCTGTGCATGGTAGATAATCAGCTTTTAACATCAGCTTGTTCAATTAACCACTTGCCTACTGGGCACTTTCACCCCCTTCCTGCCAAGGCCATTTTTCAGCTTTCAGCGCTGTCACACGTTGAATGACAACTGCGCGGTCGTGCGACGCTGTACCCAAACGAAACTTGCATCCTTTTTTTCCCACAAATAGAGCTTTCTTTTGGTGGTATTTGATCACCTCTGCTATAAACAAAAGAAGAGTGACAAGTTTGAAAAAAAAACACGATATTTTTTACTTTTTGCTATAATAAATATCCATTTTTTCCCCCTCAGTTTAGGCCGATATGTATTCTACATATTTTTGGTAAAAAAAAAAAAAAAAAAAAATGCAATAAGCGTATATTGATTGGTTTGCGCAAAAGTTATAGCGTCTACAAAATAGGGGATAGATTTATAGCATTTTTTACTAGTAATGGCGGCGATCAGCGATTTTTATCGTGACTGCGATATTGCGGCGGACACATCACACACTTGACACATTTTTGGGACCATTCACATTTATACAGCGATCTGTGCTATAAAAATGCATTGATTACTGTATAAACATGACTGGCAGGGAAGGGGTTAACACTAGGGGCGAGGAAGGGGTTAAATGTGTTCCCTATTAGTGATTCTTACTGTGGGGGGAGGGGACTGACTGGGGGAGGTGACCGATGGTTGTCCCTATGTACAAGGGACACACCATCAGTCTCCTCTCTCTTTACACACACAGATCCACGGTCCTGCTCGGTTACTGGGCAATCGCGGGTGCCCGGCAGCCATCGCGGCCGCCGGGCACGCGGCGGGCGCACACCCCCTAGTGGCTTTTAAAGGCGCAACGTCATATGACGTCCACCGAGAATAACAGGGTCTTCCTGCCGCCGTCATTTGACGGCGGCCGGGTGACAAGTGGTTAAGCTTTGACCAAAAAAATTAATAATCTGGAAGCAGATTGGTTTCTATGCAGAGCTGAACCAGATTTTGCGCTCACCAGTTCTAGTAAATCAACCCTATAGTGCGTTAGGACTGGTTTACACTGGTCTGACATACGTCCCGACTTTGGGAGCACAAGTCGCATGACATGTCAAAATGAATGGTTCCCCATGAGAGCCGTCTTAACCTTTAAAAAAGGTTCCTGCACTACTTTGGTCCGATATGGGCACAATTCCACGGCAATGCACGCCCACAATTCATACCAGACCCTTATCTGAGCATGCAGCCCAGCAGTTTAGGAGGGGGGGGGGGGGGAACACAAGCGAGCACCCCCCCTCCTGGACCATACCAGGCCACATGCCCTCAACACCCCAAAGCACCTTGTCTCCACGTTGATGGGGACAAGGGCCTCTTCCCTGACAACCCTGGGCGGTGGTTGTGGGGGTTTGCCGGCAGGAAGCTTATCGGAATCTGGAAGCCCCCTTTAAAACAAGCCTCTCTCTCCTTCTGGTCTTCTCCGCCGCTGGTGTCTTCTCCACTGCTGACCCGGTCCCCCTCCGATGCTGGCTTCCGCTGTTGTGTCATCTCGGATGTCTGCTCATATAGAGCCATGGGGGCGTGGCCATCCAGTGATGTCACCAGGTGACTCCACCCCTCGTGTTGTCACATGACATCACAAGGGGCAGAGGCTCCTGGTGACAACACCGGATAGCCACCGCCCATGGCTATGTAAGAACTGGCAGTCGTCGGAGATGACACAACGGAGGGAGCTAGCATCGGAGGACCGGGTCGTCGGCAAAGACCCCAGCGCCAGAGAAGACCGGAGGGAGAACACAGCAGCGGAGGGAGAACACAGCAGCGGAGGGAGAAGCACCCACCCCCCCCCGATGTTGAGGGCATATGGCCTGGTATGGTCCGGGGGGGGGGCGAGCCCCTTTCCTGACCTGCATGCTCAGATAAGGGTCTGGTATGGATTTTGGGGGGCCCCACAGTTTTATTTTGAAAAAAAATTTTGGCATGTGGTTCCCCTCAAAATCCATACCAGACCAATGGTATGATCTATTTTTTTTATTTGGCATGGGGTTCCCCCTTAAGATTCATACCAGACTCAAAAGGGCCTGATATGGTCGGATTCCATTCAATAAAGTCACACATGAAGTCGCAGGGCAAAGTCGAATCTGAAGTCGTCTGACTTCCGTGTCGGAGCAGTGTGAACCCGGCCTTAAATGTTCTTGCTGCAATGAGCGAGAACCCTCCTGTCAATGCAGTCTGCTTGTGACAAATGTCAGTGAAATGTGTAAAGGCTTACTTTTATGCAAGCTCTCATTGTCAACAATTAATGGGACATATTTTAAGAAAAATAAATTTAATTGAAAAGTTTTTGATAGTTGTTTATAAGCTTGCCAAGAATACTCTGCAGAGTACAAAAACAACAAAGCAGAATCATTCGTTGATCAGAATTTCTTCACTTTGGCTAGACGGTTGTTCCTCCACATTTGCAGTTTTCTAAGCAGTTTCCAGTACTGAGGAGTTTCTGGACTTAGATCTTCCAAAGGTTTAGGTGGACCAAGATTTAGTTGGAAAAGCCTGTGAGAAATATGGAAAGGGCAAAATGTGTTAGATTAAAGTGGAACCCAACAAGCTGCACAGAAAAGGTTCTATTTACCATTCTGGGTAATGAGAATCGTCCTTTAGCTGCACATCTGAACCAGACTTGTATATATTCAACCCCATAGCATGTGTGGCCAAGATATATGGGTCTTTGCAAACTTCAGGGCCTTTCTGAACTTCTTTGACGAGTCCTTTTCCTTTCCCTTTAACAACTGCAAAACAAATATCTGTGTAAATAGTTTGAAATATTTTTTTCTTCTCCATTAAGGAAACTTACAGTAGCTTAAATCTGCTATTTGTAATTTTTAAAGACACTTTACTGACTGGAATGGCACCAACTGATTGGCATAGAGCAAATGTGGTACCAATTTGCAAAAAGGGATAGAGATGTATACATGAAACCACTGACCAGTCAATACTATGGAAGGCATTTAAGGCAATGGTAACAAAACCTATCCAGAAATGTATTCTGGCTAAAAGAGATATCAGTGACAAGCAGCATGGATTTATAAAAAGATCTTTCTTGTCAGATCAACTTCTTATCGTTCTATGAGGAAGTAAGAAAATGGATGGTGAAAGTCAAGGGAATGCAATTTATCCTGATATTGCTAAAGCATTTGATACTGTACCTTAAAGCGGAAGTAAACCCATCAATTTAACAGTTTCAAAAAGCAGTTACCGTATTTATCGGCGTATAACACGCACTTTTTTCCCCTTAAAATCAGGGGAAAATCGTGGGTGCGTGTTATACGCCGATACCCACTGATCCCGGCGATCTCCGCTGACTGAGCGGAGCGCAGCGATCGCCGCCGAGATACACATAGCCGAGTGTACTCGGCTTTTCTCGGCTCTGCTCACAGTCACGCCCAGTCCCTGCGGCGGCTCCGCCCAGTCCCTGCGTCTCTGCGTCCTCGGCGGCGTTCGCCCCGCTCCGCCTAGTCTCTGCGGCGATCTCGGCGGCGCCAATTTTGAAAACTGGGGCAAGGCTGCACTTAGCAAAGGCTGCACTGGACACTGGGCAAAGCTACACTGGGCAAAGGCTGCACTGGACAAAGCTGCACTGGACACTGGGCAAAGGCTGCACTGGACACTGGGCAAAGCTGCACTGGACACTGGGCAAAGGCTGCACTGGACAAAGCTGCACTGGACACTGAGCAAAGCTGCACTGGGCAAAGGCTGCACTGGACACTGGGCAAAGGCTGCAATGGACACTGCTGACAAGGCTGCAACGGACACTGGTAAGGCTGCATTTAAATGTAAGTTTTTTTTTTCCTTAAACTTCCCTTCTAAAAGTTTTTTTCCCTAAAATTCCCTCCTAAACTCCCTCCTAAACTTGCGTGTTATACGCCGATAAATACGGTACATTCCCGGCATGCCGGGAATGCCTACTGTCACATTGGTTGTGCTCTCAACCAAACTGTCAAACCATCCAATGGCTGGTGTCATAACTGATCACATGTGCAACATCATGGAAGTTGAAGATTAAACAGAGGCCAAGATGGAAGCTTCCTTGCCTGAAAATGATAGGAGGGTTTACTTCCACTTTAAGGACCAAGCCTCTGAGATTTTAGTTTTTCTTGGAAAATTACTTGGAACCCCCCCCCAAACATTATATATATATATATATATATATATATATATATATATATATATATATATATTGTGAGGGGGTTAGCTCGGCAGCGGGTGTGTGTGACCCCCGGGATGGGCTCCCCACACAAAAACAGGCCCAGCAGACGGAGGTTGTGGTTTTCAAAATCAAAAAGGTGCGGTTTATTTTCTATTTACAGTGACAAAACACAGCAAAGCAAAAGAAACATAAACAAAATAAATCCTGGTCAATTTGACCTCTGACTAAACATACAGGTTTCCTAACTAACAACTGGGATCAGCCTAGTGCTGTCCTAGTCCCTAAGTCCCTGGTTTTAAATGTCCAGGCAAATAGCCACACAGGCTTTGTCTCACCGCACAAGGGTTCACTCTCTCCAGGAAGTCCACACAGGTCTGCTTCCAGGCATGAGCTAACCCCTAATGAAGCTGGGAGTTCTTATAGAGGCCTAAATGAGCTGACAAGCTTCAGCTGGTCTCATCAACTCCCTGTCTGCACGACGCCCCACACTCTCCCTAGAGGTATGAGTCATCCATGAGCCCACTATCCTCAGCTGGGCTTATACAACTCTCCACCTAGTTGTATAAGTCGGCGTAAAGCCTGAATCTGGGCGAAATATATCTACCCCCCTGGATGCAACCAGGTGACTTTACCTTCCTGCTGTCACAATAAAATATATATATCACCCTAGAGAATAAAATGGCGGTCGTTGCAATACTTTTTGTCACACTGTATTTGCGCAGCGGTCTTACAAGCGCATTTTTTGAAAAAAAAAAAAAAAAAAAAAAAAACTTTTTTGAATGAAGACAACAGTAAAGTTAGCCCAATTG
This sequence comes from Rana muscosa, assembly GCA_029206835.1. NCBI lineage: Eukaryota > Metazoa > Chordata > Amphibia > Anura > Ranidae > Rana > Rana muscosa. Next base: position 566,151,290 of record CM055116.1, on the reverse strand, counting down.
TTTTGTATATTGTGAAAGATAATGTTACGCTGAGTAAATTGATACCCAACATGTCCATGTCACGCTGCACAGATGCGCCCACTCGTGGAATGGCGACAAACCTTTACCCTTAACCACTTCCATACCGGGCATTTTCACCCCCTTCCTGCCCAGGCCAATTTTCAGCTTTCAGCACTGTCACGCTTTGAATGACAATTGCGTGGTCGTGCGACGTGGCTCCCAAACAAAATTTATGTCCTTTTTTTGCCACAAATAGAGCTTTCTTTTGGTGGTATTTGATCATCTCTGTGGTTTTTATTTTTTGCGCTTTAAAACGAAAAAAAAGACTGACAATTTTGAAAAAAATAAAATAAAATTATATATATTTTTTTCTTTTTGCTATAATAAAACCGCAATTTTTATTTATTTTTTAAAATAGGATTTTGTATTCACCGTAAAATCTGTTTCTCTGACGTCCATGGACTGACACAGCTCTAATACTGAAACACGTGGGTATATGTCCCTTCTCGCAGGAGAAGATCTAGGCAAAATGTTAGATACATACATTCTAGAACAAACCAGAGCTGAACAGACCCGCCCAGGGGGGCGGTCCCTCCGGACATAACCCTCCTACCTGCAGCCAGCAGCCTCAGTAACAAAGCAGTACAAACCTTAAAAGAAGGGTGGGTGCTGTGTCAGTCCATGGACGTCAGAGAAACGGATTTTACGGTGAGTACAAAAATCCTATTTTCTCTTATCGTCCATGGACTGACACAGCTCTAATACTGAAACACGTGGGACGTCCCAAAGCAGTATCAGAAAGAGGGTGGTAGCAGTAGTAAAGGAAAAACCAAACTACACTCCAAACAAGCAGAACTCCTCAAAAGGAGGAGTTGCAACATTAAACAGCGGCCTGCAACACTTTGCGGCCGAAGGAAGCATCTGAAGATGCAGCCACATCAACCTTATAGAACTTAGAAAAAGGTATGAACGGACAACCAGGTCGCCGCCTTGCACACTTGTGCAACAGACGCTTGATGTCGGAAAGCCCAGGAAGCACCAATTGCCCTGGTGGAATGCGCCGTAACCGGAAAGGGAGGCGCCCGCCCCTTAAGGGCATAGGCCTGTATGACGGTCTGTCTGATCCACCTAGAAATGGTGGCAGACACCGCTTGGCCCTGTGTTGGACCAGAGAGACACAAACAGTGAGTCAGACTTCCGAATAGAAGCAGTAGCCGCCAGGTACACCTGTAAGGCTCGCACCACATCCAAAGTGTGAAGCGCAAACTCTCTGGGATGCGACGGGTGAGGGCACAAGGACGGAAGGACAATGTCCTCATTAAGGTGAAAAGCCAAAACCACCTTTGGAAGGAAAGACGGTCGCGGGCGCAACACCGCCTTATCCTTATGGAAGGCCAGGTAAGGCGACTTGAAAGACAGAGCCGCCAACTCAGACACCCGTGTAAAAGTAATGGCCACTAACAAAGCCACCTTCTGAGACAAAGTTAAGAGAGGAATATCTCTGATATTTTCAAAGGGAGGTTCCTGGAGAACCGAGAGCACCAAATTCAGATCCCAAGGAGGGAGAGGAGGCTTGGCAGGGGGAATCACATGGCAAACCCCCCTGCACAAAAAAGTGCTAACCAAGGAATGACCTGCTAGCGGTCGTTGAAAGAAAAAGGCCAAGGCCGAAATCTGACCCTTAATTGTGCTCAAAGCCAGCCTTTGGGCAACACCACGCTGCAAGAACCACAGGATTCTGGGGACGGAGTACGTAGCTAGTACGTAGTAGCTCTTCGCACATAGCGATGTAAACTTTCCAGGTACGGTAATAGATCTTTCTAGAGGAAGACTTCCGTGCCCTCAGCATGGTCGAAATGACCGAATTCGAAAGGCCTCGGTCCTTCAGCACCTGGCTCTCAATAGCCATGCCGTTAAAACCAGAGACTCTAAAGCAGGATGAAAGATAGGACCTTGAGACAGAAGGTCCTCCCTCATGGGCAGTCGCCAAGGGACGTCCGCGATGAGACGTACCAGATCGGCGTACCAATGACGCCGAGGCCAATCCGGAGCAATGAGGATCACCGGAATGCCCTCGGCCGCTACCCTGCGCAGCAGACGAGGAAGCAACTGCAGCGGAGGGTAAGCATATATCAAGCGATACTGACCCCACGGGGTAACCAACACGTCCGAAGCATCCGCCCAGGGGTCCCTGGACCTGGCCACAAACCTCGACACCTTGCGATTGAGTCGGGAAGCCATCAGGTCCACATCCGGCGCGCCCCACCGCCGGCAAAGGAGTTGAAACACCTCCGGATGCAAGGACCACTCCTCCCTGGTCCAGTGACTGGCGGCTCAGATAGTCCGCCTGCCAGTTTTCTACGCCCGGAATGTAGACTGTCGACAGAGCCGGCACGCTTCTTTCCGCCCACCTTAGGATGCGGGCGACCTCGGATGCGGCAGCCGAGCTCAGAGTGCCCCCCTGATGATTGACATACGCCACGGCCGCGGCGTTGTCCGACTGGACTCTGACCGAGCGGACCTGTAGCCTCTTTGACCACGCGGAGAGACACAGTTTGATCGCTCGCAATTCCTGGACGTTGATCGGTAGACGGGATTCGTCCGGAGTCCAGAGCCCCCGAGCTGACAGGACTCCCCAAACTCTGCCCCAGCCCGTCAGGCTGGCGTCCGCCATGACCTCCATCTACTGGATGGGGGAGGAACGACCTTCCGGACCGAAGAGCCGGAGATCTCAGCCACCACGTCAGGGACGCCCTGACAGAGTGACTCACCTGGATCTGAAGATCCAATGACAACGGGGACTTGTCCCAAATGGACAGATTTTCCTTCTGCAATGCCCGAGTGTGTGATTGGGCATACGGAACTGCCTCGAAGGAGGCCACCATGAGTCCCAGTACTCTCATGCAGAAACGGATTGACGACCATTTTCGGGACGTCAGGACCCGTACTGCCGACTGAAGTGTTTGCAACTTCTCCGAGGGAAGAAACACCTTCGCTTCCGAAGTGTCCAGGATCAGACCCAGATACTCTAAGCGCTGAGTCGGGACTAGGACCAACTTCTGCATATTCAGGAGCCACCCGAAGTCCCGGAGGGTCTGACTATTGGCACATTTTCCTCCAACTCTGAGCCATCTTCCGCTCTTAGAAGGAGATCGTCCAGATAGCCCACAATAACAATTCCTCGCTTTCTCAGCAATGCTAGAACCGGGGCAAGCACCTTGGTGAAAATCCGTGATGCCGATGCTAGGCCGAAGGGAAGAGCCACAAACTGATAGTGGACCTCGCCTATGGCAAAGCGCAGAAACCTCTGGTGACTTGCGCAGATCGGAACGTGCAAGTAGGCGTCCTTGATGTCCAAGGACGCAAGAAAATCCCCTTGGTGGAGTGTAGCGATCACTGTGCGAATGGATTCCATACGGAATTTTTGTACTTTCACACAGGCATTCAAGGCCTTGAGGTCCAGGATTGGCCGGACCCCGTCCTTCTTTGGAACAACACACAGGTTCGAGTAAAACCCCTGAAACCTCTCCTGTGACGGTACCGGCACAATTACTCCGCACCCGAGCAAATCCTGTACAGCCCCCAAGAGGGCTGCCCGACAGGCAGGAAGGAGAGGGAGATTTGAGGGAAAGAATCTGTTTGGGGGCCACGAACGCAACTCTATCTTGTACCCCGAGGTGACCACCCTCGCACACCCACCAGTCGGAGATCCGGGAGGTCCACGAACCATGAACCTGCGAAGACGTCCCCCCACCCCAGAGTCGGGCAGGGGCAAGACTTCATGCAGTGGCGGGGTTGGGAGCCGGCTTACGCACCCAGGGACGCTTCTGTCCACCAGCCACACTTTTTTCACTCTGGGGAGGACTTTCCCGCGGATTCTGACTGACAAAAAAACATCTTCGCTGGAAAGGATGGGCCCGGTCTACGGTGGGGCTCCTTTCCCTTAGCAGACTGAGGAAGGAAAGTGCTCTTACCCCCTGTGACATCCTTAATAATGTCATCCAGGGCAGCCCCAAATAAACAGTCTACCGCTCCTTAAAGGGCAAATCAGCCAGGAGCTTCTTGGAAGCTAGGTCGGCCGACCAGCATTCCAGCCAGATAAGACGGCGCAGCACCACCGCAGAGATAGAGACCCCAGATATTAAAAGGGGCCACATCCAAAGTGGCATCGCACACATACACTAAACCCTGCGCAAGCTGGTGAGCCAGGGCAATGGTCTCTGGAGGGAGATTATGCTCCTGCACCGTCTGGTGCAAAATCTTTGCCCATTCCGTAAGGGTCGGAGACACAGGGGTCGCCGCCACAACAGGGCGTAAGGCGGACCCCAACAAGGCAAACATAGTTCTACTCACCACTTCTGACCTCCTGTCAGTGGGGTCCTTAAATGCGGGAGTCCCCTCCATCGGGAGCATGGTAGCCTTATTTAAAACGGGCGACCAGGGGGGTCGACCACTGGGGGGAGAGCCCATTTTTTAACCAGGGCCTCCTCAAAGGGATATCTTATGGATAGATGCCGCGGGACCGTCAAAGTCTTCTGCGGCTTATCCCAGACTTGGTCAATGAATTTATCAAAAAAGGGCACATATGGAAAGACCTTTTTTGAAGAAACGGCTTTAAAAAAGGAACCAAAAAAGGAGAAAGCCTCCACCTGAGGTTCCTCAGCCGCAACATTCAGCTTGAGAGTGTCCCTCACAGCATCAATGAGTTCACTTACAAGCGCCCTGTCAGTTACTGACTCAGAACTGGGGTCTTCCTCACAAGGAATGTCCTGTTCAAAAACATTAAAATCTTAAGAGCTAGGGTCCTGAGCAGCAGCAGCTAGGCCCATATCTGAATCAGAGCACTCCCCATGTGTGAGATTGTGTGGGGAGAGGGCGCTTTATAGCTCCCTTTGCGCTCGCACACCGCTTCCATCCTGACAAGGAATGATTCCAGGACTGCCGACAACTGGTCCATAGGGACCGCAGGTGCAGGAGCACTGCCTGTTGCCTCTGACAAGAGTGGGGAAGCAGGTGAACCAGACTCCATACTCGCCACCCTCTGAGACCTTATACACTATAATGTGAATAATACAGTCCACCCACTGGCTGCGCTGAGGCTGAGGAGGGGAAACCCAGAGGACCCACCAACCCTTGGAAGGACCGCTCAGCTCTGCTGTATGTCACCGCGCTGCCAGCGCGAGTGAAGTCTGAGGAGAGTGTGAGGAGATTCGCGCCGCAGCAGCGGCGATAGAGGCAAAACCGAAAGTGAAAACGCCACGGCTTCAAGAAAATGGCCGCGTGTAAGCAGCGCCATTGATCCGCGGCAAGATGGCCGTCGAGCGCAGCTTAAACAGTAATAGCCATGCCAGCTAATGGGTTCTCCAAACACTCACAGCCCCAGCACACAGACATGAGCGCCCCCCGCCAGGCCAGAGTGACCCCCAAATACCCCCAAACAGCACATCGCCAGTACAGGGTGCAGAGAGCAGCATAACAGGGGGGAGACAGGGAGAAACCCCCCAGACAGAGAAACACAGCCAGCATGTACTCACCTGAAGCAGGAGAGACTATTTACCCGTCCCATAGGGACCCACTGGCTTGTTTCAGACAGACCCATCACAGAGTAGTACTGAGTAGCTGTCGGCGCGGTCCACCGCGAAAGATACAACAGGTACTGTTCAATCTTCTGAGGACCGCGGGAGCATAAAAGCCACCCGGCCACCCCTGGAGTCATGGGGCATGTTGTGAACTGAGTCTCACGCACACAAGGCAAGGATCAGCACGCTCGATGGTCGGACAGGGAAGACTGCGAGGATACCAGTGTACCCAACCTGTTGCCCAGCCGACAGTTGATTGAAGGTCTCAAAAATAAAATAAAATTCTCAAAAGGAATAAAAATAAAATCTTCCAGGAGACTTGCTCCTGAGAGAGCCACGTCTTCTCTTTCTGCTAGGCAGAAAAAACGGAGGCTGCTGGCTGCAGGTAGGAAGGTTATGTCCGGAGGGACCGCCCCCCCTGGGCGGGGCTGTTCAGCTCTGGTTTGTTCTAGAATGTATGTTTCTAACATCTAACATTCTGCTTAGATCTTCTCCTGCGAGCAGGAACATATACCCACGTGTTTCAGTATTGGAGCCGTGTCAGTCCATGGACGATAAGAGAAATAAGTATTTGGTCACCTACAAACAAGCAAGATTTCTGGCTCTCACAGACCTGTATCTTCTTCTTTAAGCGGCTCCTCTGTCCTCCACTCATTACCTGTATTAATGGCACCTGTTTGAGGTTGTGGACAGGTGTCTTTTATACTGATAACAAGTTCAAACAGTCGCACTCCAAACGCCACTATGGTGAAGAACAAATGGCTGTCGAAGGACACCAGAAACAAAATTGTAGACCTGCATTAGGCTGGGAAGACTGAATCTGCAATAGGCAAGCAGCTTGGTGTGAAGAAATCAACTGTGGGAGCAATAATTGGAAAATGGAAGACATACAAGACCACTGATAATCTCCCTCGATCTGGTGCTCCACACAAGATATCACCCCGTGGGGTCAAAATGATCACAAGAACGGTGAGCAAAAATCCCAGAACCACACGGGGGGACCTAGCGAATGACCTTCAGAGAGCTGGGACCAACGTAACAAAGGCTACCATCAGTAACACACTACGCCACGCCGCCAGGGACTCAGATCCTGCAGTGCCAGACGTGTCCCCCTGCTTAAGCCAGTATATGTCCGGGCCCGTCTGAGGTTTGCTAGAGAGCATTTGGATGATCCAGAAGAGAATCGGGAGAATGTCATATGGTCAGATGAAACCAAAGTAGAACTGTTTGGTAGAAACACAACTCGTCGTGTTTGGAGGAGAGAGAATGCTGTGTTGCAACCAAAGAACACCATACCTACTGTGAAGCATGGAGGTGGCAACATCATGCTTTGGGGCTGTTTCTCTACAAACGGAACAGGACAACTGATCCGTGTACATGAAAGAATGAATGGGGCCATGTATTGTGAGATTTTGAGTGCAAACCTCCTCCCCTCAGCAAGGGCATTGAAGATGAAACATGGCTGGGTCTTTCAGCATGACAATGATCCCAAACACACCGCCCGGGCAACGAAGGAGTGGCTTCGTAAGAAGCATTTCAAGGTCCTGGCGTGGCCTAGCCAGTCTCCAGATCTCAACCCCATAGAAAACCTTTGGAGGGAGTTGAAAGTCCGTGTTGCCCAGCGACAGCCCCAAAACATCACTGCTCTAGGAGGAGATCTGCATGGAGGAATGGGCCAACATACCAGCAACAGTGTGCGACAACCTTGTGAAGACTTACAGAAAACGTTTGACCTCTGTCATTGCCAACAAAGGATATATAACAAAGTATTGAGATGAACTTTTGATATTGACCAAATACCGGTACTTATTTTCCACCATAATTTGCAAAAAAAATTACTGGTATTTCCAAAATCAGACAATGTGATTGTCTGGATTTGTTAGTTAAGGTATACCTATGACAATTGCAGGCCTCACTCATCTTTTTAAGTGGGAGAACTTGCACAATTGGTGGCTGACTAAATACTTTTTTGCCCCACATATACATACATACTATATACACACACACAATATATATATATATATATATATATATATATATATATATATAATTTGGGGGTTCCAGGCGATTTTCTAGCAGAAAATGCTGGATTTTTACTTGTAAGCAACACGTCAGAAAAGATTTAGTCTTTAAATGGTAATCTGAGATCTATCTCCTACACACCAAGTTCATTCCTTTGATAAAAGCAAAGAGGTACAATGTTTCTACTTATCAGCGATGTTCTCAGACTTGGCAGGCTGCCCAGATAGAAGAGACAAGTCGCTCCAGGGGAGCCTTCAGGCGACTTGCATTGACTTCTATTACCAAAGTCATTTGCAAGTCGCGCTGAAGTTTTAATCGGCCTAATTTGCAGCACAATAAGCCGATGCTGATTAATAAAAAAATGCCATAAAATTTGCGGATATATTGGTCGACCTCTAATTAAAATCACTTCCTTCTGCTGCTCAGGACTACTAGTCCCACAAGGCACTGCTCCTCACACATTCACAAGTTCTCAGGCACTTACTGACATGTAAGGATGTATGTGTGCTACACTGTGTATACGGACATGCAAGGACAGTGTACTGAGCTGTATGGGTGCTGCACTGTGTATACTGACATGTAAGGACTGTGTGCTGCACTGTGTATACTGACATGTAAGGATGATGTACTGAGCCAGGGGCGGGCTGGCCATGGTCTGTGGGGCCTGCTGGCCACTGGCCTGTAGGTCCACGGCCAGCTCCCGGCAGGACCCACAGGCCAGCTCCCGGCAGGACCCACAGGCCAGCAGCCAACTTCCAGCGAGATACATAGGCTGTGGGTCCTGCTGGGAGCTGGCCATGGACGGCAGACCTGTGGGTCCTGCTGGCCACTAACCTGTGGGTCCTGCTGACCATGACTTGTGGGTTCTGCTGGCTACTGCCCATGATCTGTGGGTCCTGCTGGCCATGGCCTGTGGGCCACTAGCCTAGGATGACCAGATGTCCCCGGTTTCCAGGGTGAGTCCCCAGACTGAGGACACTTGATCCAGGAACAGTCTGTCCCCGCTTTTCAGGGCCGATCCTGGGCGGGTGCACCGTAAACTGGGCAGAAGGGGGCCCCCAGGGCCAACTCTAACATGGGTCTCGCTGGGCCCATTGGGCTGCCTCGGAGGGGAAGGGGAGGGGCGAGCGCCGCTGGATTACACAAAGCGGGGATCTCCCGTTTATCCAGCGGCCGCTGTCATACGAAGTCCCGCCTTTTTGGACCGTCTCCTATGATAGACAGCACACTGGTGAAGTCTATCATGGGAGATGGTCCAGAAGGTGGGACTTCATATGATAGCGGCTGCTCTAGGTAAGTGGAAGATCCCCACTCTGTGTAATCCGGCGGCTCTCCTCTCTCTCTAATCCCCATGCACTTAACAGGCTGCACTGATGGGCACTGGTGAGGCTGCATTGATGGGCACTGGTGAGGCTGCGTTGATGGGCACGGGTGGGGCTGCGTTGATGGGCACGGGTGGGGCTGCGTTGATGGGCACGGGTGGGGCTGCGTTGATGGGCACGGGTGGGGCTGCGTTGATGGGCACGGGTGGGGCTGCGTTGATGGGCACGGGTGGGGCTGCGTTGATGGGCATGGGTGGGGCTGCGTTGATGGGCACTGGAGAGGCTCAATTGAAAAAAGTAAAAAAAAAAAAAAAAACACAGGTGGGCATGGATGGTGAGCTGATTTGGTGGTTCAATGTGCCACTTGACTGGACTTGCCCCCCAGGCCTAAGGCTGCCAGCCCTCCCCTGTACTGAGCTGCAATGTGTATACTGGCATTTATGAACAGTGTACTGAGTTGTATGTGTGCTGCACTGTATTTTCTGATATGTAAACAAGTAATGCATTCTGTATGCAGGCCAACTAATCAATTATGCCAATTAGTTGTTTCAGCCCTACCCAATATGCAGTTTAGTACTGCATGTCCCCTGACCTTCTCAGTGTAGGGCGAAAACACTATCCGCATTACAATTAACTGTTGTCACCAAGAAGCTAAGAATTATTAATATTAGTATAACAATGATTATTATTGTCTCTCTTCTCACCCGCTTTCTTTGCGTATTCCCGTAGCTGGACACTCCCGTTACTTCTAAGCAGAGCACCCACAGCTCTAAATGTTCCTAGGGCAGCCATGGTTTCAACTAACTTCCGGGTCAGTGGTGGAGCGGTGCACTGTGGGATGGTTAGGCTCTAATCCCGCCTCCTCTCCTTGGCACAAGACATCTCAGCGTCTGCGCACATGAGCCCCGCCTCTACATTTACTCACAGTCTTGTTCAGCGGGGACTACATTACCCAGCATGCCCTTTGCGGTCTCACGTCGGCGTCCCATGGCAGAGTGTGGTGAAATGCGAAAGCTGAAGTTAGTGTAGCGGCGATAGAAGTAGTAAAGGAACATGACATCCCCGAAGAAAAGCTAAAGAGTTTAAAGTTATGGTGAAGGAAGTTTTGACGGAAGGGGTGGCAAGTTGTATAGGACGCAGTGACAGAACGTAGGGACCCCTTAGATGTGACACGTTGCACTGACAGAAGGTAGGACAGAATGGAGATTGTGTCTGCACCCCCTCACATGGACATGGATCCTCAGAGCAGCTTTAGTGAGGGAGCCTGCTGCAAGGAAGAGTCCCCGAACAGTGCTGAGAGAGCGCCCCCTCGTGTAGACAGCTACTCCGATATGGACACCAGACCCCCCCTGACCCCGGATACTATGATGGCCTTGGATATGGACTCACACTCCCCAGTAGACGCTTTCCATATGCACCAACTCATCAGTGACCTACCAACACTGGACTGCCAGCCAACAGAGCTGGACCCCTCCTCCTCTACTGATAGTCCTCTAAATGCCAGGGATCAGGACTACCAGGAGACTGCCAGTCCATGCCCACCCTGCCCCCTGCATATATCCATAGGGAAAGGGCAGGCACAGATGGTGAGCCGGTTTTCAGAATCCGACCTGCAAGCTTCTGCCAGCCATGGACTGTTCTTGACAGAAGGTGACACTGGGCAGATGATTAGCCTTTTTCAGTATGAAGGGGGCACTCTGGCAGATGGTAGTACAGGAACGCCCTTAGCTACATTAGACGCCTTAACTAAAAATCAGGAGCACTCAGGTAGCAGTATGTTGGCATGGGAACGGGGAGAAACGCCTTCATCCTCATCCTCCTCTTCTGAGCTCAGCAGAGAAGACACTTCGACTAGTTTGACTGAATCAGAAATTTCTGAGCAACAACGACCCCTGCAGGAAAATGACCAGGAGGTAAGAAATGGGCAAGTAATAAAAAAAAAAAAAAAAAAATATATATATATATATATATATATATATATATATATCTAATTTAATTGTTTATAATATTCACTTATATGCAATCTATTAGCACAGCTCTTTTTTGTTTGTCCTTGTTATTGTGGTGTGTATTTTGCCTTGAGCTTTTTTTTTTTTTTTTCTCATTCTTTCGTTAATGACACTTTATTTGCTCAGCCCTGGGTTAATGTTGACATATTTCATATGCGTTTTTAAAATCAGCATTTTTATTTATTTTTTGATCCAAAACTACTTGGAACCCCCCAAACAGTATATTTTCTGAAAGCGGAGGCCCTGTAAAATTTAAATAGTGGTTGCTGCAATGTTTTATGCTGCATGATATTTGCGCAGCCTTTTTTAAAATGTAAATTTTCAAGAAAAAATGCACTTGGACCCCTGATCTCTCCTTTGCCCTCCCAAGGTAACTGATCAAACACAGATTGGTTTGATCAGCTGCCTCTGTCTATTACTGGCCAGGTATACAGAATCAGAAGTGATGAAATCCTCCAACGCTTCCAGTCTCAATCGTTAGAGGAAGGGGAGGAACGGATGCTCCTCCCTCCTCCAATAACTTTTACAGTAAAGCCAATCAACATCTTTTAAAAAATAAATCCAGGGTCATGTTTGCAGCCATGATCCTGTAGATCTGCTTCCAGTCCAGGACGTGAATATATAGTCATGGCCAAAAATATCGTCCCCTTTTTTTTTTTTTCTTTCACACAAAAAGACAGAATTTGCCTGGCCCCTTATACTCATATGTTCTTATACATGTTTATTAACATTTTATAATATCCACATAATCCATACTGCTTGCTTGGGTATGAAAGAAATTGTTTTTTTTTTTTTTTTTTTTTTTTTTCTTCCTCCTTTCCCATCCTCCCAGAATATGTTCATACTAATCTTTTGAAAATGTTCTCAGTCTCTAACTGGCTGGTTCAGCCGCTAGGAAAAAGGAGTAAGGAATAGAAAGAAAAAAGACAGAAAAAGAATATATTGTTTTTCAATTGGCCTGGAGCTTCCGTCGTCGCTAGATTGACCCCCACTCCTGCTGGCAGGTCAGGTGATCTCTCCATTATATGGTGGGACCCTAGGCTTGTATGGCGGGATTAGGACTTTTAGTCCTACCAATTTTTCAATTAACTGTTTTTGTGACAGAATTTCTTCTGTCCCCACGTTTATACATGTTATCTTTGTATTCTCAGTTCTAACGGCCCTTAGGGCACACTTTAGAAAAGACTCAAATTTGGAAATGTTAAGGCTTCAATATCTTCTTGGTACAGTATTCTTATGTCTGAAACTATAGTTTACTTTCTTACAGCATCTGGAACATTTGACTTATGCTCACTCCCATATATTCTCAACGTATTGCAGCTCAAACATTGGTTTAACTCCATTCACCTTACAGTGTACTCACACAAGATCAATATACAGTGGTTTCTTTCTCCCCATATCCCTACAGAGGGGGTCCCCCTGAGTCATAGCTACACTATTCTAATATATACTGGGTCTTAAAATATTATCCCATAACGTCCAGGGTTTCAACTCTCCCCATAAAAGGAAAAAGGCTTTTCTCCATTACAAAAGATTGGGCGCAGACATCCTTCTTCTACAAGAGACGCATTTTGCGGACTCTAACTGCCCTAAGTACTTTAATAAGTCCTACAATCAATTCCACTACACTACTTTTGAAAACGAAACACGAGGAGTGGCGATATTTATACACAACTCAATCATTTTTGACATTCAGTCAGTTCACAAAGACGACAATAGCAGATTTATCATTCTTAAAGGCACTATAAACAACCGTGAAGTTACGATTGCATCTGTTTATGCTCCTAACACCTCCCAATCAACATTTTTCACACATTTCTTTGAAACCCTGGACCGTTATAGCTCCCCTCATCTTATTGTAGGCAGAGATTTCAACCTCTCCGCCCACCCAGCATTGGACAGAAGTAAAATCTCTCCCTCTTCACAGGCCTTTTTGAAATCTATGAACAGATCCATTAATAAACTCCAACTAGTGGACTCGTGGCGTGCTCATAATGTAGGAGTAAAATCCTACACACACTACTCCCATCCCCATGATAGTTACGCCAGACTTGACTACATTTTTTGCACCCCCATCATCTTAGCCAATTCCTCTCAAGCTCTTATTCATCCCTGCCCATGGTCTGACCACAATATCACATCCCTGGAAACTTCATGCATAGGCCTCTCCATTTCACCTTTCAACTGGCGATTAAATGATTCCTTTCTTACTAATGCCTCTAACACACAGGCAGTGACCACCCATATTGAAAATTACTTCAATGAAAACATAAATGACGAAACCTCTCCAACAACCCTGTGGGTTGCCCATAAGGCTGTCATCCGCGGTCACTTGATTAACCTAACAGCTACTAGAAATCGAGAGAGACTCGCAGATATTAGATCCCTCACCAAAGATCTAGAGCATCTATATAATAAACTACAAATCTCCCCCTCTCAGGATATCCCTTTACAGATGCAATCCAAAAGGAAAGCTCTAGACCTAATTCTTTCATCTAATACAGAAAGATCCCTCAGGTTTTCCAAAGCAAAATTCCTATTACATAGTAACTCAACCTCGACCATGTTTGCTAGAAAACTTAAACAGGACTGCAGACCCACACACAATTATAAACTCCGAGACACGAAGGGTAACATAGTCACACACCCAAAAGAGGTCTTGAAGATATTCACCAACTACTACAAAAACTTACTTTCAAGTCCCAGTGGCCCCCCTGATCCAAACTCGGAAACCTGGTTAGAAAATATACAACTCCCCTCCCCTAAACCAAGCACAAGCTGACTCTCTTAAAATACCATGTACTGATGCTGAAATAACCAATATTATCAAATCACTCAAACTCCACAGCCCCAGGCCCAGACGGCTACACATCTTCTTACTACAAAAAATTCTCCTCCCTCATATCCCCTCACCTTACTAAACTCTTTAATTTCATCTTAGAAGGAAATCACTTTCCTGATGAGATGCTACTAGCCAACATGTCCCTCATCCCCAAACCCCACAAAGACCACACCCTCCCTCAAAACTTCCGTCCCATTTCTGTTCTAAATAACGATATAAAAATCTTCGGTAGGCTACTCGCAGATAGACTAGCTAAGGTTATTTCCCCCCTAGTCCACCCCGACCAAACTGGATTCATTCCAGGTCGTCAGATTGTAGATAACATAAGACTTGTCACCAATATAATTCAAGACGCCAATCTACATTCTAGCCAAGTCTGCCTTCTTAGCCTGGACATCCATAAGGCGTTTGATAGCGTTAGTTGGCCATACCTCAACACCCTTCTCCCTAAATTTGGTATCCCTAACGAATTCCTTCAGGGCTTTAATGCCCTCTACCATTCCCCACAAACACGTATAAAAATCCCAGGAAACAATTCAGACTTTTTCCCATTAGGCAGAGGCACAAGACAGGGCTGCCCCCTATCCCCATTATTATTTGCCTTAGCCTTAGAACCCTTAGCTCTATCCATTAGATACAATAACGATATCAAAGGCTACCCCAAACTACAGGATGAATACAAAATTAGTCTATATGCAGACGATGCCCTAGTGTTTCTTACAGAACCTCTCACATCCATCCCCATACTTTTACAAACACTCGACCAATTCCACAAGATTTCAGGTCTTAAAATGAATACCAATAAATGCTCAGCCCTCTCAATTAATATACCTCAAAATCTCCAAACTCTGTTACAAAATAACTTCCATTTCACTTGGTGCCCAAAGTCATTTAAATATCTGTGAGTCCATATCTCACACTCCCACAACCTTCTATATACATTTAACTATATTCCCCTCTTTAATCACATCTCTTCCCTACTTAAAGCTTGGTCCTCTTACCACATCTCTATTCTCGGAAGAATATGCGCAGTTAAAATGTCTATAATACCCAAACTTCTATACTACTTTAGAGCCCTCCCCATAAACATCCCCAAATCTAAAATAACTCGTATTCAAAGACAAATAAACAAGTTTATCTGGGCAGATAAAAAACCCAGACATAGTTATATCCTTGCACATAGACCTCAACCAAAAGGTGGTTTGGGCCTTCCTAACGTCTGGCTTTATTTTATCGCAACAAAGCTTTCTCAAATGTGCCAGTGGTACACTCAGAACTCAGACATACCATGGCTCAGGTTTGAATCCTCATCCATATTACCATATCACCTGCAGGGTATCCAGTGGTCCAATTCAATCCTATATCGAAACCTCACTAAACACAATATCAGTTGCACACTAGGGTTGTCCCGATACCGAGCATTTGCGTGAGTACTTGTACTCGCGCAAATGCTCCCGATGCCTTTGCCGATACCTGGGATGGGAGAAGTCAGCGGGCGGAGTCGGCAAGCGGAGGGCGGAGCGGAGAGCAGAGTGGAGAGGAGAAGTCAGCGGGCAGAGTCGGCGGGCGGAGTCGGCAAGCGGAGGGGAGAGCAGAGTGGAGAGAAGTCAGCGGGCGGAGTTGGTGGGCGGAGTCGGCAAGCGGAAGGGGCGGAGCGGAGAGCAGAGTGGAGCGGAGAGTCCTCAGGCGGGTAAGCTTGCAGCCGCATCATGATCCATGGTCGACCGGAGCCGTCACATTAAAGGAAGTGACGCTCCGTGTTACACTGTCAGTGCTTGAAAAATGCGACGCCCATCTTGGTACACCCTGCATTCGGCCTCAATAAAGCAGCAGCGGACATCTTGTTACACCCAGCCCATGTAGTTCGAGCTGGGTGTAACAAGATGTCCGCTGCTGCTTTATTGAGGCCGAGCGCAGGGTGTACTAAGATGGGCGTCGCAGAGGCAGCATAGAAAAATAAATCCTCTCGTGCCTATAAGTGCCCACTACCTGTCAGTGCCCGCTATCTGTCAGTTCTCATTAGTGCTGCTTACTCAGTGTCACCTATTAGTGCCAGCCACCTGTCAGTACCATCTATCACTACCACCTGTCAATGCTATCAGTGCCAGCCACCTGCCATCTATTAGTGCCATCTATCAGTGCCAGCCACCTGTCAGTGCCAGCCATCTGTTGGTGCCAGCCATCAGTGCCACCTGTCAGTGCCAGCTATCAGTGCCACCTGTCAGTGCCAGTCATCAGTGCCCGCCACCTGTCAGTACTCATCAGTGCTGCATATCCGTGCCACCTAATCATATCAGTGCTGCTTAATCAGTGCCACCTAATCTGTATTGTGCTTGAAAACTGTCACCTGACATAAAAAAAAAGTATCGGTAATCGGTATCGGCGAGTACTTGAAAAAAAGTATCGGTACTTGTACTCGGTCTTAAAAAAGTGGTATCGGGACAACCCTATTGCACACCTTTACCAACTCTGGCTTAAAATCAAAGATATATTCACTCTCTCCTCCTCTCCCCCACCCCTGGCATCATATGTAGGTGATGTTAGACTCGGTACTGCCTTTAGAGACAGATCTCCTCTCTCACCTTGGTTAATGAATAACTTGACCACACTAAAATCCCTACAATCCAAATGGAAATTCATTACATTTCCAACCTTACAGGAAAAATTTAACCTACCCTTATCCGAATGGGTACAATATGGACTAATTAAATCCTTCTTTCTTAAATATTATGCGCTCTCAACAGATACCTCTAACACCCTTTTTGAAAAAAATATGTATCTCTTCCCCCAGAGACAGAGGTCTCATCTCCAGTTTCTACCAATACCTCAACAACTCTACACTACAAGACAAATCCAACCCAATGCTCAGTTGGGAATCCGACCTTGATATCTCCATCTCAGTTGAGGAGTGGAACACCATGTCGAATAACCTTCGCCTAAGCAATAAAGCAATTGCTTTCAGAGAAACTCCCTTAAAACTCTTCACTAGATGGTACCTTTCTCCTACCAAGCTACATTCCTTTTACCCCTCTATCTCCCCCTTCTGTTTTAGAGGCTGCCCTGAACAAGGAACGATCCTTCATATTTTCTGGAGCTGCCCGCAAGTGAACAGGATTTGGCTCACAGCTCTGGATAGGTTTAGAGATTCCTCTGGTCACACTATCTCCCCATCTCCTCAATTATGTCTCCTTTATGGTAAACACCCTAACATCCCCAAACCTTGCCTAAGACTGCTTCACTCTCTATGCAGCTCCATTCAATGGATGGTAGCCCTTAATTGGAAATCACAAACGCTACTCTGGTCCCAAGTACTCGACAGAATGGAGTTGCTCAAACTCTCAGAAAAAATCTTCCATACCCTAAACGACTCGTTACACATATACGTACTAAAATGGTCCTATTGGGATATCCCTATCATAGACCAGATCCCCATCGGATAACCCAAAAAAACAAAAACAAAAAAAAACACACTAGTTCCCCTCTGCCCCCCCCCCCCCTAATCATTACACCTCCTTCTCCTCTTCCTGCATTTCACATCCACATACATAGAGAATATCTTCCATATGCTGTATCCACACAATCAACGCTGTATCTTACAATATCTACTGCCTTATATTTGTCATAACCTTACATGCACTAATTTTTTTTTTTTGTAACTGCCTTATCTATTTTTTTCCAATAAACTTTTGTAAACACAAAAATATCGTCACCCCTGCATTTCTGTCAGATAATGCACCAAAGCTGCTGAAGAAATCCCCCCCCCCCCCCCTCACAGCTAATCCACAGAGACATCTACATTCCATAATAGGTTGCTCCCAAGGCACAGACACAATAGAACAATGGAATACAGACACTTAACCACTTCCGGACTGCCTGCTGTTGTTTTGCGTCAGTACTTTGAAGAGGGATATCGTTGTTATGGCAGCAGCTAGCTACCATAACCCCGGTATCCTCTTCTTTAGCAGGCGGTCTGCTTAAAGATAAAAGTGGTCTCTGCAGCGGATTCCCCGCAAGATCACTTTTATTGGAGGGGGCCCCCCACCGCTCTCTGGTGCCCTCCGCCGCTTACCGGAGCCGCCGGCAGCGGCAGAAGCAATCGCATCTGCTCCCTGGCTTGGCATGGAGACGAGTGAGGGGAAGATGGCCCCCACCCGTCTCCATATCATTGCAGGACAGTAGCAACGTCAAAACATCACTCCCGCCCATAGCTCTTAAAGGGACATTTTTTATTTTTTTTCAAATGACATTTAATTTATTTTAATTTTTATATTGCATTTTAGTGTAGATATGAGATCTGAGGACTTTTTGACCCCAGATCTCATATTTAAGAGGCCCTGTCATGCTTTTTTTCCCAAGTCATCTTCCAGGACGGCTTACAGAGAGATAGGCTCCTTCCACCTAGCACAGGAAACACATGATCCACATTATAAAAGACAGCCCACAGGCAGTAGCCCCTCCAGTGTTTGTTTCCTTCGGCCAGGCAGGAACTCCAAGCGGATGTTTGTTATTTTTCCGGCCTTCGTGCTAGAGGGCAGGGG
Source organism: Rana muscosa (assembly GCA_029206835.1). NCBI lineage: Eukaryota > Metazoa > Chordata > Amphibia > Anura > Ranidae > Rana > Rana muscosa. The sequence goes on along the minus strand of CM055116.1, from coordinate 566,132,978 downwards.
CCTCCCGACGTCCATACCCAGTGCAACAGGGGTAGTACTCCTGGGGTATGAGTCAGTTTGGGCCACCCAGAGACCTGAAAGTGCGGTCTGGGGTGAATATAAGGGACCCCCTCTCCCGATTTATGGCTGTATCCTCAGTGAGGTTACCTGTGAGGAGTGGAGGAGGTGATCCAGTGGGTCCATCCGAAATGGCACAGCAGGGTGTTCTCCTAGTGGAGGCGCAGACCGCTGCATGGTCAGGGTGTCGTTTTTTTTTTCTTCTGCCGTTTCAAGAGATCCCCATGTTACAGGGCTTCCCTATCCCCAGCATGGGGACCGTGCTGGGGGCGCAGAGTGATGAGGTAGCTTCTGGCGCCAGGAAGTGAGATGGCAGGAAGTCCGGCGGAGGCTATCTTGGTACACCCAGACGCCAGGAAGTGAAGCCCTAGCTAGGGTATCTGAAGGATAACAGGCGTGCTGTGCCGGAGGGCGGCGTCGAATCCACAGCGCCGCCCTGGATTCTCCACACCTCCCTAAATAAGGGCCTAAATAAGAAGATGGCGCCGAAGGCTTCCAAGCAGCATGGAGATACCAGGATCCATGGAAGAGGGTCTGGAGGCGCCATCGGTTGATTCAGGCCCTAAGCTCATTCACACAGAGCAGGGGCCATTTCTTGGGCTGGAAAGATTAGCGCTTCTCCTTCACAGATCTTTAAGACCGCATCCGGGTCCAGCTTTCAAACCTTCATAAACATTACCGACCAGGCCTGTTCTCTAACCAGAAACAGGCTGCTGGGAGGTAGGTGCTTAAAGCTGTGGTCCCGCCCTGATCAGGTAGTTCTATTCGGTCCTCTCTGTAAGCCATCCTGGAAGATGACTTGGGGAGGGAAACAAGAGTTATTACCTGTTAACTAATCTTCCAGGACGGCGTCAGTAACCTCCCTTGTTTAAGTCTAAATGTTGTAATCATAAACTTGCCTTTGGTTATTTATTAATACCGAGGGGCTACTGCCTGTGGGCTGTCTTTTATAATGTGGATCATGTGTTTCCTGTGCTAGGTGGGAGGAGCCTATCGCTCTGTAAGCCGTCCTGGAAGATTCCTGGAAAATGTGTTAACAGGTAATAACTCTTGTTTTCTATTACAAGGGATGTTTACAAGTGACACAATTTTTTTTTTTTTTTTTATAAAAGAACAGTGTAAAAATAAAAGGTAAAATTAAATAAGATCTATTTTTTTTTTTTTTATCGCACCCAGTCTCGCCGAGCTCGCGTGCATACGTGAGCAGCGCCCATATAGGATAACGGTTTTCAAACCACACATGTGAGGTATCGCCGCGATCGTTAGATCGGGAGCAATAATTATAGCCCTAGACCTTCTCTGTAACTTAACCACTTCCCTACCCAGCCATAGTCAAATGACGTCCACAGATGGGATCTCCCATCCTGGGTGGACGTCATATGACGTCCTGGGTTTGAAGGGGGATATCTGAATGATGCCTGCAGCTAGAGGCATCATTCAGATATCCTTTTGAAGTGCCGGCGATTCTGTGCACCATAAGAACGATCATAGCGGCGGTTCCGCCGCTTGATCATTCTTATAGGCAGCGGGAGGGGACACCCCCCCCCCCCCTCCTCCCGCCGCCATCCGGTGCTTCTCCGAGCTCTCCAGTGCGATCGGGGACCCGGAGAGAATCTTCCGGCGCCGGTGGTGGGTCACGTGACGAGCATAGAGATGACTGGTGACCAGATGGTCACCAGTCATCTCTATGATCATCGGATGCCCGGGCGCGATGTGATGACGTCATGCCCGGGTGCTCAAATGTAAACAAAGCCGCCATTGCGGCTAGTAAGTATGAGATCAGTGAAAAAAAATTCACTGATCTCATGCTTTCCAGCCTGGAGGAGAGATGTGGGGTCTTATTGACCCAGCATCTCTCAATAAAGAGGACCTGTTACACACATTCCTATTACAAGGGATGTTTACATTCCTTGTAATAGGAATAAAAGTGATAAAAAAAAAAAAAAATTAAAACGCCCCTGCCCCCGGTAGCTCGCGATCAGAAGCGAATGCACACGTAAGTCGCCCACATGTAAACGCGGTTCAAACCACATATGTGAGGTATCGCCGCGTGCATTAGAGCGCGTGCAACAATTCTAGCACTAGACCTCTTCTGTAATTCTAACCTGGTAACCTGTAAAAAAAATTTAAAGCGTCGCCTATGGAGATTTTTAAGTACCGAAGTTTGGCGCCATTCCATCAGTGTGCGCAATTTTAAAGCGTGACATGTTAGGTATCTATTTACTCAGCGTAACATCATCTTTTCCCCAAAAATTGGGCTAACTTTACAGTTTTGTTATTTTTTAATTCATGAAACCATTTAAAAAAAAAAAAAGGCATTTGAAAAATTATTGCGCAAATACCGTGCAAGAAAAAAAGTTGCAGTGACCGTCATTTTATTCCCTAGGGTGTCTGCTAAAAAAACATATGTAATGTTTTGGGGTTCTGAGTAATTTTCTAGCAAAAGCATGATGATTTGTACATGTAGGAGAGAAGTGCTAGAATAGGCCCGGTATGGAAGTGGTATAAAAAGCCCTGTATTGAAGTGGTTAAAACATGCAACCTGTAAAAAAATGTAAACGTTGCCTAAGTCTGTCGCCATTCCACGAGCGGGCGCAACTTTGAAGCGTGACATGTTGGGTATCAATTTACTTGGCGTAACATCCTCTTTCACAATATAAATAAAAATTGGGCAAACTTTACTGTTTTATTTTTTTTAATTAAAAAAACCGGAGTTAGACTTACCGGTAACTCTCTTTTTCTAGGAGTCTTCCAGGACAGCCTCTGAGATGTATAACTCCTCCCTCCGGGACAGGAAACACGTGTACCAAATATTTAAAAGGCGGTCCTCCAGGCCTCCTCTTCAGTTTAACCAAGAACTACCGGAAGGCTCTGAAAAGACATAACATACTAACACAACATCAGTACACACATCCAACACCAGTCAATAATATAAACACCGGGTGGGAAACCAGGCTGTCCTGGAAGACTACTAGAAAAAGAGTTACCGGTAAGTCTAACTCCGGTTTTCTCCTTTCGTCTTCCAGGACAGCCTCTGAGATGATAAGCAAGGAACTTTCTTTTTCAGGGCGGGACCACTGCCTGGAGGACCCTTTGTCCAAATGTCTGTTCTTTATTAGACAATAGATCCAGATGATAATGTTTGGCAAACATAGAGTAACTGGACCACGTCGCTGCCTTGCAGATGTCCTTCGGAGAGGCTCCAGCCCTCTCAGCCCATGAACTAGAGACTGCCCTCGTCGAATGTGCTTTGACTAATGGAGCGCGAACCCCTTCCAACCCTTAAGCTTCTATAATTGCCATTCTAATCCATCTGGCAATGGAAGATTTGGATGCTTTATAACCCTTGCGGGCCCCTGCGAAATTAACAAAAAGGGAGTCTGACTTTCTGAAGCTACTGGTGACATTCAAATAAACTAAAAGGCTTCTTTTTAACATCTAATAAACTTAGAGAAGTTTCATCTGCTTCTGGGGTAGAAAGAAAAGTCGGTAGAACTATGTCCTGCGTCCTATGGAACGTAGACGCTACCTTGGGGAGAAAACTGGGGTCTGTCTTAAGTATGACCCTATCTTCTAACAACAACAACAACAACAACAACAACAACAACAAAAAAAAAAGGCTCTCGAATCGAGAGCGCTTGCAAATCGCTCACCCATCTGGCTGATGTGATAGCGATCAGAAAAACTGTTTTTAATACTACCCATTTCAATAGAGATTCCTCTAGTGGTTCGAAGGGCCTACCAGTAAGGGCTTTGAGAACTAAGGAGAGATCCCAGGTGGGACAGGTCGTCACCCTCACTGGCCTAGACCTTGCCAGAGCTTTGAATTTTTTTTTTGGACAAATTGATTCTGCTGCAGTGAGGTCTGAAGGAAAACACTTAAGGCTGCCACTTGAACTTTTAAAATACTAAGAGAAAGGCCCAACTCTACCCCTGCTTGCAGAAAGTCCAGGATAGCTGGAACCCCTGGATGGTCGAGACCTTGCTCTTCCAACCAGGAATTGAATTTTTTCCAAACCTTGGCATAAATTGCCCTAGTTACCGACTTACGGCACTCCAGAAGAGTTTTAATCACTTTATCTAAAAATCCCCGCGATTTCAGTAACTGTTCCTCAGATACCAAGCTGTTAGACCCAGTTTCTTTATCTTTGGGTGCAGAACAGGGCCCTGGGAAATTAGATCCTTCCTGACCGGAAGATGAAGTGGGGGGGGGGGGGGAATGGCCTCCTTGGCCAGAATAGTGTTATCAAGATGAGGTCTGTCGCTTCTGTCAGAAACTTTTGAAGAACCGCCGCAATCAGCCTCACTGGAGGGAAGGTATAACAGAGCCTGAACTGCCAAGGACTGGCAAATGCATCTATCCCTATGGCCTGATCCCCTGGATGAATGGGGGGGGGGAAAAAACTGAGCCAACTTTTTGTTCTTCTCCGAGGCAAAGAGGTCCCCCTCTGGCTGTCACCAGCCCTGGACAATCTCTCCAAACACCTCCTCGTTGAGAGCCTACTCGTCCTGACTTAAGTGCTGACGACTCAGAAAATCTGCCAGCACATTTTGGGAGCCCTTCAGGTGAATGGCTGATAGAGATGATATGTTTACCTCTGCCCAGGACAAGATCCTGTTGGCTATACCTTGCAAAGCGGTGCTTCTGGTTCCCCCCCCCTTGCTTGTTCAGATAAGCAACCGCTGCCGCATTGTCTGTTTGGATTTGCAGATGCTGTCCGCCTATCCGCGAGTGGAACGTCTCTATCGCTCTCAGGATAGCCAGAAGTTCCCTCTGGTTTGATGACTGACTGGCATCTACTGGTGACCATGCCCTTTGGGCTACGGTTTCCTCCAAATGAGCACCCCACCCCCAAGCACTGGCATCAGTCGTCACTACTGTGGCCGTAGGCTGGGTCCATTCCAAACCCTTGTCCAGGTTGTGCTGGGCTCGCCACCACCAAAGAGTCCTCTTGACTTTGGAAGAGAGGGGAATCTGGAAGTCTAGGTTTTGTCTGCTGCTGTCCCAATAACGGAGCATGTGACCCTGTAAAGGGTGCTGGGGAAATCTCGCCCAAGGGACTGCTGGGAAACATGCTGTCATCGGACCCAGTACCCTCATTATCTCTCTGATCGTAGCTACCCGATTAGATTGGGCTACTGCCTGATCCACTTTCCTGATTTTTTTATTTATTTTTTCTCTGGGGAGAAAAGATCTTCATCTCCACTGAAGAAATCTTGTATCCCAGATACAGGACTTCCTGAGATGGTATCAGTTGTGATTTGTCCTTGTTGATTAACCACCCTAGAGAGGCAAGGAAACTCTGTGCCTCCTGTAAGTCCTTCTCTAGTTGATGGGAAGAGTTGGCCACAAACAGGAGATCGTCCAAATACGGGATCACCGTAACAGCCCTGACTCTTAACGGGGCTAGGGCCTCTGCCAGAACTTTCGTGAAAATTCTTGGTGAGGAGGACAGACCAAAGGGGAGGGCTCGGAACTGGAAGTGCAGGATCTCTGAATTTACTCTGACTGCCAGCCTGAGATATTTTTGAAATCCCTGATGGATTGGGATGTGTAAGTAGGCATCCCTGAGATCTAGAGTAGCCATGTGACAGCCTGGGAATAGTAGCTTTGATACTGTAAAGGTTGACTCCATCCTGAACCGTTTGTATCTCACAAACCTGTTCAGGGGGTGCAGATTCAGGATTAACCTGAACTTCCCCGATGACTTCCTTACAACAAACACATGGGAGTATACTCCCTGTCCTCGGTCCGTCTGGGGCACCTGAATCGGGACTCTCTGATCCACTAAGTCCCCCAGTAACAAACTTAGGGCTTCTGCTTTTTCTTTGTCCCTGGGTAGTTGTGTAACCTGAAAACTGGAGGGGGGCATTGAATCGAATTCCAATATGAACAGGCTTGAAGTCGATGTGGTCCATTGTGGGAGGAACTCCACTAATCTTCCTCCCACCCGGACACAAGAGTCACAGGTTTTGGGGTGGTTTGAGGAGGATTAAATAGGATTCCTCTTCCTCGCCCCTTGTGGCCCGTCCAATGTTTTTTGGGACGGTCCTTCCTCTCTTGCTGGGTCTGTTGCCTGGGGCCTCAAAAAAAAACGTTTCCCTTCTGATTTTTTTTCTCTGGAAATGCTTTTTTCCTATCTTGAGTCCTTTTCAGGTGCCTCCTGGAGGCCGTGCCCAAACAGGTGGTCACATGAAAATGGTAGCCCGCAAAGTTTTAGCGTGGAGGCAGCGTCCCCTGTCCAGGTTTTAAGCCACACAGCCCTTCTAGCTGCATTCACTAGAGCGGCCGACCTGGCTGCCAATTTTACTGATTCCTCCGAGGCGTCTGCCAGAAACCCGACTGCTTTTGAATAGTAGTGGAAAGGACTTTAAAAGTTGTTGTCTAGGAGTACCGGCTGAAATGTGAGCCTGTAGTTGCGTGAGCCAACACTCTAAATTTCTGGCCACGCAAGTAGCTGCAAGAGCTGGTTTCAAACCAATGGAAGAGGCATCCCAGGCCCTTTTTTAAGCAGCAAGTCCCCTCTCTTATCCATAGGGTCTTTGAGAGACCCCAGGTCATCGAAAGCCAAATCTGTCCTCTTAGAGACTTTGGCATTGCAGGGGTGAGTTGCATCCGATTCAAACTCCGCTTCAGGCTACCCGAAAAGAAAGGCATCTTTTCTGGCTGCTCCCACTCCAGCAGAATCGCTTCAATCAAGGATTTGTGAATGGGGGGAAAAACCCTGGTCTTACTTGCACTAGACCCCTGGTACGTCAGGTCGTGCTTTGAGAGTTGAACCTGTTCCTCGCGTAACTCTAGTGTGTCATAGATAGCTTTTAGTAGATCCCCCACATCATCCAGAGACCATTTTATATCTGGATGTCCTGGAGGAATCTTCTTCTCCCTCCGAATCGGATGCTGAACCCGCTTGAGAGGAGGCTAGTGATCTGGGAACCCTCTTCCTATCTTCTTCCTCTTCCTGACTCTGTGATAAGGAAGGCATACTTGCTGCCCTAGATAGGGATGAAGAGGGACCCTGTATCCTATCCATTAATCGCTTAAAGGACTGGAATGTAGATGCAATCTCGTCCTTTACGGATGACAGTATCTGGTGACAAGCTTGTCACTGAATCATCCTTTACCAGGCTGCTGACACACTCGGGACACAGTGGCTTCTCCCAATTGGTGCCTAACTTGGTCCCACAGATGGCACATTTCTTTCTAGGCGGCTGCATTGGGGTCCTGTCATGGGCTTTGACCTGTAAGCCAAACAAACAGACAAATGATCCCAATTAATCCACAGCGCTGCACCCACCACCACTGTGCATGGCTAGCCTAGACAGTGCCTGACCCATCACCAGAGATTCCCCACCCAGGGAGGGTATTTGAGGCCTAATGACCCTAACCTCCCAGAGTAAGACATGGTCTGCCCTAACCACGCTTACCTGAGAGGCGCCGGAGCTTGTTGAACCGGGGTCTGCCTGTGCTGCTGCACCCTCCATGGTTCGCGGTGTTCGCTCAGTCTCTCTGAGCTTGTTCCATCTGCTCCGTATTCCTGTGAGTCACCGCCGCGCCCAGGAAACCGAAACTAAGTTTCGCGGCACCCCCTGATGACGTGATTCCGCCGGAAGTACGTCTCTCGTCACTTCCTGTTGGTGGAACGCAGAAGCCCCGCCCCACGTCTCTCGCTGCCCGAAAGTCGGCTGTAAACCGTGCGGCTGATCCGGCGTCTCTCACCTACCCAGCGTCAGTCCGTTCCTGGCTACCGGAGGTAACCCAGCAGGCATGGGGCGCGATCTGCCGTCACCCGGGGTCCTGCTCTCTCCGAGCAAACGACAGCATTGACTCCCGCTACTCTCCCTTCCCAATAGGATAGAGGAGTGTCGGCAGGAAAGGTAGGTTCACTTCTAGAGGCTCTCCCAGAACAGTCCTGAGATATGGAGCTTCCCACAAAGTTCCTTTTACGTGCTCCTTCCCGTCCGGCAGGAAACACAAAAACTGAAGAGGAGGCCTGGAGGACCGCCTTTTAAATATTCGGTACACGTGTTTCCTGTCCCGGAGGAAGGAGCCATACATCTCAGAGGCTGTCCTGGAAGACGAAAGGAGAAAAGTGATTTTTATTTTTTTTTTTCAAAAAAAAGTGCGCTTGTAAGACCGCTGCGCAAATACGGTGAGACAAAGTATTGCAACAACCGACATTTTATTCTTTAGGGTGTTAGAAAAAAAATATATAATGTTCTGGGGGTTTAAGTAATTTTCTAGCAAAAAGAAAAAAAATGTTTTTAACTTGTAAACACCAAATTTCAGAAAGAGGCTCGGTCCTTAATTGGTTAACAAACACATAGCAACCCCCACCCCACATCAAACCATCTAGCAATGGTCTCTGATAAAAGGGGGACTTTTATCTTCATATATTCTTGGGATCAGACTGGTGTTCTCGATCACCCTGTGCCCTTAAAACACTGTAGCTGCTGACTTTTAATAAGGTCACTTACCTGTCCTAGGCGGAGTGGCTCCCCCCCCCCCGATCCTTGCAACTCCCGGCGCCTCCATCCTTACCGAGGGAAACAGGCAGTGGAGCCTTGCGGCTTCACTGCCCAAACGGATTCGCGTGGCGCTTTGTGAATGGGCCGGCTGCTCTCTGGGATACACACAGTTCCCAGAAGGCAGTGCGCCCCATTCACCAGAAGACAACGCGAGGAGGATGAGGAAGAAGACCTGCTGTGGTGGATGAAGAGGCAGATTAGGAACTTCCGCATAGCAACCGCCTTTTCTGGTGAGTAAAATTTTTTTTTTTTTGGGTGGAACTCCCACTTTAATAGACACAGGCTAACGAACACATAGGAGGGGCTGGGGGAGCTGGACAAGGCATTTCCAGAGCTCTCCTCACCGTGTGTCAAATGCGTTCTGAAGAGCAATCCAAACTCAGATTACTAGTGTAAGCTAGTCTTTACCTGTCTTTACTTCAAGACTGTGCTTCAATTAAATACACTGCTGTCACAGAGAGCATTTGACAGGCGGTGAGGAGGAGTTGTAATACCTCCTCACCACCTGCTTTAACCCCTTGTACAACACCTCCTAGCCACCTGCTTTAACCCCATGGACCCTGTAAAAGCTTGGCCCACACCCATGTGCATTGCACATGGTTGCAGGGCGCCCCCCCCCCCCCATTCAGTTGCACATGTCACACTTGGCTGGTACTGCCAGCTGAATGCAACAGAGGGGATTATTTTTGCTGCAGCATATATGTACTGTCTTTGCAGCTAAGGGGAAGCAGTTAGGGGCGGTAAAACTGCTGCTCAACCACATGATTTTGCTGCCCTTCACAACTGCTAGTGTATTTGAGGCCTAAAGGAAAAAAGAGAGACTGAAAGTTGCAGCCTGGAAGGATGATTCTTTATTTTGAGCAATGCATCTCATACTATCCGACAGCAGGGGCAGATACGGGGGGGGGGGGGCAACAGGGCAATTGCCCCCCCCCCCCCCCGAGCCCATCTGTCACTCACTTGCTTGCTCTGTGTTTTTTTTTTTTTTTTTTTTTTTTTTGGGGACCTGGTAACGTGGCACACATGTAGCCCCATGTCTCCTCTAAAAGTGGTGCAAAGTTTTTGGTGTCTGGGGGACCTACGGCCGGGGAGCACTGATTTTTTTTTAAAGCCAGGCACCTCTTCCATAGACTCCAATGTTAAACATCAGTCTAGTCATGGGCACAGTGAGGTATGCAGATGGACACCCTAGGCTTATACTCGAGTCAATAAGTTTTCCCAGTTTTTTGGGGGTAAAATTAGGTGCCTCGGCTTATACTCTAGTATATACAGTACTTGTTCTGCCGCTGCCTCTGAGTCTCTCTCTCTCTCTCTCTCTCTGTTTCTCACATCAGCCGATCAGCGGCGCCGAGAGAGACTCGTGTAATGTAGTTACGCGGCGCACTGACACGATACCAGGAGCGGAGGAGGAGGTGGGTGGAGCCTCTTCCCTGCACTCGTTGCTAACGCCTGGGCCGCTTGGCGTCTAGCAACGAGTGATGTCAGTGAGTCCCGTCGGGCCGCTCTGTGGGCGGTAGCGTGCAGCTCCACAGACAGGTAAGAGCGTGGGCGTCTTCGCTTGCGGCGTGGTTTGTGGGCGGCGCGGTTCGCGGGCAGACCGTGCTGCTCAGTGTGTTGTCAGCGAGAGTGAGAGAGCAGGCTCAGTGTGGCAGCTAGCCAATCAGCTAGCCGGGAGCAGGGGAGCAGAGAGATGAGATCATCTCTCACCGCCCGTGCCTGCCCTGCATTCCTGCAGTGACTTCCTCCCTCACTGTGTAGGCAACAGAGATTATAATATCTCTCTGCTGCCTGACTCTGGGAGTCTGGGACACAGCAAGAGACAACCAAAACTACACCTTAGCAGGCAAGTTAGTGACAATCCGCAAGGTGTGGCAAGTGACAATCCGCAAATTGTGTCAGGTGATGTGGCAAATGACAATCTGCATCTGGTGGCAGACAAGTGACAATCTGCATCTGGTGGCAGACAAGTGACAATCTGCATCTGGTGGCAGACAAGTGACAATCTGCATCTGGTGGCAGACAAGTGACAATCTGCATCTGGTGGCAGACAAGTGACAATCTGCATCTGGTGGCAGACAAGTGACAATCTGCATCTGGTGGCAGACAAGTGACAATCTGCATCTGGTGGCAGACAAGTGACAATCTGCATCTGGTGGCAGACAAGTGACAATCTGCAAGGTGTGGCAAGTGACACGCTCAGGGCTCCCACTAATTGCAGGCGACGGTGGCAAGTGACACACTCGGGGCTCCCACTGATTCTGCATTGAACTATTTAATTTTATGTTACAATGTAATAATAGAAATAATGCGCTTCAATCATCCTGACACCATAACAACCATGGTGCCAGGATGATTGAAGCGCCGACACCAGCCATTTCCCCGATAAATTTCCCACAAAAAAAAACATTTTTTTGGCAGTGCCCCTCCCGAGAAAAGACTCTGGATCCGCCCCTGTCCGACAGAGGACGAAGACTGTGATATTCTATATTTGTATAAAAGGAGATACCAAACTAACCGTCAGCCAGGTAAAAGCATAACATGGAAAACAAATTAATAGGTATTAAAATGTGGAAATGATCTCATCACATTTTTAACTTGAATTCATTTAATTTTGCCTCTAAGTCAGTAAACAAATTCCTCCCAACAATATTAGCACTAGATGGATTACTATGCAGATTAAGGTTTACCTGCAGGAGCAGCAGCCGCCATTACCTGCGAGATGAGTGTGACGCATCAACGCCTTTTCACGCATGCCAACGTATTTCCGTAGTCGACGTAATCGATTACGTCGTTGCAGCACTAAAGTTAACCCATTTTTTTGTGTAATGTGAAAGAAGATGTTACACCGCGAGAATCGTGATCTTTATTCCCAGCAAAAAAATCGTGATTCTTATTTTAGCCAGAAACTTGCAGCTCTAGCACACGGTCAAGACATCCAGTGCCTGAAGCAGCAAAGCAACCCCAAAACATCAGTGAACCTCCAATATGTTTGACTGTAAGGACTGTATTATTTTCTTTAACCACTTCAGCCCTGGAGGATTAGGCTGCTGAATGACCAGACGACTTTTTACAATTTGGCACTGCGCTGCTTTAACTGGTAATTGCGCGGTCATGCAATGTTGTACCCAAACAAAATTTGCGTCCTTTTTTTCCCACAAATAGAGCTTTCTTTTGATGGTATTTAATTGCCTCTGCGTTTTTAGATTTTTTTGCAATATAAACGGAAAGACCGAAAAAAAATTAAATATATATATTTTCTACATTTGGTTATAAGAAAAATCCAATAAACTCAATTTTAGTCATACATTTAGGCCAAAATGTATTCAGCCACATGTCTTTGGTAAAATGTCAAGCGTATATGTATTGGTTTGCGCAAAAGTTTTATAGCGTCTACAAACTAGGGTACATTTTCTGGAATTTACGCAGCTTTTAGTTTGACTGCCTATATCATTTCTTGAGGTGATAAAATGGCAGGGCAGCCCCCCCCAAATGACCCCATTTTGGAAAGTAGACACCCCAAGGAAATTTCTGAGAGGCATGTTGTGCCCATTGAATATTTCATTATTTTTGTCCCAAGTGATTGAAAAATGACAAAAAAATAAATACATTTTTACCAAAAGTTGTCACTAAATGATATATTGCTCACACATGCCATGGGCATATGTGGAATTACACCCCAAAATCCATTTCATTGCTTCTCCTGAGTACAGCGATACCACATGTGTGGGACTTTTTGGGAGCCTAGCTGCATACCAAGCACCGCCTTCAGGATTTCCAAGTTGGAACAAAAGATGTATTTGACAGCCGCACTCCAAATCAACGTAGCTTTATTTGTAAAAAATGGAAACTAGCACTACAAGCCACAGCAACAGAAACCAGGACAGCTGACGCGTTTCACACTACACTTAGTGTTTACTCATAGCTGTGATAGGTAGTGAGGAAGTGAAATCGCCATTTTACACCCTTAGCCTGAAGGCGGTAATTGTTTTTCGGGTCCTGTACACAGCTAGTCTCCCAAAAAGTCTCACACGTGGTATTCCGTACTCAGGAGAAGCAACAGAATGTATTTTGGGGTGTAATTCCACATATGCCCATGGCATGTTTGAGCAATATATCATTTAGTGACAACTTTGTGCAAAAAAGAAATAAAAATGTTTTCTTTTTCCAGCAACTTGTGTCAAAATATAAAATATTCCATGGACTCGACATGCCTCTCAGCAAATAGCTTGGGGTGTCTACTTTCCAAAATGGGGTCATTTGGGGGGGGGGTTTGAACTGGTATATATTTTTTTAAGACAATTACTTTGAAACCCCCAAATATATATATATATATATATATATATATATATATATATATATATATATATATATATATATAATTTATTTTTAAAGCAAAGGCCCTACAGATTAAAATGGGTGGGTGTTGCATTTATTTATTTTTTTCACACAGTATTTGCGCAGCGATTATTTTTATTTTTTTTCAAACGCATTTTTTGGGGAAAAAACACACTTATTTTAATGCACTAAAACGCACTATATTGCCCAAATGTTTGATGAAATAAAAAAGATGATCTTAGGCCGAGTACACGACATGCTTTAAAATTGTGCACAAATGTGCAGCGGCGACAAACTACATACATTTTTAAAAGCCTTTACAGGTTACCACTTTATATTTGCAGAGGAGGTCTACTACTAAAATTACTGCCCTCGATTTGACCTTTTGCGGTGATACCTCACATGCATGGTGCAATTGCTGTTTACATTTGACGCCAGACCGACGCTTGCGTTCGCCTTTGCGTGAGAGCAGGGGGGGACAGGGGTGATTTTTATTTTTATTTAACTGTTCCTTTCATTTTTTTTTTTTTTTTTTTTATTCTCTCAGGGAATGTAAATATCCCCTATGATGGCAATAGGTAGTGACTTCTTCCTTCTTCCTTCTTCCTTTCTTCCTTCTTCCTTTCTTTCTTCCTTCTTCTTTCTTCTTTCTTCTTTCTTCGTCAGCTGGCAGAACCACCGGCTACATTCTCAGGTTCCCTGTTGGGACAGGAGAGCCAAAGAAAACAATGGAAGAAGGTGGGAGGGGGGGACGTTCCCTCCCACTGCTTGTAAAAGCAGTCTAGAAGCTAATCAGCCGCTAGAATTGCTTTTACATGAAAGCCAACCGCTGGCTAAAAAGAATACAAAGATGATACCTAAACCCGCAGGCATCATTCTTGTATAACCACTCAAAGTCCAGTACGTTGCTGATCCTTGTTGGGCATATATTGTAATCATTTTTTTTCATGCAGCCTGTGGGCTGAACGAAAAAAAGAGATTGATCGGTGGGTATGCCCACCATTAGAATACCTCCCTTCATTCACCCACTTCTAATGATGGGCATACATGCACCATTTTGTTAACTGTGGTGGTGAAATCACCTCCTACAGCGCTGGAGTCACTGATTTACGTATTCTGGGAGCAAACGCTGTTGCTGTCAAGACAAATAAATCAGTGCTGCAGCTAAATGGCGTACCTGCTAAGAAAATTATGGTTAACAATAAAACAAAGTAACATTACAGTAAGACATATACTATACCTGCAAAGCAAATACAAAAAAACGTAAAAGGTTTTATTTTTTACTAACGCAATCTGTGCCTAAAATATATATATATATATATATATATATATATATATATATATATATATATATATATATATATATTGTGTATAATTAGAGCTGCACGATTAATCGTATGAGAATCTCAATCTCGATTCACCCCTCCCCGCGATCTCGATCCTGGATTACCGCGATATTTAGTATTAAGGAAAAGACGTCGGAACCAGGGTGGAACGCACGCAAATGGCGCCGATACAGGAACTGACGTCGGGCGCACTGACGTCAGGCAGAGCCAGAGAGTGTGGTGAGCAGAGAGCGTGATGCCTGGGCATGGACAGCACCACGTTTTGTCGGAGAGAGCCGGGAAACACTGCAGTGACTACGCACTTGTGTTCTATCCACAGAAGCAGGACGAGGCTCCGACCGACCTGGCTGGCAGTGGCTGGTTCGGTTGCAATCATTACCTGGCCAAATCTCAGATCCTTAAGCAAGAAAGTCCTGAAGCCAGGTAAACCGAATGGTTTGTGGTGTGATGAGTAGTGGCAGTTAGATGGTGAAATATTTGATTTGACATATGGTGCTTTCATTCCAGGAGCTTCCAGGAGCTGAAACATGAATACATTGTCTCCTTAGTGCCGCGGCCTTATATGATTTTCCAGGTAAATGATAAAACCCATTTTTAGTATCAATAATAAAACGATGTATTGATTTTATATGATCTGGCAATGAATGAATGTGCAGTGTATCAAAGTAAAACTCAACAAAGAATTAGAATTATATATATATATATATATATTTGTTGTTTTCTTGTTGAGTTTACCTTTGATATTTTTCTTTTTTTAAGAGGAGATACATGTGGCAGAAGATTGATGTCTGTGGAACTACAAGTCTCAGCATGACTTCTACAGGGGCCAAACAGGGCAATGCTGGATAAGTCAGGTCTGCTCTGTTGCTTTTATTCTTCCTCCCATACATTCCCATTTACTTGTATTGCAGGCAGGGATCACCATTAGGAGACCAGCCAGGTATTTCTAGTCTGTGGTCCCAGCATGGTTTATCCAGCAATGCCCTGTCTGGCCTCTGCAGAAGTCAGAGATCTGCTCCTCTATGACTCTTATTCTTCCTCCCATACATTCCTATTTACTTTTATAACACTTGCCTTCTCCATTGGGAGACCACAGTGTTGGACAGGCATTTCTAGTCCCAGCATGGCATTGCTGGATAGTCAGAGATTTGCTCATCTATGGCTTTTATTCTTCTCAGTCCTCCCATGCATTCCCAATGCAAGAGGGAGGGAGAGAGGGATTTATATATTATAAGTATCGGGGCTTGACAAACCCCAGGTCGCAGAGTAGAAAATAGAGCCTGGTGCCTGGGCTGTTCCGCTGTTCCCGGCCTCAGTAACTAGCCTGAAGGGGCGCAACATTGCCAAGCAAAAAAAAAACCACACTGTTTGATTCAATGCCTTTTAAATGTCAGTGCATTAGCTGCAAGTGGTTTTAAACTAAAGGCGGATGACAGACTGTGCGCTCTCGTTTTGTTTTCTCTATAGGTACACACATGTCCAGTCAACCACACCCAGTTGAATATTATTAAGAGAACAAGAGCTGCAGCAGCACCTGGAGAATATACACACAGTCACACAGGACTCTTTAGCCAGGCTGGGCTCGTTGTTCTTGTTGGATTTCCTAATTGAAGTTCAACTTCAGACAATTATATTTTCAAGGACACAGATGTATGTATGTACTTATGTTAGATAACTGCATCAGAACAGCAGAAGTGTACAGTCGAGAAGTTAGAAACAAACTAAACCAATATTCTACTTGGTTATTATTCTACATGAGTGAGGCAGAGGCCAGTGCAGACTCTGCAGAGGCCGTCGCAGAGGCAGAGCAATGCGCAAGTGAGTCTGATAAAAACAAAGATGTTTTTGTTCCAAAAAGAGGAGCGTATTCCGAAGTGTGGGCTCATTTTTCGGATTCAAAGCAGATGATGACACTCAGCAAACCATCTACTGCAAGCAATGTTTAGCCGTTGTTTGTGCACCAAAGGGCAACACCACCAATCTGTTTAATCACCTGAAACGTAATCACATACAACAAAATGAGACATTACGGAAAAACAAAACCGCCGGCGCTCAATCACAAAGTACCTGCAGACGCAGCCAGACAAAACAAACGTCAATTAAAGGAACATTATATAATGCAACACCGTACTCGACAACCTCCGTCAGGCGCAAAGAAATAACACAAGCAATCACATTTCACCTGGCTAAAGACATGGCTCCCGTGCCCACTGTTGAAAAAGAGGGGTTTAAAAAACTAATTCAAACCCTTGATAAGCGCTTTCAAGTGCCCTCTCGTACCTATTTTTCCCATGTTGCAATCCCTGCTCTGTACACCAAATGTCGTGAAACAGTTGCAACAGAATTGCGAGATGTACTTAATTTTGCAGCAACTTCAGATTTATGGTCCAGCAGAGCAATGGAACCGTACATGAGCTTAACAATCCATTTCATCAATGACGATTTTGAGATGAAAAGTCGGTGCCTACAAACTGGGTTTTTCCCTGAGGACCACACTGGCGAAGCTTTGGCGCAGGGATTAAAGGATGCTCTCATAAACTGGAAATTGGATGAGAAAAATCTTGTGTGCATCACTACAGACAACGGAAGCAACATTGTAAAGGCCATATCCATAAATCACTGGACTCGACTGCAGTGTTTTGGCCATAGGCTTCATCTCGCAATAGAGAATGCAATGAAGGACCCACGAGTTGAGCGTGCTATGGGTTTGTGCAAAAAGCTTGTCGGGTGTTTTAGCTACAGTTGGAAGAGGGAGCTTTCTGAGGCACAAAAACAACTCGGTTTACCAGACCACAAGCTCAAGACAGAGTGCCCAACAAGGTGGGGATCTAGGCAGGCTATGGTGAGGAGGATACTTGAGCAGCAAGCTGCCATCACCAATGTCCTCTCTCTTCTGACCGCAAGGCTAGGCACCTCTTGCCAACATGGCAAGACCTAGAGGTCCTGGAGGCTGTGGACAAGACTCTCACCCCACTGGCAGACTTCACAGATGCTCTTTCAGGGGAGCAGTATGTCAGTGTCTCTTCTGTGAAACCTGCTCTACAACAATTTCAGTCTTCTGTTTTGGCTGTTAAGGAAGATGACTCTGATCTCATTTGCACAATGAAATCAAAGATCATCGGGTATCTGGAGGAAAAATATCAGGACCAAAAAACACATGACCTTCTCGACATAGCCACAACCCTCGATCCCAGGTTTAAGATATCTTACGTTAATGAAGATAACAAAACTGTTGTCCAGAACAGACTAAAAGAGAAGATGTCAAAGCTAACAGTTAAGGAAAGCCCCACTACATCTACTAATAGTGGCACTGGTCCTTCAAAGAAGGCTCGAAAGAGCTTGGGTAGCTTTTTCAAAGCAGCACAAAGTGAAGGGGCACTAGATCCAGCCTCGGCCTCACAGCAACAACAATCCGAAAGCTTGTCCTTGGAGCTACACTCTTATCTATTCTTAGGCAACACTGACAGTGAAGATGATCCGTTAGTCTGGTGGAAGGTTCACAAGGAGCATTATCCGAGATTGTCTGCACTGGCCAGAAAATACCTCTGCATTCCTGCAACCAGTTCCCCTTCTGAAAGGGTTTTTAGCACAGGGGGCAACATTGTCACTTGTCGCCGTTCTGCACTGAAGCCACAAAATGTGGATAGGCTTGTGTTTCTAGCTAAAAATCTTTAAATTGGTGTTTATCTTTATCTGGCATGATACCTACCTCAATGTTTTTTGAATGTAATTGTTTTTCATTACACTGTCATTTCTTTAAAATCGGTTTGATTGAAGCCAGAGTATTATGGCTTATTTTAGAACAAAGGACTGTTCCCCAATCCCCCTTGGATGGGACTTTTAAGGCCACAAACACTGAAGTGCGTTAGAAATTAATTTATTTTTATATAAAAAGATAGATCGCACAACAACAATGATGAATGGTTATTGGTTAAAGGCATAAACCACTAGATGTGGTGGTGGTGGTAGTATACATGTGTCACATCACGTCACAAACAAAGCTACACAAATTATGCTTTTTAACCATTGATCATTGTATATGTGTGATCTATCTTTTCTTTATGTAAAAATATTTCAATTTTCTATCGCACTTCAGTGTTTGTGGCCTTAAAAGTCCCATCCAAGGGGGAAGGAACAGTCCTTTGTTCTATACAATGAGAATCCAGGGATGTGGCCAGTTAGTACATTCACCTTGGGTAGCTTTTTCAAAGCAGCACTTAGGCAACACTGACACTGAAGAGGATCCGTTACCTGAATGTTTTTTGAATGTAATTGTTTTTCATTACATTGTCATTTTCTTTAAAATTTGTTTGATTTGAAGCCAGAATATTATGGCTTATTTTAGAACATAGGACTGTTCCCGAATCCCCCATGGATGGGACTTTTAAGGCCACAAACACTGAAGTGCGTTAAAAAATTCATTTATTTTTACATAAAAAGATAGATCACACAACAACAATGATCAATGGTTATTGGTAAAGGCATATAAACAACTAGATGTGGTGGTATACACATGTGTCACATCACGTGACAAACAAAGCTACACAAATTATGCTTTTTAAATTTAGATAATTGTATATGTGTGATCTATCTTTATGTAATAATAAATTAATTTTGTAACGCACTTCAGTGTTTTTGGCCTTAAAAGTCCCATCCAAGGGGGAAGGAACAGTCCTTTGTTCTATACAATCCCAGGGATGTGGCCACTACATTCATGTGTTATCTAGTGTCATGGTGATGATCTCCCTTTTCTATATGGCTTATTTTATTGCCGTTTGGTTTGATAACCTAATGTTCAGAGGTTGTAAATTTTTCAAATAAATTATTTTTGAAGAATCGTGAGAGAATCGTGATCTTCATTCTAAGCAAAAGAATCGTGATTCTCATTTTTCCCAGAATCGTGCAGCTCTAATAGATAGAGATTTTTTTTATATAATATATATTATATCTCTATCTATCGAAGCATTGGGGCAATCTGCCCCTAATGTTGGGTACAAATCGCCCCCATGCTTCGGCATATATGCTCCTTCTTTTTTTTTTTTTTTTTTAACTGTGATGGTGAAATCGCCTTCTACAGCGATGGAGTCGCTGATTTACGTATCGTGGGAGCAAACGCTGTTGCTGTCAAGATAAATAAATATGTGCTGCAGCTGAATGGCGTACCTGAAAACAAAAAAATGGTTACCAATAAAACACAGTAAACAGTAAAGTATAAAAGAAATGCATACCTGAAAAGCAAACATGAAAATTTACACTTTTATATGTAACTGTAATGGCTCCATTCCAGGTTCGGGTCTCTCAAAATGCAATGGCATCTTGGGAGATCCTGTAAAAGTATGTCCTAGTCTGTGTAGTGCTACGCTAAAACTCTACTAGTTTATAGTAGCGTTCAAAACATTCACCAATGCAAAGACCAGGATGGTCAGGACAGGAGGGACAATAATAGCGGGTGTCACGCCTATATCCGTGCTTTCTACAGACACAACATTTTCTTTGGGGGGCTCGTTGGGTAGGGGTACTAGGGAGGACATACGGAAAATGCATCAAATGCAGCCAGCTTGCTGCATTTGCGTTGGGAAGGTGGGGTGGAGCACCGTCTGGAAACCAGAAGGGCTCTGACGATCTCTTCCTGGAATTGAAGGAAGGATCCAGTCTGTCCTGAAGCTCTGTATAGCACATGAGCGTTCAGCAAAGCCAATTGAAATAAGTATACAGACACTTTTTTTATACCAGCATCTGGCCTTACGGGCAATTAGGTATGGCGCCAACAGCTGGTCGTTGAGGTCCACCCCCTCCCATGTCAAGATTATATTCGACACAGAGGGGTTTCTTCACAACACCAGTCGCCGTAGAAATTTGGACCGTCGTGTCTGCGTGAAGAGAGGACAGAATGAAAACATTCTTATTATCGCTCCCCCAGCCTAAGACGGGAATCTACAAGCCGCTGGGGTAAGCCCTGGCGATTAGATCACATACAAATGGTACCGTACCCCTTTCCGAATAAGGGTGACACCAAGTCCCACGCTATCTTACCAGCGCTCCCTATGTAATCTGGGCAGTTCTCCGGCTCTACGCAACTATCGCTTCCCTCTTAAACCATAAAACTCCATGTATAGCCTGTTGCCACAGAGCTTATACATCTTGACCCCATATCTGGCACGCTTACTGGGAAGTTACTGTTTGAAAGACAAGCGTCCAGAAAACTTAATCGGGGACTCATCAATGCAGACAACTTGATCAGGAGTAAACAAGGCTGCAAAACGTTTGAAGTGGTTTACGAGGGGCTGAATTTTGTAGAGCTGATCGTATCCAGGGTCTCCGAGGACGACAGAGTTCATTGTCATTGAAGTGCATGAACTGCAAGATCTGCTCGTATCGTGCCCTGGCCATGGAGGCAGAGAACAGGGGCATATGGTGAACTGGGTCAGTGAACCAATATGACCGCATTTCAACCTTTTTAGTTATGCCCATGAGGAGGGATAGGCCCAGAAAGGTCTTAAATTCGGAAACCGTAATTGTTTTCCAATCTCTGGCAAGGGAGGACAACTGGGGATTAACGGCGGTGAATTGACCAGCATACAAATTGCTTTGGTCCACAATAGATCTATAGAGATCTTCCGTGAAAAACAGCGAATAAAAATCAAGTGACGTAAAATCAACTGTTTCCACCTGAATTCCGGGTTGGGCAGTGAATGATGGAAGTACGGGTGCTGCAGAAGTGGTGGGTTCCCAACTCGGATTGGCAAATTCTGCAGGAAGGGCATTATGGGCAGTGGGACACTAATCGTGCTTGCCACCTCACCAGCTTGAACTGCACTTATGGGACTTGCCACGTCACCAAGTGTTACTGCAGTGCTGGATGTACGACCAGGGTGTACTAGGCTGCTGGTGCTTGCCAGTTCACCAGAAGGATGAGCGGCACTAGTACTGTCTCTCTGCTCCATACGAGAGCCCTGTGGTTCTTGCACCTAACAGCAAAATAATGGAGTCGGGTACACCTGACCTTGGCAGGGACCACAACTCTGTCGTCAGAGCTTTCTGTCAGGGAGCCGCTGGCGTCTACAGGATCGTATTCTGAGCCTGAATCTGAGAGATGAGTGACTTCCTCTTCACTATCTGTCATGCTCAGAAATGTGTAGGCCTCTTCACTACTGTACCTTCGACTTGCCATTTTGGTCTCTAAATTTACTGGTACAGTAGTGAGATTCACAGGAAAAAAAGCTCCTGGACTGTCAGCGACTGAGTCCAACGCTATAAAAGAAAACTGTTAGCGATCGCAGTGTATTTAGTGTTTTTTTAAGTCATAGTGGTCAATCGATACTGCACTAGGGTGGGCTGGGCGGAGGGACAAAACGCAGGTGCTAGTAGGTATCTGGGCTGATCCCGCTAACACTGTTTTTTGGGACGCTAGTATAGATCTGATCAGATATATTGATCCGTTCAGACACTATACCACTGAGGGAGGTGTATGGTGCGTGCGTGGGTGTTGGCGCTACTGGCACTAATCTTACGCTGCCTGGGGCGACGCAGACCCTAAGTGACCCTAAAACCTAACTGATATCACCCACCGGGCAATCGGCATTCCCAGTATTGTTGTTCTTTTTTTTTTTTATTATTTATTAGTGGGAATGCTCTCCAAGCATTCCCAGTATTCGTTTTTTTTTATTTAGGCCTCATGCCCACTGACGTTTTTACAGCTGCGTTTTTTACAGCTTAAAAACGCCTGTCCATGTTATTGTAAATATTTTTTTTATTTTTATTTATTTTTTTTGAAAAAAAACAAACATCGGAGCTAAAAACGCGACCGCGCGTTTTTGCGCGTTTTTTGACGCTCGCGTTTTTTTCTGCCTAATTCTGACGCTGAGGAACGCACTGGTCCTGGGTTTTTTTTACAGCTTGAAAACGTCTATGCTTTTTGCAGCTCAAAAACGTCTAGGTGGGCATGAAGCTATAGACTAACATGGACAGGCGTTTTTAAGCTGTAAAAAACGCTCAAAAACGCAGCTGTAAAAACGTCCGTGGGCATGAGGCCTTATTCTTATTCTGATTTATTCTTTTTATTCCGTACGTTTTTTTGGCTCCGCGTAACTTCTGCATACTTTCAGCTATTAAAACCATTCAACTTTTAAAATGTTCAGCTAATGCTGGGACTTCTTCAATTTTTTTTTTTTTGTACTATTTACAGTGTGGCAAAAAAGTATTTAGTCAGCCACCAATTGTGCAAGTTCTCCCACTTAAAAAGATGAGAGAGGCCTGTCATCATAGGTATACCTCAACTATGAGAGACAAAATGTGGAAACAAATCCCAGAGAATCACATTGTCTGATTTGGAAAGAATTTATTTGCAAATTATGGTGGAAAATAAGTATTTGGTCTATCAAAAGTTCATTTCAATACTTTGTTATATATCCTTTGTTGGCAATGACAGAGGTCAAACGTTTTCTGTAAGTCTTCACAAGGTTGTCACACACTGTTGCTGGTATGTTGGCCCATTCCTCCATGCAGATCTCCTCTAGAGCAGTGATTGTTTTGGGGCTGTCGCTGGGCAACACGGACTTTCAACTCCCTCCAAAGGTTTTCTATGGGGTTGAGATCTGGAGACTGGCTAGGCCACTTCAGGACCTTGAAATCCTTCTTACGAAGCCACTCCTTCATTGCCCGGGCGGTGTGTTTGGGATCATTGTCATGCTGAAAGACCAGCCACGTTTCGTCTTCAATGCCCTTGCTGATGGGAGGAGGTTTGCACTCAAAATCTCACGATACATGGCCCCATTAATTCTTTCATGTACACGGATCAGTCGTTCTGTTCCCTTTGCAACTCAACATTCTCTCTCCTCCAAACACGACGAGTTGTCTTTCTACCAAACCGTTCTACTTTGGTTTCATATGACATTCTCCCAATCCTCTTCTGGATCATCCAAATGCTCTCTAGCAAACCTCAGACATATACTGACTTAAGCAGGGGGACACGTCTGGCACTGCAGGATCTGAGTCCCTGGCGGCCTTTGTTACGTTGGTCCCAGCTCTCTGCAGGTCATTCACTAGGTCCTCCCTTGTGGTTCTGGGATTTTTGCTCTGCGTTCTTGTGATCATTTTGACCCCACGGGGTGAGATCTTGCGTGATTATCAGTGGTCTTGTAGGTCTTCCATTTTCTAATTATTGCTCCCACAGTTGATTTCTTCACACCACCAAGCTGCTTGCCTATTGCAGATTCAGTCTTCCCAGCCTGGTGCAGGTCTACAATTTTTTTGTTTCTGGTGTCCTTCGACAGCTCTTTGGTCTTCACCATAGTGGAGTTTGGAGTGTGACTGTTTGAGGTTGTGGACAGGTGTCTTTTTTATACTGATAACAAGTTCAAACAGGTGCCATTAATGCAGGTAATGAGTGGAGGACAGAGGAGCCTCTTAAAGAAGAAGATACAGGTCTGTGAGAGCCAGAAATCTTGCTTGCTTGTTTGTAGGTGACCAAATACTTATTTTCCACCATAATTTGCAAATAAATTCTTTCCAAATCAGACCATGTGATTGTCAGGATTTGTTTCCACATTTTTTCTCTCATAGTTGAGGTTTACCTATGATGACAATTACAGGCCTCTCATCTTTTTAAGTGGGAGAACTTGCAAAATTGGTGGCTGACTAAATACTTTTTTGCCCCACTGTATACTTTTTAAAATATTAAGCTTTTTATCACTTTTTTTTTTTAACATTGAAGTCAATGAGAGCATGCTTCAAATCTTTAACTTCTTCCGCTCCCAAAAGTTTCAGCTCCTTCATACTTTCACCTACAAACGCTAAACAAACTTTAAAATGTTCACAAAATATTCAGCTATCCGGCTATATCTTTTCAGTTTGATATCTTTTTTACAGTTTTTGTGAAAAAGCTGTTTAAATTTAGTGATCATTTCAGGAAATTTTAGCGATTTAAACAGTGTGTCTATTGGGCTGGTTAGAGTGGATGATGTCATAGCTAGAGCACAGAGCTTTAAAAAAATTATCTTAGTTCCTTCTCTAAATTGCTCTCACGCCCACAAGATCTACTTGTCATACTCAATTTATACATCAAAAGTAGGTATTTTTGTCCAGATTTGTGATGCGCCTTTTTACTTTTGGCTGGTTGCGCTTCCAAATGACAAGAGTTCTACACTTTCTTCCATTGACTGTCCTGTATAAAATTCTTCACATTTCCCAGTGAAACGCACAGCAAACTTCTTTTTTAAATCGCTGACATGCCCACATTTTTTAGTTTATCAACATAAATTTTATACCGATACATTCACAAAGGCCGTGTGTCTCTAATGGTGAAGTCGCTGTTTCGATGGCATGTACTGTTGT
The DNA here is from genome assembly GCA_029206835.1 of Rana muscosa. Classification (NCBI taxonomy): domain Eukaryota; kingdom Metazoa; phylum Chordata; class Amphibia; order Anura; family Ranidae; genus Rana; species Rana muscosa. The sequence continues at coordinate 566,108,379 of CM055116.1, read as the reverse complement.
GGATTTATTAAGGCTTGTTTGAAGGGTTCTCTCACACTGTTTCTCATTCATTAGGTGTGGGGATTAATGATCAAAGAGAGGCTTTATAAGTACTGAAGGAACACTGCTTGTATGTCCTAAAGATAGTGTAGTGGTTATGGTGAATGGCTTTGGTGTGGGCTTAGCAATTCAGCTATTCAGCATTCCCACGCATTTTCTGCAGGAAATGCATTTTCTAGTTCTTATTCTAGATTATTCTTAATTTTATTCCGTACGTTTTTTTGGCTCTGCGTATCTTCTGCATACTTTCAGCTATTAAAACCATTTAACTTTTAAAATGTTCAGCACTTTCAGCTAATGATGTGACTTCAATTTTTTTCCTAATATTTTTATACTTTTTTAAAATATTAAGCTTTCTCTTATCGTCCATGGACTGACACAGCTCTAATACTGAAACACGTGGGTATATGTCCCTGCTCGCAGAAGATCTAGGCAGAATGTTAGATGTTAGAAACATACATTCTAGAAAAAAACAGCTGAACAGCCCCGCCCAGGGGGGCGGTCCCTCCAGACATAACCCTTCTACCTGTAGCTAGCAGCCTCAGTTTTTTTTCTGCCTAGCAGAAGGAGAAGACGTGGCTCTCTCAGGAGCCAGTCTCCTGGAAGATTTTTATTTTTATTCCTTTGGGAATTTTATTTTATTTTTGAGACTTTCAATCAACTGTCGGCTGGGCAACAGGTTGGGTACACTGGTATCCTCATAGTCTTCCCTGTCCGACCATCGAGCGTGCTGATCCATCCTCACCTTGTGTGCGTGAGACTCGGTTCACGACATGCCCCATGACTCCAGGGGTGGCCGGGTGGCTTTTATGCTCCCGTGGTCCTCACAAGATTGAACAGTACCTGCTGTATCTTTTGCGGTGGCCCGGGCTGACAGCTACTCAGTACTACTCTGTGATAGGTCTGTCTGAAACAAGCCAGTGGGTAAGTAGTCTCTCCTGCTTCAGGTGAGTACATGCTGGCTGTGTTTCTCTGTCTCGGGGGTTTCTCCCTGTCTCCCCCAGGTTATGCTGCTCTCTGCACCCTGTACTGGCGCTGTGCTGTGTGGGGGTACTTGGGTCACTCTGGCCTGGCGGGGGGGGGGGCGTTCATGTCTGTGCTGGGGGTGTGAGTGTTTGGAGTAGCCACTAGCTGGCATGGCTTTTACTGTTTAAGCTGTGCTCGGCGGCCATCTTGCCGCGGATCAATGGCGCTGCTTACGCGCGGCCGGCGGGCATTTTCTTGAAGCCGCGGCGCTTTCACTTTCGGTTTTGGCCTCTATCGCCGCTACTGCGGCGCAAATCTCCTCACACACTCTCCTCAGACTTCACTCTCGCTGGCAGCGCGGTGACATACAGCAGAGCTGAGCGGTCCTTACAAGGGTTGGTGAGTCCTCTGGGTATCCCCTCAGCCTCAGCACAGCCAGTGGGTGGACTGTATTATTCACTTTATAGTGTATAAGGTCTCAGATGGTGGCAAATATGGAGTCTGGTTCACCTGCTTCCCCACTCTTGTCAGAGGCAACTGGCAGTGCTCCAGAACCTGCGGTCCCTATGGACCAGTTGTCGGCAGTCCTAGAAAAAATTTCTTGTCAGGATGGAAGCGGTGTGCGAGCACAAGGGAGCTATAAAGCGCCCTCTCCCCACACAATCTCACACATGGGGAGTGCTCTGATTCAGATATGGGCCTAGCTGCTGCTGCTCAGGACCCTAGCTCTGAATATTTTAATGTTTTTGAACAGGACATTCCTTGTGAGGAAGACTCCAGTTCTGAGTCAGTAAATGACAGGGCGCTTGTAAGTGAACTCATTGATGTGAGGGACACTCTCAAGCTGGATGCTGTGGCTGAGGTACCTCAGCCGGACACTTTCTCCTTTTTTGGTTCTTTTCAAGCTTTTCTTTTACACAGCTTCCTCACTGTTTCCTCACACGCTGCGTCGAGTGCAGCATGGATGATACAGTGGTACACAGTGCCCCCCCCCCCCCCGGTTGGTGCAGCATGGTGGGGGGGCACTTTATTCATTTATTTCTATAGTCTCTGTGAGCCTTCTGTGTGATGTCTCTGAGGCAACTACAGGGTCTCTGCACCTGTGGTTTCCCGCCATTTCCTGGGGAACGCTCTGAGCTCTGACAGGACCACGGTCTGCGGTGTCAGAGGTTACCTTTTTACCTGCATGCTGCTTCGGCAGCACATTTAAGCAGGTTGGAATGATGACAGAGAAGATTATGCGCCTTGGCGCCATAATTAAAACATATCTTATAACTCTACACTGGATACGTTCACAGTGTATGTATGTGTTGTTGATCTCTGTGTCTGCGTGGGTTTCCTTCTACGTTCCAATGCTGTGTCTTCAGTGCCATACACGATATAAACATACACGACTCTAAATACATTCACAGTATATGTATGTATTCTTCTCTCTGGGTCGGCGTGGGTGTCCTCCGGGTGCTCCGGTTTCCTCTCACGGTATGTGCACTTCGGCTCTCTGCACAGTATAAACATGTTCAATATGTTTATTGCACATGCTATAAATACTTACAATATGTGTATGCTGTCTGCGTGGGTTTCCTCCGGGTACTCCGGTTTCCTCCCACGCTCCAAGGGTAATGCACAGCATAACCATGTGCAATATGTTTATTCACATGCTATCATTCCTACACGGTATCTGTGTGCTGTCTGCGTGGGTTTCTTCCGGGTGTTCCGGTTTCCTCCCTCACTCTGAAGGTGTGGGCGCCTTTTGGCTCTCTGCGCAGTTTAATCACTTAACGACCGCCCACTGTAAATATACGTTGGCAGAATGGCACCGACAGGCAGAATCACGTACATATACGTGATTGCCTTTGTATAGTTGGGGGGTCCGATCGGACCCCCCTTCTTTACAGTGGGTGGTCGTTTTACCTTCGGGAGCGATCCGGCATGAGGGGACGGCCGTTCGATTCCGGCCCCCCCCCCTCGATCGCTCCCGGCGAATGAGAGCTTCCCCTGCCTGTGTACTGTTTACACAGGCAGGAGGAAGTGATGTCATCTCTCCTGCGGCGCTCACATATACCGAGCGCCGTACAGGAGAAGATGCAGGTCAGTGCACACAACACTACACTGACACCAGGACACATAGGCACATAAATCGCCCCCCCCCCAGATCACCCCCCCAGCCCCCAGTCAGTGTCACTGATTGCAGTGACCATTTATTTAGTGATCACTGTGACTGTAAAAGTGTCACTACATTTAGTTTTAGGTCCAGTGTAGCCCCCTAACCCCCCCCCCCCTAATAAAGGTTTAACCCCCTGATCACCCCCCAGATAACCCTTTCACCCCCTAGCACCGCCGTCGCTAAGCGATCATTTTTCTGATCGATGTCTTAGCGTCGGTGATGCTGATCGGTAGCCAGTAATTTTTTTTAGGTTCGCCGCAGGTTTTTATAGCGTCAGGTACCCCCATATATTATCTAATAAAGGTTTAACCCCCTGATCGTCCCCCAGGTAACCCTTTCACCCCCTATCACCACTGTCGCTAAGCGATCGTTTTTATGATCGTTGTCTTAGTGTCGGTGATGCCGATAGGTAGCCAGTAATTTTTTTTTAGGTTCGCCGTCAGGTTTTTATATAGCGTCAGGTACCCCCATATATTACCTAATAAAGGTTTTAACCCCCTAATTGCCCCTAGTTAACCCTTTCACCAGTGATCATCATATAAGTGTTACGGGTGACGCTGGTTAGTTTGCTTTTTATAGTGTCAGGGCACCCGCCGTATATATAACCCAATAAAGGTTTAACCCCCTGATCGCCCGGCGGGTGATATCAATTAGGTTTTAGCATCAGAGAGGGTCTGCGTCACACCCCAGGCAGCGTCAGGTTAGTGCCAGTAGCGCTAACACCCACGCGTTAAGCATACACCCCCCTTAGTGGTATAGTATCTGAACAGATCAATATCTGATCAGATCTATACTAGCGTCCCCAGCAGTTTAGGGTTCCCAAAAACGCAGTGTTAGCAGGATCAGCCCAGATACCTGCTAGCACCTGCGTTTTGCCCCTCCGTCCAGCCCAGGCCACCCAAGTGCAGTATCGATCGATCACTGTCACTTGCAAAACACAACACACATAACTGCAGCGTTCCCAGAGACAGGCCTGATCCCTGCGACTCCAGTGCTGTAGGAGGTGATTTCACCACCACAGTTAAAAAAAAAAAAAAAAGCATATATGCCGAAGCATTGGGGCAGCAGGGGCGGAGGAGCGATTTTGCTCCTAATGCCGCGTACATACGGTCGAAATTCCGACGGAGGCTTGCCCGTGGAAAAGTCTGACCATGTGTACGCGGCATAACTTTTGCGGGAAGATGCCCCCATGCTTCGGCATATATAAATGGTGCGTGTATGCCCATCATTAGAAGTGGGTGGATGAAGGGCGGTATTCTAATGGTGGGCATACCCACCGATCAATCTTTTTTTTTTTCGTTCAGCCAACAGGCTGCATGAAAAAAAAAGATTACAATACATGTCCAACAAGGACCAGCAACGTACTGGTATGTTGCTGGACTTTGAATGTTTATACCAGAATGATGCCTGTGGGTTTAGGTATCATCTTGGTATCATTCTTTTCAGCCAGCGGCCGGCTTTCATGTAAAAGCAATCCTAGTGGCTAATTAGCCTCTGGACTGCTTTTACAAGCAGTGGGAGGGAATGTCCCCCCCCCCCCGGATATAAAAAGCGCCATTGGGAAAGCATTTTATCACACCGATCTTGGTGTGGTCAGATGCTTTGAGGGCAGAGGAAAGATCTAGGGTCCAATAGACCCCAGTTTTTTCAAAAAAGAGTACCTGTCATTACCTATTGCTATCATAGGGGATATTTACATTCCCTGAGATAACAATAAAAATGATAAAAAAAAAAAAAAAAAAAATATGGAAGCAACAGTTTAAAAAAAAAAAAAAAAAAAAAGCAAAGTTAATAATAAAAAAAAAAAAAAAAAAAAAAAGCACCCCTGTCCTGCCCTGCTCTTGCCCAATGGCGAACGCAAGCGTCGGTCTGGCGTCATATGTAAACAGCAATTGCACCATGCATGTGAGGTATCACGCGAAGGTCAGATCGAGGGAAGTAATTTTAGCAGTAGACCTCCTCTGTAAATCTAACGGGGTAACCTGTAAAGGCTTTTAAAGGCGTATGTAGTTTGTCGCCAATGCGCGTTTGTGTGAAATTTTAAAGCATGTCGTGTTTGGTATCTATGTACTCGGCCTAAGATCATCTTTTTTATTTCATCAAACATTTGGGCAATATAGTGTGTTTTAGTGCATTAAAATTTAAAAAAGTGTATTTTTTTCCCCAAAAAATGCGTTTGAAAAATCGCTGCGCAAATACTGTGTAGAAAAAAAAAATGCAACACCCACCATTTTATTCTGTAGGGCCTTTGCTTTAAAAATATATATAATGTTTGGGGGTTCAACATAATTTTCTTGCAAAAAAAAATGTTTTCATGTAAACAAAAAGTGTCAAAAAGGGCTTTGTCTTCAAGTGGTTAGAAGAGTGGATGTAAGCTTCCTAATGTTGTGTATAAAATGCCAGAACAGTTCAAACCCCCCCCCCAAATGACCCCATTTTGGAAAGTAGACACCCCAAGCTATATACTGAGAGGCATGTCGAGTCCATGGAATATTTTATATGTTGACACAAGTTGCGGAAAAAAGATTTATTTTTATTTTTTGCACAAAGTTGTCACTAAATGATATATTGCTCAAACATGCCATGGGCATATGTGGAATTACACCCCAAAATACATTGTTGCTTCTCCTGAGTACGGGGATACCACATGTGGGAGACTTTTTGGGAGCCTAGCCGCGTACGGGACCCCCAAAACCAATCACCGCCTTCAGGCTTTCTAAGGGTGTAAATTTTTGATTTCACTTCTCACTGCCTATCACAGTTTCGGAGGCCATGGAATGCCCAGATTGCACAAAACCCCCCCAAATGACCCCATTTTGGAAAGTAGACACCCCAAGCTATTTGCTGAGAGGTATTGTGAGTATTTTGCAGATCTCGCTTTTTGTCACAAAGTTTTGAAAATTGAAAAAAAAAAAGAAAAAAAAAAAAATGTTCTTTCTTCATTTTCAAAAACAAATGAGAGCTGTAAAATACTCACCATGCCTCTCAGCAAACAGCTTGGGGTGTCTACTTTCCAAAATGGGGTCATTTGGGGGGGTTTTGTGCTATTTTGGCATTTTATTGCCTTCGAAACTGTGATAGGTAGTGAGGAGTCAAATCAAAAATTTGTGCCTAGAAATCCTGAAGGCGGTGATTGGTTTTCGGGGTCCCGTACGCGGCTAGGCTCCTAAAAAGTCCCACACATGTGGTATCCCCGTACTCAGGAGAAGCAGCAGAATGTATTTTGGGGTGCAATTCCACATATAACCATGGCATGTGTGAGCAATATATCATTTAGTGACAACTTTTTTTGTAATTTTTTTTTTTTTTTTTTTTTTTTTGTCATTATTCAATCACTTGGGACAAAAAAAAAATATTCAATGGGCTCAACATGCCTCTCAGCAATTTCCTTGGGGTGTCTACTTTCTAAAATGGGGTCATTTGGGGGGGTTTTGTACTTCCCTGCCATTTTAGCACCTCAAGAAATGAGATAGGCAGTCATAAATTTAAAGCTGTGTAAATTCCAGAAAATGTACCCTAGTTTGTAAACGCTATAACTTTTGCGCAAACCAATAAATATACGCTTATTGACATTTTTTTTTACTAAAGACATGTGGCTGAATACATTTTGGCCTAAATGTATGACTAAAATTGAGTTTATTCGATTTTTCTTATAACAAAAATTAGAAAATATCTTTTTTTTTCAAAATTTTCGGTCTTTTTCCGTTTTTATATCGCAAAAAATAAAAATCGCAGAGGCAATCAAATACCATTAAAAGAAAGCTCTGATGCGGGGGCGGAGCCGGCGGCCAGAGCGGATGGTGTGGTGAGAGGAGAGCTCCGTCACATCAGGGGATTATCAGCAACTAAAAGCGGCTTTTGAGGCTGGAAAAATACCCATCCGAGCGGCGGAATACAGGAGGAACCCCGCGAGTGACATGGCCAAGCGAAAGGACAGAGAAGGACCCAGGAAATTGACAGATTTCTATCCCCACATAGCAGGCAGGAGCTGCCAAGATGGCGCCGCGGCAGGGCTGTCTGCATCACAGTGTCATGAGGAGGAGAATGGCGCGATCTACAACTTGCAAGGTGAGTCGCTGGACAGCAATCACCCTCAGCTCCCCCATCCAGCAGCCCTGTAAAACAAAAACAGAGGATCAATCCCCCAGGAGCAGATAGCAGTGAACAGGAGAAGGGAGGTAGTGACATGGAGCAGGCTGACTCCTATACTCAGAAGCTGGACGCTATGCCTGTCTCTGGTCAGCCCATGACTGATATTTTCATGAAAGAAATGATACTGAATCTGAGAGGGGCCATCCAGCAAGACATAGCTCACCTCACCCACTCCACACGCAAGGAACTGCGTGCTGTGGGAGAAAGGGTTACCTATATGGAAACTAAAATGGATGACTTCTCTGCAGCCCACAATGAGCTAGTGGATGCTCATGTAGATTTAGAAGATGAGCTTAAAGCCCTCCGCTTAAAGGTCTCTGACCTCGAAGATCGCTCTCGCAGGAATAATGTGAAGTTTAGAGGAATTCCTGAAACAGTTAAACCTGCTGAACTGAGTTCATTCCTTCAACAGCTAATGAAAAAAGCAATCCCTTCTCTCACTGCCTCGGATGTCATTATCGACAGAGCACATAGGCTGCACAAACCACAACATCTCCCTGAGAAAATCCCCAGAGATGTGATCGCCAGAATTCATTTCTTTCATATCAAAGATCAACTTATGAGATTTTCCAGACTGAACAGCTCCCTCCCGGACCCATATGCTGGGATCACAATATACGCTGACCTCTCACAGGCCACCATGAAAGCTAGAAATAATCTGATTCCAGTTACTAAATTGCTAAGGAATCACAAGATCCTCTATAGATGGGGCTTCCCTGCTAAAATCATTTTGGAGAAAAACAATGCATGGTACACCATCTCTTCCCTGGACAAAGGCCTGGAGCTACTCCGCAAGTGGGGACTCCTCCCCCAGGACGACTACCCTGACTCTATGGACCAGACCCCGTCCAGATCAAACATCAACAATTGTCGCAGTACCAGAAACAACCGTGACACTTAGACATCCCTAAAATACGTTGGATTAGTTTATTCTGTGATAAAATACCTAGTTTCCTCATGACACCTTCTATGCCTCATCTGCCTTCTGACGTGGCCGAGATAATCTCCTGATGTTCGGCTGACAAGGTAAACACCTTGATGACTTTACCCCAATACTGCGTTTGGGATCATCCCAAATCCATCCTATTGCTGTTGACTGTTCTAGCTTTTAGTTCTCTGACCATTGACGTTGCAATGGTTACTTGTGGTTATATAGTCTGGAGAATCCAGACTACTGTTTTAAAATCCAACTTACAGATTCTCACTGCTAATTCATTAATTCCTCACTTCAAGCAATACTTATTCTGCGCCACTAGATGTCACTGAAGCACCACAAACGAAATTAATGACACATAAACTTTTATCTGTCAATGCTAGAGGACTCAACTCCCCGTTTAAGCGTAGATCTCTATGGAAAACCGCCCTGGACAAGACATGTGATGTGTTATTTGCGCAAGAAACCCACTTTTTGGATCACGACACCCCGAGATGCTCCCATAAAAAATTTCCGCAGGTTTTTACGGCAAATAACTCCAGTAAAACAAATGGGGTGTTGATAGCTATTAAGGACTCAGTGTCTTTTAAGCTCCTAAATGAACAATATGATAGTATTGGTAGGTATATTATCCTTGTGTCCGAAATTAACAATGAAATATATACTCTGGTGAATTTGTATGCGCCAAACAAACACCCGATTTAAGATTCATTCGCAAAACTATGCAAAAAGTTAACAAAATGAAAAAAGGTAATTTAGTGATATGTGGAGATTTTAATGTAATCATGAATGATATGCTTGACTCCTCCTCTGCGGGGCGGAGACAAAGACCAACCCTAGATCATCTTTGTCTGTCTGGGGGAAGACCTCTATGACCCGTGGCGCTGTCTCCGATCCACAGAGAGGGACTACACCTACTTCTCACCGATGCACAAGAGCTATTCTAGGATTGACTTTTTCCTCACAGACAAATATACTTTACAAAAAGTAATCAAGGCGGACATTCACTCCATCACTTGGTCTGACCATGCCCCCATCACCATTGACATAACTTCCGCTAACAAAACTAATGCTTCGCCTCTATGGCGTAATAACACCTACCTACTCTCCCAGCCCCACATTAAAGAGGAAGTCCACAAGAAACTACTAGAATTCTTTGAGTTTAACGAAACCCCTAGTACTCCCACCTCCACAGTTTGGTGCGCGCATAAAGCCTTCTCGAGAGGCACCCTGATCCAGATGGCAGCCAGAGAAAAGAAGAAAAAAAAAAACTTAACGCAACTTCATGACCGGATAGCCGACTTAGAAATTAAGCATAAAAAAAATGGGGACCACTCCTTACTACAACAACTGAATTCTAGCAGGGAAGAACTGAGACTGGTGTTAAAATCAGACTATGACCTTTACTACAAAAGACTCCAATTATCATACTACTCCCAGAACAATAGAGCAGGTAAACGGTTAGCAGCTCAACTGAAGAAAAAGCAAACGCAAGCGAAGATATCATTGCTCAAACATCCCACTAACGACAACTCATATCAAAATCCCAAAGACATAGCGAATGCATTTAAAGACTTTTACGAAACCCTGTATAACCTCAACCAGGACAAAACTACTCACCAACCCACAGAAGCAGAAATCACTGACTTTCTCAAACGTATTGACCTACCATCTATAGATCGGAGAACGCTAGACAAAATTAATGAACCTTTTACAGAGGACGAAATCGAGGACATAATTAAGAACCTCCCCAAACATAAATCCCCGGGAGCTGACGGGTTCTCAGCCGAATACTATCAAGCATTCTCGTCACTACTCACCCCCCGATTGGTGGAGCTGTACAACACAGCTGCAACCACAAGTGCTTTCCCCAAAGAAATGCTCCAAGCCATTATAGTAACCATTCAAAAACCAGGGAAAGATCCTGCCCACCCCCAGAACTACAGACCCATCTCACTCTTGAATTTGGACCTTAAAATCTATGCAAAGGCTTTAGCAAACAGATTACTACATATAACCCCCACACTCATAGGACTAGATCAAGTAGGATTTGTTAAGGGCAGACAGGCCCCAGACGGCACTAGAAAAATGATAAACCTACTTAGAAATGCGGAACTCACACACACGCCTAGCATCTTTGTCGCCTTGGACGCGGAAAAGGCGTTTGATAGAGTCCACTGGTCTTACCTGTCACATACACTACATAAATTTGGAATACGTGGATTCCTGCACTCAGCAGTCATGTCTTTATATACTAATTCATCGGCCAGGGTCTTTACATCAGGAATGCTCTCTGATTCCTTCAACCTGACTAATGGAACGAGACAGGGTTGCCCACTGTCCCCAATTGTCTTCTCACTAGCAATAGAACCTCTAGCAGAACTCGTTAGGTCTACCACAGAAGTTACAGGACTCCAAATAGGGAACACAGAACATAAAATAGGTCTGTTCGCGGATGATGTGATCCTTACCCTGACCAACCCATTAACTTCCCTAAGGAAAGCCACAGAACTTATGCACGATTTTGGGAAAATAACATATTATAAAGTCAATACTTCTAAATGTTTTGCCTTACCCCTTCATATCCCCCCCCACAACAGTAAACAGGCTCAAGCTACTATTCCCCTGCACATGGGATGCCCCATCCATCACCTATTTAGGTATACAACTGACCCATCCTACAGCCAAGCTCTATTCTGATAACTTCCTACCCCTTTTAGATCAGATCAAGAAAGACTTTGCACAATTGTCCAAAATTCAACTATCATGGATAGGGCGGATAGCAGCTTACCAGATGCAAGTATTCCCAAAGATCCTCTATCTTTTCAGAACTATTCCAATCCCTATCCCTCATACATTTTTCTCTGAGCTGGCAAAACATCTGAACAAATACATATGGGCGAATAAAAAACCCAGAATAGCGTTAAAATACCTCCTATATACACAAAAATGCGGGTGGGGGAAGCTTACCGAATGCTTTTGCCTACTACATAGCATCCATAATGGACCAACTGAAATTTTGGTTCTCATGCCAGGAAGACAATCTCTGGAACCAAATAGAGAGAGAGGTGACTCCGAGCCATGATATCATTGCTTTACTAATGGCACCCACGATTCATCATAAACCCCTGATACCAGACTACCCCACGATACAGGCCACACTTGCAGCATGGTCTCTATTCACCAAGTTGAAATTCCCAGAGGAACGCACCCATACATTAGATATCCCTTTGACGACCTACACTTTTCTTATTCAAAACTTTTCGACACATCACTGGAAAAAAAAGGGAATACATTTTAACATGTCAGACATAAAGCAGACCACAGCACTCGACTTTCTCATGATACAACAGATTAGGAGTTACAGTAAAATGAACCCTCACACCACCACTAAGGTTCCATTAGCAATCTGAGACTTCCTCCTAAATAAAAGCAAAAATAACTCTAGGGGTATATCACTCTCCTACAGGTTCAGTAACCAACAAATAAAATACTCCAAAACCCCAGCGATGCTCAAATGGGAGGTGGAACTACATACATCCTTCACATTTCCTCAATGGCTAACTGCTATTAAATATAATAGAACATCCTCAGCCTGTGTGGACCATTGGGACAACTCGTGCAAAATACTACATAGGTGGTACATCACGCCGACACGCTTACACATAATGAGACCCACTCTCTCCCCACTTTGTTGGAGGGACTGTCAGAACAGGGGTAATCTCCTTCACATTATGTGGCATTGTAGCATACTACAAAAATTTTGGGGAGACGTGTTTCAGCTTATATCGGACATTTCTAAAATGAATTATGTACCCTCTCCAGAATTAGCTCTCCTTACATTAGGGATAGAACTCTTCCCATATACATGTAGAAAAGTGATTGTACATATCCTTCATGCTGCCCGTATCTCTATAGCAGCAAAATGGAGAACCACGAATCCTCCGACCGTAATGGAAGTAATAAATAGAGTAAATACCCAGAGTTTAATGGAGAGGATGCTTGCGTATAAACTAGATAGAATACATGTATACCACAAATTCTGGGATCCCTGGCCTCCGCTACATAATACCCCCTAGCATTGGTTAAAATATATGCTGATTGCAAGTATTAAAGCAGAATGATGTCCTGTGGTGCAGTAGAATTCTCAGGGCAGTGTAGTTGGTACTAGCACTAGTATCTTAATACGCCTGCATACAGGTATTGTAGTAATGTTCAAATAGTTAATGTTCACAATATGACTATAACTTCAGTTATACTATTTCTCCGTCATAGGACGGTAGCTATAAAGTAAACCCGTGGGCAACTCGAGTCGGCCAAACTCTGGGCCGTGATCTCTGTACCTGGACTTGCTTATAGCTAGCCTGTTCACAGTGTGATCCCGGAAGGGGTGACAGGCTCTATGACCAAATGTTAAATCTGCCTTAAGGTCCAGGACTGATACAATGGAGTTGATACTCCTGAGTCAATATAGTGTTACAAGAAAGATGGAAATCTCCTATGATGAGTGGCATATTGTTTCCTTGTATGCAGTTATGGCTGATGTAGTTTTCTACAGTAATGTGCATTTGTTGCAACGATGCCTGTATGTTACTTCTGTTTTCTCAATAAATAAAAATTTAAAGTTAAAAAAAAAATAAATAAAAGAAAGCTCTATTTGTGGGAAGAAAAGGACGCAAATTTCGTTTGGGTACAACATTGCATGTCTGCACAATTTACAGTTAAAGCAGCGCAGTGCAAAATTCTGAATTCACCTCTGGTCCTTTAGCTACCAAATGGTCCGGGGCTTAAGTGGTTAAACATGTTCCATATGTTTATCACGCATACTATAATACCTACGTGGTATGTGTATGCAGTCTGAAACTTGTGCGATTTTGATTAGCCACATGCTAATACCTACACGGTATGTATGTGCAGTCTGCGTGGGTTTCCTCTGGGTCCTGCGGTTTCCACCCACGCTACATGACATGCGCGCCTTCAGTGCCATACACAATACATACACATTATGTTTATACACAACACTAAATACATTCACAGTAGATGTATGTATTGTATTCTCTGGGTTTCCTCCCACGCGCCAACGGTGTGCGCGTCTTCGGCGCTATGCACACATAGACATGTTCAGAATGTTTATCACACATACTATAGTACCTACACGGTATGCATATGCGGTCTGCGTGGGTTTTATCAGGGTGCTCCCGTTTTTCCCCCACGCTCCAATGTTGTGCGCATTTTCAGCGCTATGCACAGCATAAACATGTGCAATTTGTTTATTCGCATGCTAACATGCCTACACGGTTGTGTACACAGTCTGCGTGGCTGGTTTCCGCCTACGCCCCAATGATGCGCGCGCCTTCGTCGCTGGCACAGTATAAACGTGTTTTAATGTTTATCCACACATACTAAACTACATACGCCGTATGTGGTTGTACTATGCTCTTTGGGGCTGAGGGCGTTTCCTTTGACGCTCTAATTGCGCGTTTTGACGCAATACACAGTATAAACTATGTGTTTGTACAATCAGCACTTATCAATGGAGCAGAAGCGCTGGCTGGACAGTGTTCGCCATGCTGAGGTTAGCGTTACGCCCGGTAGTGGCTGCGTCTCTGGCTTTCCTGAAGCTCAATGACTGGGCAAAAGCCTCTGCTTCATCTATCAGTCGACCAGCGGTTGCACTGCAACTGCTTTAGCCTCTAGGGTCTCTGTGTCCGGGATGGGTCTGCGCCACCTGTAGAGGCTGAGTTATTGATCCACTGACCGAGTTTCTAGGGAAGCTCTGTCAGGTTGCCTTTCTTGGCCAACAATTGAGGCACCCCGTAAGCCGGGGCCTCCCTTCTCCGATACATTGCGGGGTCTCCTTGGGTTTATCATACCCATCCCGCTGCAGGATGGTCCTGTCGGCCGTGTGCATTCCAGGGGAAAGGGTCCTTACATCCGGAGGTGTTTTCACCTCCTTTACCGGAGGTGGGGCACCGGATGTGGACCTTTTTGGCCCCTCGACTCACTCCTAAGATGTAGAGATTCGTGGCCAGGTCCAGGGATCCCTGGGCAGACGCGTTGGTGGCCCGTGGGGGCAGTATCGCCTGATGTATGTTTACCCTCCGCTACTGTTGTTTCCTCGCCTGCTTCGCAGAGTAGTGGTCGAGGCCATTCCGGTGATCCTCCATTGCTCCGGGACGGTGACATTGGTACACCGATCTAGTTCGGCTAGTCGCAGATGTTCCTTGGTGACTGCCTGTTTGGGTGGACCTTCTGTCTCATGGTCCCATACCTCATCTTGCTTTTACAGTCTTTGAACTGTTAAAGCCAGGTGCTGAGGGACCGAGGTCTCTCGGATTCGGTCATCTCATCTATGTTGTGGCACGGAAATCTTACTCCAGAAAGATCTATCACCATACCTGGAAGGCTTTCATTGCTATGTGCGAGGAGCTTGATGGCGTCTACGGACGTGTTCGCAAAATTTTGCTGTTCTTACAGCGTGGTGTGACCCAAAAGCAGGCCTTGCGTACCATCGAGGGTCGGATTTCGGCCCGGGCTGTCTTTTTCAACGACCGCTAGCGGGCCATTCCTTGATTAGTACCTTTGTGCAGGGGGGTTCGCCATGTGATTTTCCCCCCCCCCCCTGTCAAGCCTCTACCCCCTCCTTGGGATCTGAATTTGGTGCTCTCGATTCTCCAAGAACATCCCTTTGAAAAAATAAGGGAGATTCCTCTCTTGAACTTGTCCTAGAAGGTGGCTTTCTTAGTGGCCATTACTTCTGGTCGACGGGTGTCTGAGTTGGCGGCCTTGTCCCGCAAGTCGCCTTACTTGGTCCTTCATAAGGATAAGGCGGTGTTGCGCCCACGACCATCTTTCCTTTCAAAGGTGGTCTCGGCCTTTTACCTTAATGAGGACATTGTTCTTCCGTCCTTGTGTCCTCACCCATCGCATCCCTGAGAGTTTGCGCTTCATACATTGGATGTGGTACGAGCCTTACGGGAGTACCTGTCTGCTACTGTTTCCATTCGGAAGTCTGACTCACTGTTGTGTCTCTCTGGTCCAAAACAGGGCCAAGCGGTGCCGTCTGCCACCTTTTTTCTAGGTGGATCAGACAGACCGTTATACAGGCCTATGCCCTTAAGGGGCAGGCGCCTCCCTTTCCGGTTACGGAGCATTCCACCAGGGAAATTGGTGCTTCCTGGGCTTTCCGACATCAAGCGTCGGTTGCACATATGTGCAAGGCGGCGACCTGGTCGTCCGTTCATACCTTTTCTAAGTTCTATAAGGTTGATGTGGCTGCATCTTCGGAAGCTTCCTTCGGCCGCAAGGGTTGCAGGCCGCTGTTTAAAGTTGCAACTCCTCCGCTTGTTTGGAGTGAGTTTGGTTTTTCCTTTACTATTGCTCCCACCCTTTTCTGATACTGCTTTGGGCCGTCCCACGTGTTTCAGTATTAGAGCTGTGTCAGTCCATGGACAATAAGAGAAAATGGGATTTCTCTTACCGTCCATGGACTGACACAGCTGGATACTGTAAACGTGTGGGTATATGTCCCTGCTCGCAGGAGAAGATCTAGGCAGAATGTTAGATGTTAGAAACATACATTCTAGAACAAACCAGAGCTGAACAGGGGGGCGGTCCCTCCGGACATAACCCTCCCAACTGCAGCTAGCAGACTTCAGTTTTTTTCTGCCTAGCAGAAGAAGACGTGGCTCTCTCAGGAGCCAGTCTCCTGGAAGATTTTACTTTAAACTTGTATTCCTTTGGGAATTGTATTTATTTTATTTTTGAGACCTTCAATCAACTGTCGGCTGGGCAACAGGTTGGGTACACTGGTATCCTCGTCGTCTTCCCTGTCCGACCATCGAGCGTGCTGATCCTCGCCTTGTGTGCGTGAGACACAGTTCACGACATGCCCCATGACTCCAGGGGTGGCCGGGTTGCTTTCATGCTCCCGTGGTCCTCTCAAGATTGAACAGTACCTGACTGACTGTATCTCTCGCGGTGGACCGGGCCGGCAGCTACGCAGTACTGCTCTGTGATAGGTCTGTATGAAACAAGCCAGTGGGTCCCTGAAAGGGACGGGTAAGTAGTCTCTCCTACTGCAGGTTAGTACATGCTGGCTGTGTTTCTTTATATGGGGGGTTTCTCCGTGTCTCCCCCCTGTTATGCTGCTCTCTGCACCCTGTACTGGTGCTGTGCGTTACTCTGGCCTTGCTGGGTGCTCATGTCTGTAGTGGGTTCTGGAGAGGGGCAGTTTTTTCTGGTGTGTGAGGTGATTATTGTGTGCGCCATTAGCGCGCGCATTGGCGCTACTCACAGATTCTTCACTCTCCTCAGGCTCACAGCACGCTTCAGCAGGACTGAGCGGTCCTTAAGGGTTGGTGAGTCCTCCGGGTATCCCCTCCTCAGCGTAGCCAGTGGGTGGACTGTATAGTGTATAAGGTCTCAGAGGGTGGCGTTATGGAGTCTGATACACCTGCTCTCCACACTTGTCTGGGGCAACTGGCAGTGCTGCACAGTTAAACATGTTCATATGTTTCCTGCACCCGGCGGTCCTTATGGACCAGTTGTCAGCAGTCCTGGGATCATTCCTGTCAGAATGGAAGTGGTGTGCGAGCAAAAGGAGCTATAAACCCCCTCTCCCCACAAAAATCTTTAGTGTAGGAGTGCTCTGATTTAGATATGGGCCTAGCTATTGTGCTCAGGACCCTAGCTCTGAATATTTGAATGTTTATGAACAGGACATTCCCTTGTGAGGAAGACTCCAGTTCTGTGTCAGTGAATGACAAGGCGCTTGTAAGTGATCTCATTGATGATGTGAGGAACACTCTCAAGCTGGAATTGCTGTGGCTGAGGTACTTCAGGTGGACGCTGTTTCCCTTGGTTCCTTCAAGCCTTTCTTTTACACAGCTTCCTTACTGTTTTCCTCACGCTGCGTCAAGAGCAGCATGGATGATACAGTGGTACAGTGTTTCCCTCCCCCCCTGGTCAGTGCAGCATGGTGGGTGGGAGGACTTTATTCATTTATGTCTCTAGTCCATGTGAGCCTTCTGTGTGATATCCTGAGGCAACATTTCCCGCCATTTCCTGGGGAACGCTTTGAGCTCTGACAGACACGGTCTGAGGGTCAGAGGTTACCTGTTACCTGCATGCTGCTTCGGCAGCACAGTCAAGCAGGTTGGAATGATACAGAGAAGATTATGCGCCTCTGCGCCATAATTTAAACTCCTATACCTCTACACTGCATACATTGACAGTGTATGTATGTGTTATTGGTCTCTGTGTCTGCGTGGGTGTCCCCCCCCACGTTCCAATGCTGTGTTTCAGTGCCATACATGATATAAACGTACAAAATATGTTTATGCACGACACCAGATACATTCACAGTATATGTATGTATTATACTCTCTGGGTCGGCGCGGGTTTCCGCCGGGGGCTCCGGTGTCCTCCCGCGCTCTCATGGTATGTGCGCTTTGGCTCTCTGCACAGTATAGACATGTTCAATATGTTTATTGCACATACTATACATGTTTACAGTATGGGTATACTGTTTGCGTGGGGTTCCTCCGGGTACTCCGATTTTCCCCGCACGCTCCAATGGAAATTCACAGCATAAACATGTGCAATATGTTCACATGCTATCATTCCTACACGGTATCTGTGCTGTCTGCGTGGGTTTCTTCCGGGTGTTCCGGTTTCCTCCCACACGCTGACGGTATGTGCGCCTTTTGGCCTTCTGCAGCGTTAAACATGTTCAATGTTTATCACGCATGCTATAATACCTACACGGTATGTGTAGGCAGTCTGTGTGGTTTTTCTCCAGGTACTCCGATTCCCTCCCACACTCCATTGTTATGGGCGCTTTCTAAATTTGTGCGATTGGATATCCACATACTAACATACCTACCCGGTATGTCTGTGCAGTCTGCGTGGGTTTCCGCCCCCACGCTACATGACGTGCATGCCTTTTGTGCAATACACGGTGCAAACATACACATTATGTCTATACACTACACTAAATACATTCACAGTAGTTGTAGGCATTGCATTCTCTGAGTATGCGTGGGGTACTTAGGTTCCTCCCACGCGCCAACAGTGTGCGCACCTTCGGTGCTATGCACAAATGGGCTTGTGCAAAATGTTTATCACACATACTATAATACCTACACGGTATGCGTATGCAGTCTGCATGGGTTTTATCCGGGTGCTCAGGTTTCTCCCCTGCGTTCCAATGGTGTGCGCATTTTCAGCGCTATGCACAGTATAAACATGTGCAATTTGTTTATTCGCAGGCTAACATACCTACACGGTTGTGTATGCAGTCTGCGTGGCTGGTTTACGCCCAAGCCCCGATGATGTGTGCGCCTTCGTTGCTGGCACAGTATAAACGTGTTTAATAGGTTTATCCACACATACCACCACATACGGCGTATGTAGTTTAGTATTATGCTCTTTGTGGCTGGCTGGGTTTCCTCCCACACTCTCTCTATTTGCGCGTTTGACGCAATGCATAGTATAAACTATGTGTTTGTACAATCAGCACTTATCCATGGGTAGCTGCTGGATGGAGCATTGTCACAAGGATCCCTGGTTTCAGGGGTACCACTTTCCACCTGCTTTCAGTGGTGATCAGAAGCGCTGGCTTGGACTGTGTTCGCCAGGCTGAGGTTAGCGTTACGCCCATTCGTGGCTGCGTCTCTGTCGTTTTTTGTAGCTCAATGACTGGGCAAAAGCCTCTGCTTCATCCATCAGTCGTCTAGCAGGTGCACTGCAACTGCTTTAGCCTTTTAGGGTCTCTGTGCCCGGGGTGGGTTTGTGCCACCTGTGGAGGCTGAGGTACTGGTCCTCTGACCGAGTTTCTAGGGAAGGTCTGTCAAGTTGCCTTTATTGGCCAACAGTTGAGGCACCCTGTACACCGGGGCCTCTCTTCTCCGATACATTGCGGAGTCTCTTTGGGATTTTCATACATCTCGCTGCAAGACGGTCCTGTCGGCCGTGTGCATTGCAGGGGAAGGGTCCTTGCATCCGGAGGTGTTTCCACCTCCTTTACCGGAGGTGGGGCACCGGAGGTGGGGCACCGGAAGTGGACCTTATGGCCATACTTCATCCTGCTTTACAGTCCTTGGCTTTAATGGCATGGCTGTTTTAAAGCCAAGGGCTGAAGGACCAAGTTCTTGCATATTCGGTCATCTCTTCTATGTTGTTGACACGGGTATCTTCCTCCAGAAAGATATCTCACCGTACCTGGAAGGCTTACATCGCTATGTGCGAGGAACTTGAGTGGCGTCCTCGGATGTATTCCGTTCCCAGGATTTTGCTGTTCTTACAGCGTGGTGTGACCCAAAAGCTGGCTTTGCATACCTTTTTTGAGGGTCGGATTTCGGCCCGGGCTGTCTTTTTCAACGACCGCTACCGGGCCATTCCTTGATGGCACCTTTTTGTGCAGGGGGTTCGCCATGTGATTTCCCCCCCCCCCCCCTGTCAAGCCTCCTCTCCCTACTTGGGATCTGAATTTGATGCATCTCGGTTCTCCAAGAACATCCCTTTGAGAATATCAGAGATTCCTCTCTTGACCTTGTCCCGGAAGGTGGCCTTCTTAGTGGCCATTGCTTCGGTTAGACGGGTGTCTGAGTTGGCGGCCTTGTCCTGCAAGTCGCCTTACTTAGTCCTCCATAAGGATATGGCGGTGTTGCGCCCACGACCGTCCTTCTTTTCAAAAGATGGTCTCGGCCTTTCACCTTAAGAAGGACATTGTTCTTCCGTCCTTGTGTCCTCACCCATCGCATCCCTGAGAGTTTGCGCTTCATACATTAAGATGGGTACAAGCCTTACGAGTGTACCTGTCTGCTACTGTTTCCATTCGGAAGTCTGTGTCTGGTCCAAAACAGGGCCGAGCGGTGTCACCTGCCACCGTCTCTGGGTGGATCAGGCAGACCGTCATACGGGCCTATGCCCTTAAGGGGCGGGCGCCTCCCTTTCTGGTTGTGGCGCATTTCACCAAGGCAATTGGTGCTTCCTGGGCCTTCCGACATCAAGCGTCGGTTGCACAAGCGTGCAAGGCGACGACCTGGTCGTCCGTTCATACCTTTTCAAGATTTTATAAGGTTGATGTGGCTGCATCTTCAGATGCTCCCTTCAGCCGCAAAGCATTGCAGACCGCTGTTTAACGTTGCAACTCCTCCGTTGAGGAGCTCTGCTTGTTTGGAGTGAAGTTTTGGTTGTTCCTTTACTACTGCTCCCACCCTTCTGATACTGCTTTGGGACATCCCACACGTTTACAGTATCCAGCTGTGTCAGTCCATGGACGGGAAGAGAAAATAGGATTTTTGTACTCACCGTAAAATCCATTTCTCTGACGTCGATGGACTGACACAGCACCCACCCTTCCTTCCTTTTAAGGTTTGTACTGCTTTGTTACGAGGTCTGCTGACTGCAGGTGGGAGGGTTATGTCCGGAGGGACCGTCCCCCCTGGGCGGGGCTGTTCAGCTCTGGTTGGTTCTAGAATGTATGTTTCTAGCATTCTGCCTAGATCTTCTCCTGCGAGCAAGGACATATACCCACGTGTTTCAGTATTAGAGCTGTGTCAATCCATGGACGCCAGAGAAAAGGATTTTACGGTGAGTACAAATATCCAATTTTTTTTAACTTTTTTTTTTTTTTTTTTTTTTTTTTACAACATTGAAGTGAATGAGAGCATCCTTAAAATCTTTTTCCACTCCCAAAAGTTTCAGCTCCTTCATACTTTCACCTACAGATGCCAAACAATCTTTAAAATGTTCACAAAATATTTTAGCTATCTGGCTACATCTTTTCAGTTTGATATCTTTTTACAGTTTTTGTGAAAAAGCTGTTTAAGTTTAGTGATCATTTCAGGAAATGCTATCAATTAAACAGAGTGTGTATTGGGCTTATTCTTTGCAAACTTTTAAAGCCAACAATTCAGTTTAATGAAATTCATGTTTATTTTAAAACCATTCCTACTTTTCCAACTATTCTCACTTCAACTTTTTCTTACGGATTTAAGCTATTCATCCAGTTAGCTTTAGCAATTCAGCTATTCAGCATTCCCACACATTTTCTACAGGAAATGCATTTTCTATTTAAATATATAGTCGTGGCCAAACATGTTGGCAGCCCTACATTTATGTCAGATAATGCACCACTTTGCCCAGAAAATTGTTGCAATTACAAATGTTTAGGCATTCTCATGTTGATTTCTTTTGTTTGTATTGGTATGACACAAAGTGGAGAAACAAAGGCCAAATCTGACGCAAAACTCCAAAAATGGACTGGACAAAATTATTGCCACCTTCTCCAAATTGTAATAAATAATTGCATTCCAAGCTTGTGATGCTCCTGTAATTTAAACTCGCCCATATCTATTAACAGGTGCTGACAATATAGAAGTCATATCAGCACTAGTTAAAATGATGAAAATTTAACTCAACCTTTCTGTTGTGTCTGTGTGCCACATAGAGCATGGAGAAGAGCAAGGGCAGCAAGAGAACAAAAATTGTGGAAAAGTATGGACAATTTCAAGGTTACAAGTCCATCTCCAGGCACAAGGTATAAGTGTGTCAGCTTGCACTATACGTCGCCATCTGAATGAAAGGGAATGCTATAGTAAGAGACCCAGGAGAACCCCACTGCTGACACAAACATAAAGACAGATTGGAGTTTTCTTAAAACCTACCTGAGGAAGCCAAAATCCTTTTTGAGCGAATGTGCTGTGGGCAGACAAAATAAAATTCAGCTTTTTGGTAAAGCCCATCATTCTACTGTTTTCAGAAAAAGCAATGAGGCCTTTTAGAAAAGAATAGTCCTTACAGTAAAACATAGTGGAGGTTCAGTGATGTTTTGGAGTTGCTTTGCTGCTTCAGGCACTGGATGTCTTGACCACGTGCATGGCATTTATGAAATCTGAAGACTACCAAAGAATCCTGGGGTGCAATATAGGGCCCAGTGGCAGGAAATTGAGTCTCCGTCAGAGGTCATGGATCTTATAGCAGGACAATGACCCAAAGCACATTTCAAACCGCACGCAGAAATGGTTTAAGACAAAGTGCTGTAGAGTACTGCACTGGCCAGCAATGAGTCTAAACCCCATAGAGCAACTGTGGAGAGATCTCAAAACAGCAGTTGGGAAAAGGAACCTTTCCAATCTGCGAGACCCGGAGCAGTTGGCGAAAGTGGTCCAAAATTCCAGTAGACAGGTGTAAAACTCCATTGATGGTTACAGGAAGTGATTTGATTTGTTGTTTTTTTCCAAGTGCTGTGCTACCAAATATTAAATTGAGGGTATCTATCTATTTTACAGTGCTCAGCATAAATGAGTACATCCCTTTTGAAAAGTAAGATTTTTTTTTTAATCAATGTCTCCATGAACACAAGAACCATTTTGACAAACAAAAAACTACTACATCTAGCATTTTGTATAACCTCCATGATTTGTAAGGGCAGCACCAAGTCTTCTAGGCATTAAATGAACAAGTTGGCAGCGTATTGCAACATTATCTTTTTCCATTCTTTAAGAACAACCTCTAGTGCCTGGATGTTGGATGGAGAGTGATGCTCAACTTGTCTCTCCGAGAATTCCCCATAGGTGTTCGATTAGGTTCAGATCAGGAGACGTACTCTTCCACTGAATCACTTTCACCCTGTTGTTCTTCAGAAATGCAACAGTGGTTTTGGATTATTGTCATGTTGAAAAAGTGCACAATGACCAAAGGCACGGAGTGATGGTAGCATCCATCTTCTTTTTTTTTTTTGTTTATTGAATATTAAATAATAAAGACAGTTACAATTAGTAATAAATAGTTACAACAAATGGTAATAAGTATATGATAATAAATTGGATGGAATTATACAAATCTGAAGATTACATATTTTACATAAACAGGTAATCAACTTGAAAATTAAATGTTAAGATAATATAAACAATTGAAATATGTAAATATGTGCTAATACGCTTAGTTCCAGGCATATTCAATTAATATATAGCCACTATGGAAAGAAAGCGAATTGGAAATCAACTAATTCAATAACTTCAAAAATGTTATTATTGTAACTAATAACTAAATATAGTATTTATGTATAATACATTACCATTTAACTATGGTAATACAAAAAATAGGGAAATAGGAAGAAAAAAGGACAGACTAATAGTAAAAGGGAAAGAATGAAGGTAAGAGAGAGAAAAGAGTCTAGGGTAAGAAAGTTGTCCGGAGCATCTATATTGTAAGAATATTATTAAGTTAGTACAGAAGATAAATGTTCATGTTTAGTACTTGTCTCCACTCATATTGTTGTATAATATTATAGTATTCTAGTATTTCAAGGTCTTAATAGGGAATTGTCAGGGATCGTAGGAAGAAAATCCGTCATCCAAGGATTCCATATTTTCTCAATTTTGTACAGTATCGTAGTATTGTTGGTTATGGCTTCTGATTTGGAATGGATCATTGCTTGGTTTATTCTGTTTTTAGCTTCAGAGATCATTAATGTATTTGGTTTTCCAAGCTTTGGCAATGGTTTGCTTAAATTGAGTGTAAGAAATATGAACTGGTTTTATATTTTAAAAGCGCAATAGTCGTGTCTGGAATGATAGCGATCTTAAATATTATTTTAGATACCATGAGGAAAATTTCATTCCAGAACTTTTTTTGCAATCGGACAATCCCAGAATGTATGCAAGTGTGTTCCCAGACCACCACAGCCACGAAAACAGAATGGGGAGCATTGAGGAGCATTTTTTGCAATTTTAACAAGAACCAAGTACCAGTGCATGATTATTTTATAGTTTGTTTCCAAAGCAATTATATTTTGAGAAGACATTTTTGTATTGGTCCAGACTTTATTCCAGTCGCAAATGTCGATTTTAGTTCCAAGTTCTTTCTCCCATTTTTCCATATATGAAGGTAGCTTTGAGTCAGAAGTAGTGATCAGATGATTATATAACATTGAAATAAGACCTTTGGTATGAGGGTCTTGTTTACATATACGTTCGAATTGCTACATATTACTTAATTGATTGATTAGTATCTTGTAAATAAGGTTCAAAAAATGTTTTGATTTGTAAGTAGCAAAACAGTTCAGAAACCGGGAGTTTGATGTTCACATATTTCAGGGAATGTTTTGAATTAGGTTAAGGCCCCTTTCACACTGGGGCGGGCAGGAGCGGTGGCGGTATAGCAGCGCGATTTTCAGCGCTGCTATACTGTCGTTTTTACCGCGGTATGCGGTCGCTAGGGGGGTTAATTTAACCCCCGCTAGCGGCCGGAAAAGGGTTAATACCGCCCGCAAACCGCGGCTATTGCCGCGGTTTGCGGGCGGTATTACCGCGCTGTCCCATTGATTTCAATGGGAGACCGCGGTAAAGGAGCGGTCAACACACCGCTCCTTTACCGCTGTAAAGAAGCGGCTAGCAGGACTTTTGGAGCGGTCCTGCTAGCGCACCGCTTCAGTGTGAAAGTCTTCGGGCTTTCACATTGAAGGCACAGGGCAGGATTTTTTCATGCGGTATAACAGCGCTATTATTAGCGCTAAACCGCATGAAAAACGCCCCAGTGTGAAAGGGGCCTAAAGGGGTGTTCCAGGCAACCCCGTGCAAAAAAATAATAATTAAAAGCCAGCAGCTACACATACTGCAGCTGCTGGCTTTTAATAAATGGAGACTTGCCTGTCCTGGTGTCCCTCGATGTCGGCACCGCAGCTGATGTTTCACATCAGCTGTCGGTGCTTCCGTCGCCATTGCGGGTAAGGGAACCCGGCAGTGAAGACTTTCGGCTTCACGCCGGGAACCCTACTGCGCATGCGCGAGGCCCGCTCATCTCTCCTATTAGCCCAGCGGCCAGGGGAGGAGGAGGAGGGAGCCTCGCGCGACTTCACCGCAGCGGCCGGACTCCAGTAAGTGGGTAAGGATACCTGTCTTTGACAGGTATCCTGTCCCCCCTCCCCCCCGAAAGGTGCCACTTGTGGCACCGGAGGGGGGGAGGAATCCGATAAGCGGAAGTTCTACTTTAGGGTGGAGCTCCGCTTTAATGTTAAAAAATCAGCTAATTGTGTTAGGCCAGCAGAAGTCAAATTTTTTAAAGTATTAGGGTATGTGTGGGCTGGGTAAAATTTGGAGTTTCTGATAAAAGATATTAAAGGTGTATGTGGAGATTGCAAACCTTTTGGTTATTTTAAATTTAACCCAAATAATTGTATGTTTGGTTATTTTATTTTCAATTATTTTCTGGTCAGAAGAGGTAGACTATATTAGATTAGGTAAGGATGTTGGGTTACTATCAATTGTTTCAATTGCTACCCAAAGAGGGACTTCATGTTTTGTATGATATTTGGGGATTGTCATGAACCTTTGAATACTGAAGTATTTCTCCTTTGAATCTATTACACAGTGGGGGGGGGGGGTCTTCTGCCCTGTCTTAAGGCTAACCCCCCCCCCCCCTCCAGACGGCTCCATGGTCTAGAAGAAAAGCATTGTTCTGTGTTTGACTGTTTATGTACTTTTAATTACCCCCTGGGGCTTCTGTGTCAATACACGTCTCAGTTCTCCTATTCAAGCGTTCAGACCAATAGGAAAGTGGTTGTTGGGGGCAGGGTGTTCAAACTGCTGTATAAGAGTGTGTGTGTGTGTGTGTGTGTGTGTGTGTGTGTGTGTGCGTGTGTGTGTGTGTGTGTGTGCTTCCAATAAAGGAAGTCCTGTTGAACTTACATACAGCCTGCCTGGTGTTTGTTCTGAACTCCCACAAATGGATTAGAATGTCACATAGCTGTAGTTTGAATCCTGGAGCATCGGATGACCAAACCATCAGACATTGCGATCTGTAGTATGATCCGATAGAAGCAGAGGAGTGTCGGGAGAGTGGAACCGAGCGAGCAAAGGGGCTTGTTACATTGGTTGGCAGCGGTGGGATTTGCTCTCCAGTTACTGGGACACTCCAAACCACCACAGTGAATGACCAGCTATGCAGCCTGCAGGAAAGCCACGCTGAAAGACTTACTTGAGAGCCATGGAGGGACCAGTGGGACAAAGAACAAGGCAATCTTGATCAGGGAGCTAGCCGAGATGGACCAGAGGGATGATGATGCAGGACCCCGGTCAGTTGAAGACCTGTTTCAGCAACGAGTCCGAGAGCGGTTGGCATTATATGGTGCTAACCCATCAGAGACCGCCATACAGAATGCCATTAGAGACATCAAGCTGCAGGATGAGCGACAAGAGAGAGCACTAGAGCGGCAACATGAGCAGAGAATGACGGAAATACGGCAATCGGAGACAACACCTAAAGATGCAGCGCCTTTCCGTAAGTTGCCCTTTCGGGCGTTCAAACTCTTTAAGGAAGGAGAGGAGGAAATTGAAGCGTTCCTGCAGGACTTTGAGAGACTATGCCAGATACATGAAGTACTGCCCCAAGATTGGGTCGCCTTACTGGCGAGTAATTTAACTGGCAGAGCGGCGGATGCGTATCGGGCCCTGGAGGACGAGGACGCTAAAGACTATGACCGGGTAAAAGAAGCTCTGCTAGCCCGATTTGCCATTACACCCGAAGCCAGCCGGATTAAGTTTCGAGAATCCCGGAAACAAACCAACATAACATACGTGGAGTGGGCACATCGTCTGCAGCGAAACCTTAAGGGCTGGATCCAGGGAAGCCACGCTCATACCATAGAGGACATCACCCAGCTAGTACTCTTAGAACAGTTATTTAACCACACCCCTCTGGTAGTACGGGATTGGGGGCGAGATATGCAACCACGGACTGTTCAGCAAGCGGCTACTTTGGCCGATGAATATCTGGACTCTCGAAGGTCAGGCGAAAGCGAGCGCTATCCACTATCTCGGCCCAGTTTACCAGCCTCTAACCCAACTTCAGTACCTCAGTGGTCTGCCTCTAGACCCCTAGCCCGACCCAACCCTCCTACCGGGCCTAAGTGCTATACCTGTAACCAAACTGGTCATCTGCAGCGATATTGCCCTACCCGATCCACGAGGTACCGAGAGACTAATCATCCATCCAGACCAGCGGCTCATTGCTTCCAGAATGAGCCCAACCATCGAGATGTTCAGGAAGAGTGCGGCAAACTTTTTGAGGCTGATCCCGTCCAAGCTGCTGCCGGAGATGATCGGCAGCACCATCGCCAGGCAGTATGGGTTAATGGGCAGCCGGCCCAGGGACTCCGCGATTCCGGGGCTACGATTACCCTCATCCAGCCTCACATGATTCCCCAGTCGGCCCGGACCGGCCAGACTGTTGCAGTCAGGGTAGCAGGGGGCAAGGTACTACGTTTATCCACTGCCCAAGTCCTCTTGGATTGGGGCTCAGGGGAGCGACAAGTGCGAGTGGGATTACTACGCGAGTTACCCGCAGAAGTACTTTTGGGAAACGATTTGGGACATTTAACTTCCTCATATGCCCCAGAGGACGCTATGGCCGTGACCACCAGACGTCAGAGCCAACTTCAAGGCAACTCCACTCCTATGGGGACCCAGGTAAGACCAAATCCTCCTACGTTACCCAGACTTGACAACCCCTGGTCCTGGGATTCTCCCTCTGACGTTAGGCAAGAGACTCAGTGACCCAACTTTAGCTGGTTATCGGGACAGGGCGGGCAAGGATCCAGGGGGGTTGGGGGAAGACAGAATAGAGTGGGGGGGGGTTTCTTTATCGTTACACTGAGGGAATGGGCACTGGGAAGCGACAGGGTCCCCACAAACAGCTAGTTGTACCCCAGAAATACAGACGGGAGCTATTGCGCCTGGCGCACGACATCCCCTTGGCCGGACATTTAGGGATAGCCAAGACCCGGAGTCGGTTGTCTCATGCTTTCTTCTGGCCCAGGTTACATGCCGAGGTGCGAGAATACTGCCGGACCTGTGAGACTTGTCAGAAAGTAGGGAAGACAGGGTATCACCCAAAAGCCTCGCTGCAACCCCTGCTGATTATTAGAGAACCCTTTAGCCGCATAGCGGTAGATATTATAGGCCCACTGGCCCGCCCCAGTGCCACCGGGAAGAAGTATATTCTTACGGTGGTGGATTATGCCACCCGCTACCCGGAGGCCATTCCCTTATCCAATATCCAGGCTGATACAGTAGCAGATGCCTTGCTGCGGGTATTTACTAGGGTAGGGTTTCCCCAGGAGATATTGTCCGATCAGGGTACCCAGTTCACAGCTGACGCAGCAGCTCTGGCGTCTCTGTGGGATTAAACCCCTCCAGAGCGCCTCCTACCATCCTCAGACTAATGGGCAGTGTGAGAGATTTAACGGGACCCTGAAGCAGCTGCTTCGGGCCTTTGTGGAGAGTAGGAAGGATTGGGAGAAATATCTTCCCCATCTGTTTGCCTATAGAGAGGTACCCCAGGAGTCCACTGGGTTTTCCCCATTTGAGCTGTTATATGGGCGAAGGGTTAGGGGACCCTTAGACTTAGTGAGGGCCCAGTGGGAGGGGGTAGAGGATCCGGAAGGCCTCCCCATCCTTAGTTATGTCTTGGAACTCAGGGAGCGACTGCGGGAACTTACCGATCTAGTCCATGAGAATATGCAATCGGCCCAGAGTCAGCAGAAGGTTTGGTATGATCGGTCTGCGAGGAATCACACCTTTTTATATCGGACAGAAAGTCCTGGTACTAAAACCCCTGAAGCAAAATAAATTACAGGCCTCCTGGCAGGGCCCCTATCAGGTGGTAAAACAGCTGTGCGATACAACCTACGTGGTTGCCAGCTGTGCAGACACAAAAATTAAGAGGACGTTCCACATTAATATGATGAAGGCCTATCATGAGAGGGCTGAGGCAGTAGCCGCCATATGCGCTCCTGCCACCGGGGACTCTGAATATCTACCGATGCTGGAGCTCCCCGAAATCAGTAACTGTTCCGGGGGTGTGGAGGATATACGACTAGGAGATAGATTAGGATCCCAAGAACGAGAACAGGCCAGAGAATTACTCCAAGACCGTCAGGAGATGTTCTCGGCACTCCCTGGGTACACTCACATAGCTGTGCACAAGGTAGAGACCCCCGGGCAGAAGCCCCTGAGACAACCAGCCTATAGGATTCCTGGAGCAGTGCAAGAAGGGATGAGAGCGGAGATTAGGGAGATGCTCGAGTTAGGGGTGATCGAGCCATCAGCAAGCCCCTGGGCTTCCCCTGTAGTATTAGTCCCAAAACGGGATGGCACGACCAGATTTTGCGTGGACTATAGGCGACTGAATGACTGTACTGTGACAGATGCCTACCCTATGCCCCGAGTGGACGAATTGCTGGACAAAATAGCTCAGGGACATTATCTGACGACTATTGACTTGTGTAAGGGCTACTGGCAGATTCCCTTGGAAGCAATTCCGAAGTCGGCCTTCATCACCCCGTTCGGCCTTTACCAGTTTTGGGTAATGCCATTCGGGATGAAGAATGCGCCGGCTACCTTCCAGCGGATGATAGATGAACTCCTTGATGGTCTGCAAGATTTTGCATGCGCATATCTTGACGACATCGCAATCTATAGCCAGACCTGGGAGGAACATCTTAGACACCTGGGAATAGTGCTAGATAGGATCCGAGCCGCAGACCTGACCCTGAAGCCAGACAAATGTAATATCGGGATGTCTGAGGTACAATATCTGGGACATAGAGTAGGATGTGGGAAGCAGAGGCCAGAACCTGCAAAAATAGAGGCTGTCCTAAACTGGCCGGTTCCCAGAACCAAGACTCAGGTACTTGCATTTTTAGGGACAGCAGGGTACTACAGGAAGTTTGTACCCCACTATAGTGACATAGCCAAACCCCTGACGAACCTGACCAAAAAGACTCTCCCTAGACAGGTCCTGTGGTCCCTGGAGTGCGAGATAGCATTTCATCAGTTAAAAACCGCCCTAACGCAAGCTCCCATACTGGCGGCCCCTGATCCTAACAAACGCTTTGTCATTCATACAGACGCCTCCATGTTCGGACTGGGAGCCGTACTAAGCCAAGTTGGCGATGACGGGAAAGAGCACCCCGTGGCATATCTCAGCCGCAAATTGTTACCCCGTGAAGTTGGATATGCTGCCGTGGAAAAAGAGTGCTTGGCCTTAGTCTGGGCTTTAAAGAAATTGCAGCCCTACGTGTATGGACGCTCTTTTACTGTCATGACGGACCACAATCCCTTAATATGGCTTAACCGGGTGGCGGGAGAGAACGGGCGATTACTAAGGTGGAGCCTGGCTTTGCAACCGTACAATTTTACCATACAATATCGGCCAGGGCCTCAAAACGGGAATGCGGATGGGTTATCCCGGCAGACAGACCTGGAACCTTAAGACTACTTTTCCAACATCCTCGAGTTGACCCGTTTGGGGTCCCACTGTGGCTGTTGGACTGTTTCCCAGGGGGGAGTATTGTCATGAACCTTTGCATACTGAAGTATTTCTCCTTTGAATCTATTACACAGTGGGGGGGTCTTCTGCCCTGTCTTAAGGCTAACCCCCCCCCTCCAGACGGCTCCATGGTCTAGAAGAAAAGCATTGTTCTGTGTTTGACTGTTTGTTTATGTACTTTAATTACCCCCTGGGGCTTCTGTGTCAATACACGTCTCAGTTCTCCTATTCAAGCGTTCAGACCAATAGGAAAGTGGTTGTTGGGGGCAGGGTGTTCAAACTGCTGTATAAGAGAGAGTGTGTGTGTGTGTGTGTGTGTGTGTGCTTCCAATAAAGGAAGTCCTGTTGAACTTACATACAGCCTGCCTGGTGTTTGTTCTGAACTCCCACAAATGGATTAGAATGTCACATAGCTGTAGTTTGAATCCTGGAGCATCGGATGACCAAACCATCAGACGTTGCGATCTGTAGTATGATCTGATAGAAGCAGAGGAGTGTCGGGAGAGTGGAACCGAGCGAGCAAAGGGGCTCGTTACAGGGATATTCGCTATTTGTGTGCCATGGAAATGGGTGGTAAAATTGGGAAAGCCTAGTCCACCTTTCAATTTTGGGAGATATAGAGTGTGTGAGGGTAAGCGGGATTTTAGAGAGTTCCATGTAAATGCTTGTGTTTTGCGTTTGAAGATTTCTCAAGAAGTATGAGGGTATTGGAATGGGTAAAACACAAAAAAGGTATAATATTTTTGGAAGTATAGTCATTTTTATGACATTCATTTTGCCTATCCATGATATTGGGAGAGTAGACCATTGTTTTAGATAATTAGTAATTTTCCGTTATAGTGGGGGATAGTTAGCAGAGAATATGTCGGTGAGATCAGCAGTGAGAGTAATGCCTAGATAAGTGAGGTGTGTAGATGACCAAGTAAAAGGGAGGGACGTTTTCGCTTGCTGTAATGTATCTGAAGATAAAGCAATATTTAGAGCTGTAATTTGTGAATTTATTTTTAAACCTGATATTTGGGCAAATTGGTCTAATTTGTTGATAGGATTAGGGGCAGTAATATGTGGGGAAGTCATAAAAATTAAGATGTCATCAGCAAATAAGCAAAGCTTATGTTGATGACCTGCTAATTCTATACCTTTTTGATTGAGGGATCTGCACAAACAGATTGGGCAAGGGATTCAATTAATAGGGCAAATAGGAGTGGGGAGAAAGGACATCCCTGGCGTGTACCTCTATTGATATCAAACATGTCAGTCTTGTATCCTGTGTATTTAGCATAAGCCTTGGGTTTATTATATAATGATAAAACCCAGCTTAGAAAGTGGGGGCCAAAACCTAATTTTTGTAGAGCGAAATATAAATATGACCATGATACCGCGTCAAAAGCTTGTTTGATGTCTATTGATACAAGGCATGTAGGTATTTGTCTAGTTTTAGCTGCTTGGATCAATAGAGCTGTTCTACGGACATTATCTGAAGCTTGGCGCAAGGGGATGAAACCTACTTGATCTTTGTTGATTAGGGAACCAATTATAATATTCAGCCGAAATGCCATAACTTTCGCTAGTAGTTTTTATGTCTAAATTTAATAAAGATCTTGGCCTATAATTTGCACAGGCTGAGTCACCTGACTGAGGTTTTTGGATCATTGTTATTATTGCTGTAAGGGTTTCTGATCTAAAAGATTGATTGTTGAGAAGGGAGTTGAATGCTTCTGTCAGCATGGGAGTTAATACATGGGAGAAAATACATGGGAGAATTTTTTGTAGTAGAGGGCTGGTTTAACCACTTGCTTACTGGGCACATAAACCCCCTTCCTGCCCAGGCGAAATTTCAGCTTTCGGCACTGCGTCGCTTTGAATGACAATTGCGCGGTCGTGCGACGTGGCTCCCAAACAAATAGAGCTTTCTTTTGGTGGTATTTGATCACCTCTGCGGTTTTTATTTTTTGCGCTATAAACAAAAAAAGAGCGACGATTTTGAAAAAAAACACTTTTACTTTTTGCTATAATAAATATCCCAATTTTTAAAAAAAAAAATTTTTTTCTCAGTTTTTAGTCCGATACGTATTCTTCTACATATTTTTGGTCAAAAAAAATCGCAATAAGCGTTTATTGATTGGTTTGCGCAAAAGTTATAGCGTCTACAAAATAGGGGATAGTTTTATAGCATTTTTATTAATATTTTTTTTTTTTTTTTTTTTTTACTAGTAATGGCGGCGATCAGCGATTTTTATTGTGACTGCGACACTATGGCGGACACTTTTGACACCATTTTGGGACCATTGTCATTGATACAGCGATCAGTGCTAAAAAAATGCACTGGTTACTGTAAAAATGACACTGGCAGGGAAGGGGTTAACACTAGGGGGGGAGGAAGGGGTTAAATGTGTGCCCTATGAGTGATTACTACTGTGTGGGGGAGGGGAGTGACTGGGGGAGGAGACCGATCTGTGTCCCTATGTACAAGGGAGGGACACATATCGGTCTCCTCTCTCCCTGACAGGACATGGATCTGTGTGTTTACACACACAGATCCATGTCCTTGTCTCTGTACCGGCCGATCGCGGGTGTCTGGCGGACATCGCGGCCGCCAGGCACGCGCATCGGCATGTCGGTGACGCGCCGGCGGCGGCGCTCGCGCGCCCCCCAGTGGCCGGAGGAGCCGAGGACGTCTATTGACGTCCCCCCGGATTTTAAGAGCCACCTTGAGGCCGTCATTCGACAATGGCCGGGGCTCCAACAAGTTAAGGGATTTGATTGCCAGTTCCATTTCACTAGGGGTAATGGGATTTTCAAAACTGTCGTGTTGTGTCTGAGATGGAATTGGGAGACTTAATTGTGAGAAAAATGATTCTGCGTTGGATTGGTCAAAAGATCCTTCTTTTTTCTAGAGAGAGGTGAGATGTTTATGGAAGGTGTGTAAGATTTTTACAGGATTACTTGTGTATCTATCTTGAGAGATTTTTAGTCCAATTGGTTTAAAAGGGTTATTTTAGTTTTTTGAGCGCTCGGGCAAGGAGGGTACCTGGTTTGTTTGCTTTAAAGTAACATTTCTCTTATCGTCCATGGACTGACACAGCAAGATACTGTAAACGTGTGGGTATATGTCCCTGCTCGCAGGAGAAGATCTAGGCAGAATGTTAGATGTTAGAAACATACATTCTAGAACACACCAGAGCTCAACAGCCCCGCCCAGGGGGGCGGTCCCTCCGGACATTACCCTCCCACCTGCAGCTAGCAGCCTCAGTTTTTTTTTCTTCTGCCTAGCAGAAGGAGAAGACGTGGCTCTCTCAGGAGCCAGTCTCCTGGAAGATTTTACTTTTAAAATGTATTCCTTTGGGAATTTTATTTTTGAGACCTTCAATCAACTGTCGGATGGGCAACAGGTTGGGTACACTGGTATCCTCGTAGTCTTCCCTGTCCGACCATCGAGCGTGCTGATCCTCGCCTTGTGTGCGTGAGACTCAGTTCACGACATGCCCCATGACTCCAGGGGTGGCCGGGTTGCTTTTATGCTCCCGCGGTCCTCTCAAGATTGAACAGTACCTGACTGACTGTATCTTTTGCGGTGGACCGGGCCGACCGATACGCAGTACTGCTCTGTGATAGGTCTGTCTGAAACAAGCCAGTGGGTCCCTCTGGGATGGGTAAGTAGTCTCTCCTGCTGCAGGTGAGTACCTTCTGGCTGTTTCTTTATATGGGAGGGTTTCTCCCGGTCTTCCCCCCCCCCCTGTCATGCTGCTTTCTGCACCCTGTGGGGGTGCTTGGGGGGTCACTCTGGCCTGGCTGGGGGCGCTCATGTCTGTTAGTGGACTCTGGGAAGAGGAGCAGTGTTCTGGTGTGTGAGGTGGGGACTTATTGCGTGCGCCATTAGTGCGCGCATTAGCGCTGGATGTTTTTTTTAAATAATGTGGCCATCTTGCCGTGGTTCAATGGCGCAGTTATATCTGCGGCCGGCGGCCATTTTCTTGAAGCCGCAGCGCTTTTACTTTTCGGTTTCGGCCTCTAGCGGCGGCGCGAATCTCCTCACAGATTCTTCACTCTCCTCAGGCTTCACGGTTTCTTCAGCAGAACTAAGCGGTCCTTAAGGGTTGGTGAGTCCTCCGGGTATCCCCTCCTCAGCCTCAGCGTAGCCAGTGGGTGGACTGTATATTCACTACAGTAGTGTATAAGGTCTCAGAGGGTGGCGATATGGAGTCTGGTACACCTGCTTCTCCACACTTGCCTGAGGCAACTGGCAGTGCTCCTTCACCTGCGGTCCCTATGGACCAGTTGTCGGTTGTCCTGGAATCATTTCTTGTCAGAATGGAAGTGGTGTGTGAGCGTGCAAGGGAGCTGTGAAGCGCCCCCTCCCCACACATTCTCCTGTAGGGGAGTGCTCTGTCTCAGATATGGGAGTAGCTACTGCTGCTCAGGACCCTAGCTCTGAGGATTTTCAAGTTTTTGAACAGGATATTCCCTATGAGGAAGACCCCAGTTCAGAATAACTGACAGGGTGCTTGTAAGTGAACTCATTGATGCTGTGAGGGACACTATCAAGCTGAATGTTGAGGCTGAGGAACCTCAGGTGGAAGCTATCTCCTTTTTGGTTCCTTTAAAGCCGTTTATTCCAAAAAAGGTTTTTCCATATGTGCCTTTTTTATTTTTTTATACATTCATTGACCTAGTCTGGGATAAGCCGCAGAAGACTGACGGTCCCGCAGCGCCTATCCATGAGGTACCCCTTTTGAGGAGGACCTGGTTAAGAAATGGGCTCTCCCCCCAGTGGTCGACCCCCCCCCCCCGGTCGCCCGTTTTGAATAAGGCTACCACGCTCCCAATGGAAGGGACTCCTGCATTTAAGGATCCCACTGACAGGAGGTCAGAAGTGGTGAGTAGAACTATGTTTACCTTATTGGGGTCTGCCTTACGCCCTATAGTGGCGGCGGCACTTGTGTCTCAAACTCACAGGTTGGGAAAAGATTTTGTACCAGACAGTACAGGAGCATAATCTCCCTCCTGAGACCATTTCCCTGGCTCACCAACTTGCGCAGGGTTTCGTCTCTGTGTGCGAGGCCACTTTGGATGCGGCCCCTTTAATATCTGGGGCCTCTATCTATGCTGTGGTGCTGCATCGCTTTATCTGGCTGAAATGCTGGTTGGCCGACCTAGCTTCCAAATAGCTCCTGGCTGACTTGCCCTTCCTCAGTCTGTTAAGGAAAAAGAGCCCCACTGTAGGCCGAGCCCTTCCTTTTCGGCAAAGGAGTTTTTCAACAGTCAGAATCCACGGGTAAGCCCGCCCAGACTGAGAAAAGTGCAGCTGGGGGACATAAGCGTCCCTGGGTGCGTAAGCCTACCAAGCTAGCTCCCAAGCCACCACCGCATGAAGTCTTGCCCCTGCCCGACTCTGGGGCGGGGGGACGTCCTTGCAGGTTCACGGTTCATTGGACCTCCCGGATCTCCGACCGGTGGGTGTGCGAGGTGGTCACCTCAGGATACAGGATAGAGTTCCGTTCCTGACCCCAGACAGATTCTTTCCCTCTATTCTCTTTCTCCTTCCTGCCCGTCGGGCGGCCCTCTTAGGGGCCATACAGGATTGATCAGGTCCGGAGTGATTGTGCCGGTTCCGTCACAGGAGAGTTTTCAGGGTTTCTACTCAAATCTGTTTGTAGTCCCAAAAAAGGGACGGGGTTCGGCCAATCCTGGGCCTTAAGGCCTGAATGCCTTGGTAATGGTGAAAAAGTTCCGCATGGAATCCATTCGCATGGTGTTCGTTACACTCCAAGGGGATTTTTTGGCGTCCTTGGACATCAAGGACGCCTACTTGCAGGTTCCGATCTGCGCAAGTCGCCAGTTTCTGCGCTTGCGAACGGCGAAGTCCACTATAAATTTGTGGCTCTTCCCTTCGGCCTAGCCTCGGCACCAAAGGTGTTTACTAAGGTGCTTGCTCCGGTTCTAGCTTTGCTGAGACAGTGAGGCATTGCTATCGTGTGCTATCTGGACGATCTTATTCTAAGAGCAGACAATGGCTCAGAATTAGAAGAAGTGTCAGTCAGACCCTTAGGGACTGTGGGTGGCTCCTGAACATTCAGAAGTCGGTCCTGTCCCAGTCCCGGCTCAGCATTCGGAGTATCTCGGTCTGATCCTGGACTCCTTGGAAGCGTAGGTATTCCTACCCCTGGAGAAGTTACTGACATTTCAGTCTGCAGTGCGGGTCCTGATGTCCCGAAAATGGTCTTCAAACCGTTTTTGCATGAGTCCTGGGACTCATGGGGGCCTCGTTTTTGAGGCTGTTCCGTATGTCCAATCACACACATGGGCATTACAGTAAGAGATCCTGTCCACTTGGGACAAATCCCCGTTGTCCTTTTTGGATCTTTAGATCCAGATAAGTCACCCAATCAGGGCGTGCCTGGCGTGGTGGTTGGGGTCCCCGGCTCTTCGGTCCGTTTTACCGATCGATGTTCTGGAAATGCGGGCAATCAGACTGTGCCTCTCCTCGTGGTCTCTGTCGGCCGTCTACATTCGAGCGTAGACAATTGGCAGGCGGACTATAGGAGGAGTCAGACGCTGGACCAGGGAGAGTGGTCCTTACACCTGGACATTTTTCAAATTCTGTGCCGGCGGTGGAGCATGCCGGATGTGGACCTGATGGCCTCTCGACTCAATCGTAAGGTGTCGGTTTGTGGCCAGGTCCAGGGATCCGTGGGCGGATGCCTCGGATCCGTTGGTGGCCCCATGGGGTCATTATAAGCTGATATATGTTGTCCTCCGCTGCAGCTGCTTCCTCGCCTGCTGCGCAGGGTTGTGGCCGAGGGGATTTCGGTGATCCTCTTGCGCATGGTACGCTGATCTGGTACGTCCCATCTCGGACGTTCCTTGGCGGTTGCCAATGAGGAAGGACCTTCTGTCTCAAGGTCGTGTTTGTCATCCTGTTTTACAGTCTCTGGCTTTAACGGCATAGCTATTGCAAGCCAGGTGCTGAGTCCGAGGTCTCTCGGATTCGGTCATTTCGACCATCTTAAGGGCACGGAAGTCTTCCGCTAGAAAGATATATCACCGTACCTGGGAAGCTTACATCGCTATGTGCGAAGAGCTGGACTAGCGTCCACGGACGTATTCCGTCCCCAGTATCCTGCGACCCTTGCAGCGTGGCGTGACCAAAATGCTTGCTTTGAGTACTATAGGGGTCAGTTTTCAGCCTTGGCCGTCTTCTTTCAGCGACCGCTAGCGGGTCATTCCTTGGTTAGCACCTTTTTTGCATGGGGTTCGCCATGTGCTCCCTCCTGTTTAAACCTCCTCTCCCTCCTCTGGATTTGAACTTGGTGCTCTCGGTTCTCCAGGAACCTCACTTTTGAAAATATTAGAGATATTCCCCTCTTGACCTTGTGTCCGAAGGTGGCCTTCTTAGTGGCCGTTACTTCTGTCAGACTGGTGTCTGAGTTGGCGGCCTTGTCCTGCAAGTCGCCCTAATTGGTCATCCCATAAGAATAAGGCGGTGTTGCGTCCGCGACCTTCCTTTTGCCAAAGGTGGTCTCTGCTTTTCACCTACATGTGGACATTGTCCTCCCGTCCTTGTGTCCTCACCCATCGCATTCCAGAGGGTTTGCGCTTCACACATTGGATGTGGTACGTGATATGACTCGCTAGTTGTGTCTGTCTCTGGTCCGAAACAGGGCCGAGCGGTGTCGTCTGCCACCATTTCTGGTGGATCAGACAGGCTGTTATACAGGCCTATGCCATTAAGGGGCGGGTGCCTCTCTTTCCGGTTATGGCGCATTCCACCAGGGCAATTGGTGCTTCCTGGGCTTTCCGACATCAAGCGTCGGTTGCATAAGTGTGCAAGACGGCGACCTGGTCGTCCGTTTATGCCTTTTCTAAGTTCTATAAGGTTGATGTGGCTGCATCTTCGAATGCTTCCTTTGGCCGCAAAGTTTTGCAGGCCACTGTTTAATGTTGCAACTCCTCCGTTGAGGAGCTCTGCTTGTTTGGAGTGAAGTTTTGGTTGTTCCTTTACTACTGCTCCCACCCTTCTGATACTGCTTTGGGACGTTCCACACGTTTACAGTATCTTGCTGTGTCAGTCCATGGACGATAAGAGAAAATAGGATTTTTGTACTCACCGTAAAATCCGTTTCTCTGACGTCCATGGACTGACACAGCACCCACCCTTCTTTTAAGGTTCGTACTGCTTTGTTACGAACTGAGGCTGCTAGCTGCAGGTGGGAGGGTTATGTCCGGAGGGACCGCCCCCCTGGGCGGGGCTGTTCAGCTCTGGTTTGTTCTAGAATGTATGTATCTAACATTTTGCCTAGATCTTCTCCTGCGAGCAGGGACACGTTTACAGTATCCTGCTGTGTCAGTCCATGGACGTCAGAGAAACGGATTTTACGGTGAGTACAAAAATCCTATTTTTAGTTTAGATTTATGTAGTGTTTTGTCTACTGATTCTGATAAGAGGTCAAGTTTTAAGCTGGCTTTATCTAGTTGTGACTGTGGTTGGAGTAGGGTTAGATTGAAAAATACTATGGCATTTATTTAACTAATTTTCTAGTTCTCGCTGTAATTTTTGCTTCTCTTTTTTAATATATGATGTTTGGCGTATACAATAACCTCTAAGAACAGGCTTGTGTGCGTCCCATAATGTTATTGGAGATGTGTCTAGAGATTTATTGTTGCCAATGTATTCTTTTATAGCGATTTCTAATTCAGCGGAATTTGACGGGTGAGACAACAATGAGTCATTAATATGCCAGGTGGGGTCATGTTTTTTTGGGATTGGTGAGGTAAAAGTAGATATAATAGCACAATGGTCCGTCCAAGTATACGGTTTAACCACTTAAGCCCTGGACCATTTGGTAGCTAAAGGACCAGAGGTGATTTCAGAATTTTGCACTGCGCTGCTTTAACTGTAAATTGTGCGGACATGCAATGTTGTACCCAAACGAAATTTGCGTCCTTTTCTTCCCACAAATAGAGCTTTCTTTTAATGGTATTTGATTGCCTCTGTGATTTTTATTTTTTGCGATATAAACGGAAAAAGACCGAAAATTTTGAAAAAAAATGATATTTTCTACATTTTGTTATAAGAAAAATCGAATAAACGCAATTTTAGTCATACATTTTTGCCAAAATGTATTCAGCCACATGTCTTTAGTAAAAAAAAATGTCAATAAGCGTATATTTATTGGTTTGCGCAAAAGTTATAGCGTCTACAAACTAGGGTACATTTTCTGGAATTTACACAGCTTTTAATTTATGACTGCCTATCTCATTTCTTGAGGTGCTAAAATGGCAGGGCAGTACAAAACCCCCCCAAATGACCCCATTTTGGAAAGTAGACATCCCAAGGAAATTGCTGAGAAGGCATGTTGAGCCCATTGAATATTATTTTATTTTTTTTGTCTCAAGTGATTGAATAATGACAAAAAAAAATAAAAAATTACAAAAAGTTGTCACTAAATGATATATTGCTCACACATGCCATGGTTATATGTGGAATTGCACCCCAAAATACATTTTTCTCCTGAGTACGGGGATACCACATGTGTGGGACTTTTTGGGAGCCTAGCCGCGTACGGGCCCCTGGAAACCAAGCACCGCCTTCAGGATTTCTAAGGGCGCAAATTTTTGATTTCACTCCTTACTACCTATCACAGTTTCGAAGGCCATAAAATGCCAAAATAGCACAACCCCCCCCCCCCCAAATTACCCCATTTTAGAAAGTAGACACCCCAAGCTATTTGCTGAGAGGCATGGTGAGTATTTTACAGCTCTCATTTGTTTTTGAAAATGAAGAAAGAAAATATATATTTATTTTATTTTTTTAAATTTTCAAAACTTTGTGACAAAAAGCGAGATCTGCAAAATACTCACAATACCTCTCAGCAAATAGCTTGGGGTGTCTACTTTCCAAAATAGGGTCATTTGGGGGGGTTTTGTGCCATCTGGGCATTCCATGGCCTCCGAAACTGTGATAGGCAGTGAGGAGTGAAATCAAAAATTTACACCCTTAGAAAGCCTGAAGGCGGTGCTTGGTTTTTGGGGTCCCGTACGCAGCTAGGCTCCCAAAAAGTCTCACACATGTGGTATCCCCGTACTCAGGAGAAGCAACAGAATGTATTTTGGGGTGTAATTCCACATATGCCCATGGCATGTTTGAGCAATATATCATTTAGTGACAACTTTGTGCAAAAAAAAAAAAATAGAAAAAAAAATTGTCTTTTTTTCCGCAACTTGTGTCAACATATAAAATATTCCATGGACTCGACATGCCTCTCAGTATATAGCTTGGGGTGTCTACGTTCCAAAATGGGGTCATTTGGGGGGTTTTTGAACTGTTCTGGCATTTTATACACAACATTAGGAAGCTTACATCCACTCTTCTAACCACTTGAAGGCAAAGCCCTTTTTGACACTTTTTGTTTACATGAAAACATTTTTTTTTTTTTGCAAGAAAATTATGTTGAACCCCCAAACATTATATATATTTTTAAAGCAAAGGCCCTACAGATTAAAATGGTGGGTGTTGCATTTTTTTTTCTACACAGTATTTGCGCAGCGATTTTTCAAACACATTTTTTGGGGAAAAAATACACTTTTTTTAATTTTAATGCACTAAAACACACTATATTGCCCAAATGTTTGATGAAATAAAAAAGATGATCTTAGGCCGAGTACATAGATACCAAACACGACATGCTTTAAAATTTCGCACAAACGCGCATTGGCGACAAACTACATACATTTTTAAAAGCCTTTACAGGTTACCCTGTTAGATTTACAGAGGAGGTCTACTGCTAAAATTACTGCCCTCAATCTGACCTTTGCGGTGATACCTCACATGCATGGTGCAATTGCTGTTTACATATGACGCCAGACCGATGCTTGCGTTCGCCATTGGGCAGGGCAGGACAGGGGTGTTTTTTTTTTTTTAATTATTAATTTTGCTATTTTATTTTTAAACTGTTCCTTCCATATATATATTTTTGTTATCTCAGGGAATGTAAATATCCCCTATGATAGCAATAGGTAGTGACAGGTACTCTTTTAAAAAAAAAAAACTGGGGTCTATTAGACCCTAGATCTTTCCTCTGCCCTCAAAGCATCTGACCACACCAAGATCGGTGTGATAAAATGCTTTCCCAATTTCCCAATGGCGCTTTTTATATCCGGGGGGGGGACATTCCCTCCCACTGCTTGTAAAAGCAGTCCAGAGGCTAATTAGCCACTAGGATTGCTTTTACATGAAAGCCGGCCACTGGCTGAAAAGAATGATACCAAGATGATACCTAAACCCGCAGGCATCAATCTGGTATAACCATTCAAAGTCCAGCAACATGCCAGTACGTTGCTGGTCCTTGTTGGACATGTATTGTATTTTTTTTTTTCATGCAGCCTGTTGGCTGAACGAAAAAAGAGATTGATCGGTGGGTATGCCCACCATTAG
The DNA here is from genome assembly GCA_029206835.1 of Rana muscosa. Lineage (NCBI taxonomy): Eukaryota > Metazoa > Chordata > Amphibia > Anura > Ranidae > Rana > Rana muscosa. The sequence continues at coordinate 566,066,352 of CM055116.1, read as the reverse complement.
AATACCGCCCTTCATCCACCCACTTCTAATGATAGGCATACACGCACCATTTATATATGCCGAAGCATTGGGGCATCCTCCCGCAAAAATTATGCCGCACACACATGGTCGGACTTTTCCACGGGCAAGCCTCCGTTGGAATTTCGACCGTATGTACGCGGCATTAGGAGCAAAATCGCTCCTCTGCCCCTGCTGCCCCCATGCTTCGGCATATATGCTTTTTTTTTTTTTTTTTTTTTTTAACTGTGGTGGTGAAATCACCTCCTACAGCACTGGAGTCGCAGGGATCAGGCCTGTCTCTGCGAACGCTGCAGTTATGTGTGTTGTGTTTTGTAAGTGACAGTGATCGATCGATACTGCACTTGGGTGGCCTGGGCTGGACGGAGGGGCAAAACGCAGGTGCCAGCAGGTATCTGGGCTGATCCCGCTAACACTGCGTTTTTGGGAATCCTAAATTGCTGGGGACGCTAGTATAGATCTGATCAGATACTATACCACTAAGGGAGGTGTATGCTTCACGCGTGGGTGTTGGCATTACTGGCACTAACCTGACGCTGCCTGGGGTGTGACACAGGGTTAACTAGGGGCTATTAGGGGGTTAAAACCTTTATTAGATAATATATGGGGGTACCTGACGCTATAAAAACCTGCGGTGAACCTAAAAAAAATAACTGGCTATCTATCGGCACCAGCATAACTAATACAGCGTTTAGAAAAACGATCGCTTAGTGACACTGGCAAAAAGGGGTGAAAGGGTTACCTGGGGGGCGATCAAGGGGTTAAACCTTTATTAGGTAATATATGGGGGTACCCGACGCTATAAAAACCTGCGGCGAACCTAAAAAAAATAACTGGCTACCTATCAGCATCACCGACGCTAAGACGGCGATCAGAAAAATGATCGCTTAGCGACAGTGGTGATAGGGGGTGAAAGGGTTATCTGGGGGGCGATCAGGGGGTTAAACCTTTGTTAGGGGGCTACACTGGACCTAAAACTAAACTTTGGTGACACTTTTACAGTCATAAATGTCACTGATTGCAGTGATCAGTAAATAAATGGTCACTGCAATCAGTGACACTGTGGCTCGGAGGTGATCTGGGGGGGTGATTTATGTACCTATGTGTCAGTGTAGTGTTTTGTGCACTAACCTGGCATCTTCTCCTGTATGGCGCTCGGTATATGTGAGCGCCGCAGGAGAGATGACATCACTTCCTAAACATTACACAGGCAGGGGAAGCTCTCATTCGCCAGGAGCGATCGAGAGGGGGTGGCCGGAATCGAACGGCCGTCCCCTCATGCCTGATCGCTCCCGATCAGTTAACCACCGCTCACTGTAAAGAAGGGGGGTCCTATCGGACCCCCCAACTATACAAAGGCAGTCACGTAGATATACGTGATTCTGCCTGTCGGTGCCATTCTGCCGACGTATATTTACAGTGGGCGGTCGTTAAGTGGTTAATAGATGAGGCTATTAATTCTGGGGACATGCTCATAGAAATTAATATATGGTCAGTGCGTGAGAATGATCTATGCGGGTGGGGGTAAAATGAGAATTGACGTCTGGTTGGGTTAATTTCACGCCATGAGTCTATTAATGAATATTGTAGGAGGAGTCTTTGGAAAGATTTAGATTGAGAATTAGACGTAGCTGGAGTAGTGTTTGGTTTGAATCTCCACATATCAAGAGTGTACCTTGTTTGTGAGTGTCTATTACTTGAAGTAAATGGGAGAGAAATGATGTCGGTCTCTTATTTGGAGCGTAGTAAGACTACTGTAATTGGGATGTCACATAGATGACTTGTGAGTATAAGGTAATGGCCTTCTGGATCCTTGATTTCTGCTAAGGGGGGGGAAAGGTGTGGATCGATGGAAAGCTATTAATACACCTCAGTGTTTGGATTTGGCAGTAAAAACCTGGGGGTAACTTGAACCAAAGTATTTAGGTGTTGAAGAATCAGTAAAGTGTGTCTCTTGGAGACACACTATGTGAGCTTTAGATGAAGACAACAACCTGAACACTTTTGTTCGCTTTTGGGGAATGTAAGTACATTTACCCACTTAACAACCACCTGCCGACAAATAACGTTGACAAGGTGGTTGCTTAACTCTGGGAGGACGTTATATAACGTCCTCCCAGAATCGCGTTCCCGCGCGCCCCCTGGGGCGCGCACACGGGAAACTCCGTGACCGCCGGGTCCAGAGGACCCGGCGGATCACGGATCACGAATCGCGGTAAATCGCCGCTGATAGCGGCCGTTTACCACGTGATCGCTCCGTCAAATGACGGAGCAATCACTTGTAAACAGACCGGCGTCATTTGATGATGGCAGCGGATGGCAGCAGCAGCACTGTGGGCTGGATCTGTGACAATTGCAGTCACAGATCCATCCATCCCTGCTCAGCCATCCCTGTCCTATACCCTGCCAATACTCTGCAAAATACCCTGCCAATACTCTGCAAAATACCCTGGTGCAATACTCTGCAATACCCTGGTGCAATACTCTGCAATACCCTGGTGCAATACTCTGCAATACCCTGGTGCAATACTCTGCAATACCCTGGTGCAATACTCTGCAATACCCTGCACAATACTCTGCAATACCCTGCGAAATACTCTGCAATACCCTGCGAAATACTCTGCAATACCCTGCGAAATACTCTGCAATACCCTGCGAAATACTCTGCAATACCCTGCAATACCCTGCACAATACTCTGCAATACCCTGCACAATACTCTGCAATACCCGCCACAATACTCTGCAATACCCGCCACAATACTCTGCAATACCCGCCACAATACTCTGCAATACCCGCCACAATACTCTGCAATACCCGCCACAATACCCTGTGCAATACCCGTGCAATACCCTGCCATACACCGCAATACCCTGCCATACACCGCAATATCCTGCCATAGTCCGCAATACTCCGCAATGCCCGGCAATACTCCGCAATGCCCGGCAATACTCCGCAATGCCCGGCAATACTCCGCAATGCCCGGCAATACTCCGCAATAACCACTTCCCGCCCTCCGGCCGTCATATGACGTCCTTGACTTTGTGCGGGGATATCTGAATGATGGGAGCAGCTACAGGCATCATTCAGATATTAGCTTTTTCAGCCGGCGATTCCCTACATCATAAGAACAATCATAGCGGCTGTTCCGCCGCTTGATCATTCTTACGGGAGGCGAGAGGGGATGTCCCGTCCCCCCCCGCCGCCCTCCGGTGCTTCTACCGACTCACCGCTACGATCAAAGCCAGGATTGTTGTTTTTTTTTTTGTATTTTTTTCAGGCTTCCCAGCCTAGAGGTGAGATGTGGGGTCTTATTGACACCCCCCCCCCCCCATATCTCACTGTAAAGAGGACCTGTCATGCCATATTCCTATTACAAGGGATGTTTACGTTCCTTGTAATAGGTATAAAAGTGATCAAAAAAATGTTTAGGGCGGAAAAACATGTCAAACTAAAATAAATAAAGTAAAATGAAGAATAATTTTTTTTTTTTTTTTAAAGCGCCCCTGTCCCCGTGAGCTCGCATACAGAAGCGAATGCATACGTAAGTCCCGCCCACATATGAAAACGGTTTTCAAACCACACATGTGAGGTATCTCTGCGAACGTTAGAGCGAGAGCAATCATTTTGGCCCTAGACCTCCTCTGTAACTCAAAACATGTAACCAGTAAAAATATTTAAAGCGTCGCCTATGGGGATTTTTTAAGTAGCGAAGTTTGGCGCCATTCCACGAGTGTGCAATTTTTAAGGGCGACATGTTAGGTATCTATTTACTCGGCGTAACTTCATCTTTCACATTATGCAAAAACATTGGGCTAACTTTACTGTTTTTTTTTTTTTTAAGCACAAAACATTTTTTTTCCGTAAAAAACGCGTTAAAAAAATTGCTGCGCAAATATCGTGCGAGATAAAAAGTTGCAACAACCACCATTATATTCTCTAAGGTCTTTGCTAAAAAAACATATATAATGTTTTGGGGTTCTATGTAATTTTATAGCAAATAAATGATGATTTTTACATGTAGGAGAGAAATGTCAGAATTGGCCTTGGTGCTCCAGAACGCCTGAAGGTGCTCCCTGCATGTTGGGCCTCTGTATGTGGCCACGCTGTGTAAAAGTCTCACACATGTGGTATCGCCATACTCGGGAGTAATAGCAGAATGTGTTTTGGGGTGTAATTTGTGGAATGCATATGCTGTGTGTGAGAAATAACCTGCTAATATGACAATTTTGTGAAAAAAAAAAAAAGAGAAAAAAAAAATCTTGATTTTGCAAAGAATTGTGGGGAAAAATGACAACTTCAAAAAACTCACAATGCCTCTTTCTGAATACCTTGGAATGTCTTCTTTCCAAAAAGGGGTCATTTGGGGGGTATTTGTACTTTTCTGGCATGTTAGGGTCTCAAGAATTGAGATAGGCCGTCAGTACTTCAGGTGTGATCAATTTTCAGATATTGGCACCATAGCTTGTGGACTCTATAACTTTCACAAAGACCAAATAATATACACCAATTTGTACTTATTTTTACCAAAGATATGTAGCAGTATAAATTTTGGCCAAAATTTTATGAAGAAAAAATAGTAATTTGCAAAATTTTATAACAGAAACGAAAAAAAAATCATTTTTTTACAAAATTTTCAGTCTTTTTTCTCTTATAGCGCAAAAAATAAAAAACCCAACAGTGATTAAATACCACCAAAAGAAAGCTCTATTTGTGTGAAAAAAAGGACAAAAATTTCATATGGGTACAATGTTGTATGACTGAGTAATTGTCATTCAAAATGTGAGAGCACCGAAAGCTGAAAATTGGTCTGGTTATTAAGGGGGTGTAAGTGCCCAGTGGTCAAGTGGTTAAAGGAGCCATATATAAATCTTAAAGCGGAGGTTCACCCTAAATTACAACACTATATCATGCTGATCATCGCATCACATACATCTACATAAGCCAAAATATTTTTTTCTATGTGTTTACATAACCTTGAATTCGCTGTTTTTAAAGTTGGACTTCTGCGGTTCTCTCCCGTGGGAGTAGGCATATCCACTCTTCCCCCAGCGCCGCAATGTCTCCTGGGAGGACGGTGTCATGCTTCCCAGAAGAGAATGCGGAACGCCGTCCAGCGAATGCCATCACAACGGGGCGTGTACTTTCAATGGCGTCAACCGTTGTGATGGCAACCATTCACTGCTTCCAGGAAGTCAGTGCTTGTGGGCTTCACAATGCCCACAAGCAAAATGGGAAATGCCAGCATCAGGTTAACTTTGTTATCTAAGAAAACGGACAAGGGATGCTTTTTGGAACTGTACAAGTGAGTACTTGTAATCTAAAAGCCCATTGTATGCAAACAAAAAAAAAAAAAAAAAAACTGGCCGCGGAACCTCCGCTTTTAAGTAGGGTATAATTAAACATATCAGGTATAGTTTGTACCATCAGACTTACCCTGGAGAAGGACAGAGAGAAAGAAATAGAAACAGAATATGAAAGAAGGAATAAATTATATATATATATATATATATATATATATATATACATATATATATATATATATATATATATATATATATATATATATATATATTGTAGAGATTTTATATATATATATATAATAATGTCAACTTGTAGTAGTTTTAAATATGTGATAAAAAATAAAAGGTTGGCGTACCAGGTGTGCATATCTAGCAGACCTGGAGGCACAAAGTCTGTCTGGGGAGCCCCCCTCACCACAACTGAAGTGGAGGAGAGTCCCAAGACAGAGAAAAAAGGGGATGCAGTGACCGCTTCTCAGGTTCTTCACGGCAAAAATCTGAAAATATGACAGTTAAACTTGGACAACCTTTTTGGTAATCTAGTTAGATATAAACTTATAGGAAAGAAAAAAATTGATAACTCTATATTATTTAATGACTAAAATAATTAAATAAAAAGTAGTTACTATTTTAGTTCAGTAATGTGGGTTTTATCGTATACTTCTATTCAGAAGTATTAGGTTAATTGCCCTAGGGTTATCAGAGGTGGGAAAGGTAGGGTATACTTTTGGAGTCAGATTAGTGAGAGATGGCGTATTTGTTGAAATGATTCAATTAAGTAGATGGAGCATTTGGAGTATAGTTTTAGTAGTTTACAAATGGGGAGGGAGAAGGGGAAAAATAAAGAGGGGATTAGATAGGGGAGGGGGTAAGTAGGAGGGGAGGGGGTTTAGGGAGCTAAGTGAGGAGGGGGAATAAAGGGGTAGGGAAAGGGGAGAGGGATTAAAGAGGGAGGAATTAGAAGTAAATAAGGGATATGTGAACAAATACTCTTATACTTAACCTTTGTGATTAGGAAATCTTAACTGATGTGTTTTGAGTTCAATACGTAGGCCAAACTAGAGTTTGGATAATTCAATCATGAAGTTGAGGGAGTTCTTTGGATAATGTAGAGATTATTCAGTCCATAGAGTCTGGAAGATCCAATTCTGGGGAGTTGAAGCGACCTCTTTTGGATGTAGCTTGTCTGCTTCTGTCAGTTTCAGGTTTTGATGAATTTTGTGGAGAGCTGGATAGCGTGCGCCGGCGAGGACTTGTAGATGATTTGTTGTATAGCTGGACTTTTTGCATTGTGGTCTGTAGTTCTTATGTGGATCTATTTGTGTATTTGGTTCCTTGGTGGGTGGATCGAACAGCGAATGGAAATCCCCATTGATAAGGGATGTGGTGGTGTTGGAGATTTTGAAGTAGAGGTTTCATCTCACGCAGTTTGGCTATTGTTATTGGCGATTAAATCTGCGAAAAATTTGATAAGAATGTCCTTAAAGTTAGGGTTTCTTTCATCCTGGCTGCGGCCATAAGCTGATCCCCAGTACGGAAGAAATGGAATTTAATAATTATGTCACGCGGAGGTCCTTCTGTTTTGCGTGGTGCTAATGCCCTGTGAATTCTATTGAATTCCAGTCTCTCAATAGGGATGGAAGGGGACAATTCCTGAAAGAGCGCTGTCATGGACGATTGAAGATCAGTGATTTGATTCAGGTATACCGCTTATGCAGAGGTGTGACCGTCGTGCTCGGTTTTCGAAGTCTTCAAAACGCGTTTGCAAGTCAAATTTTCATCTCGGAGTAGCTCAAGTTCGTTGTCCTGGGGAAACTACATTGGTTTCAATGTCATCCATTCTGCATTCTAAGTCTGCAGTACGTTGGCCTAAGTCACGAATCTCTTTGGTCAATTTCTCTGTTATTTGGTCAGAGGTCTGTTGCAGAGCTTTATGAAGCATCTTCTCTATTTGTTTAAAAATATTGGTGTAATGTCTCAGTTTGTTGTGTTAATTAAAGAACTGCCACTTTGTTCATATTCTGTGTAATTTGAGTCCTGTGAAGAACTCGGCTGTTTTCTGTCAGTGCGGGCTTTAGCTGTGTGAGGTGAATTAGACCGTTCCATTACATTAGAGCCTCTGGGGTGATGGTTTCCTCTGACACAATAGGGCGTACACTGTAGAGGAATGACATGCATGGATTTCGTCCACGAAGGAAGCCTTTCCTAAAGCCCTTGCACAAAAAAAAGCCCGCCTAGAATTTTCCAGGGCCCATGCTGAAAAATAAGACTATTGGGACTCTGTAGTGCTGAGACCAAGATAAAGGTTTTTGGAACTGATGGTGTCACAAAAGGGGAGGGGTACAAAGAAAAATGCACAGTGCCTACAGTGAAACATGGTGGTGGCAGGGTCTTTTTGTGGGGCTGCATGAGTGCTGCTGATGTCGAGGAGCTGCATTTTATTGATGGTATCATGAATTCACAGATGTACTGCTCTATAATGAAAAAAGGATGCAGAGGGGAGGAGGGGCGGAGCCAACGGTGTCAGACATGTCCTGCTGAGACTCCGTTCATCTCAGGCCTTCACGGCTTCCATGGACACCTGAATGACAGGGTAAATAATCAAAAACTACTCCATAATCTTCCCTAACGCCCTGGGAACATAATAGTATGGTTTTTGGAGTGACCCGCAGGAAAGCCAAGACAAAAACGCACAAAGAAAAACCTCTCAGAGGCTCTAATGTAATGGAACTGTCTAATTCACCTCACACAGCTAAAGCCCACGCTGACAGAAAACAGCTGAGTTCTTCACAGGACTCAAATTACACAGAATATGAACAAAGTGGCAGTTCTTTAACACAACAAACTGAGACATTACACCCAAATATTTTTAAACAAATAGAGAAGATGGATGCTTCATAAGGCTCCATGTACACAGAAGCTGATAAACTGCAGTTTATTGGCGTTTTTTTTTTTTTTTTAAAAGCCCATTAACTGCACTCTGTTAGCCTATGTGTTCATGTACACATAACGTTTTTTAGCTTTAATGAGCAGTGGAGTTAATGGGCTTTTTTCTGAACGCAAGAAATTCGTGTTCAAAGTGCAGTTTTTCGGCAGAAAAAAAAACGCAAAACGCAGAAAAACACTAATAAACGCTGGTCGCGAGCGTTTTCTAGCGTTTTTAGCACCATTGAAAAAAAAAAAGCTAAACGCTACACCTGAAAAACGCTAGTAAAAAAAACGCTGATAAAAGCTAGCTTTTTCTGCTACTTTAAAAATGACTGACCGTTTTTGAGCTTCTGTGTACATGGAGCCTAAAGCTCTGCAACAGACCTCTGACCAAATAACAGAGAAATTGACCAAAGAGATTCGTGACTTAGGCCAACGTACTGCAGACCTAGAATGCAGAATGGATAACATTGAAACCAATGTAGTTTCTCATGACAACGAACTTGAGCTACTCAGAGATGAAAATTTGACTTGCAAACGCGTTTGGAAGACTGCGAAAACAGAGCACGACGGTCAAACCTCTGCATAAGAGGTATAACCCTTCTCATCAGAAGTCGCTCCTGACAAGGTGTTACCTTCCATGGACGGCCTGGACATCTATGAGAGATGGTTGCAGTTACATCTTTGTTAAATTTTGATATCACTTTTGCTACAGTATTTTGACAAATAAAGCTTTGCTGATCTTCTTCTTGTAGCCTTAACCTTCATTTGGAGTGGAGATTATGGTGTGGGGTTGTATTTCAGGGGTTGGGCTTGGCCCCTTGGTTCCACTTGAAGAGAACTCTTAAGGCATCAGCATGCCAAGACATTTTTGGACAATTTCATGCTCCCAACTTTGTGGGAAAGGTTTGGGGATGGCCCCTTCCTGTTCTTGCATAACTGCGTACCAGTGCACAAACTAGGTCTATAAAGACATGGATGAGTGAGTTTGGTGTGGAAGAACTTGACCAGCCTGCACAGAGTCCTGACCTCAACCCAATAGGACACCTTTGGGATGAATTAGAGCGAAGACTGCGAGCCAGGCCTCACAAATGCGCTTTTGGAAGAATGGTCAAACATTCCCATAGACACAGTCCTAAACTTTGTGGACAGCCTTCTCCGAAGAGTTGAAGCTGTTATAGCTGCAAAGGGTAGGCTAACTCAATATTGAATGGACGAAGACTGGTATGCCATTAAAGTTCATGTGCGTGTAAAGGCAGATGTCCCAATACTTTTTGGTAAGTGTGTGTATATATAATATAATGTGTATGTGTGTCTTATGTATGTTCATGAAAGACCGACAGCACGGGTTCATGAAAGACAGAAGTTGTCAAACAAACCTGACTTCTTTTTATGAGGTAAGTAAAACCTTGGACAGAGGGGAGGCTGTGGAGGAATGGATTTTGCAAAAGCATTTGACGCCGTTCCCCACACACAGCTAATGTGTAAGGTAAAGTCCACAGGCTTGGTAAGATCAGTTTGTAAATGGATAGAAAACTGTCTAAAAGTCTGAATTCCGAGAGTAGTGGTTAATGATTCTTACTATAAATGGCCTAAGGTTATCGGTGGTGTACCCCATGGTTCAGTTTTGGGACCCTTACTTTTAAATATTTTTTTATAAATGATATTGGGTCTGGGATTAAAAGTACAATTTCAGTCTTTGCAGATGACACCAAGCTATGCAGTGGAATAACGTCCTTAAGCCAACCTCCATGCACTGTTCAGTTGGACAACTATGTGGCAAATGAGGTTTCATGTTGATAAATGTAAAGTTATGCACTTGGGGGCTAAGAATATGCATGCATCATACATACTAGGGGGAATCCATAGTGGAGAAGGATCTGGGGGTTTTGGTAGATCATAAACCTAATAGAGTGAGGGAGAGATGGATTATGATCTCTCTTGAGAAGAGAAGATTAAGGGGGGATATGAGAAACATGTATAAATACATAAGTGAGCCATATAGTGAACTTGGTGTTGAATAATTCACTTTAAAGGGTAAGTTCACCTTTACAGAAAGATTTGTAAGGTGAACTTACACAGGACCCCCTCCTCACCTCTCCACCAGTCCCGTTGACCTGGAATGTGACAATCTCCTGTTCTGAGTCCTACAGATTTTTCTGTAAAAGTGAACTTGCTCCTTTAAGGTCATCACAGAGGACAAGGGGGCACTCTTTATGTCTAGAGGAAAAAAGATTTAACCACTTAACGACCGCTCACTGTATATATACGTCGGCAGAATGGCACCGACAGGCACAATCACGTAGAGCATACGTGATTGCCTTTGTATAGTTGGGGGGTCCAATCGGACCCCCCTCCTATACAGTGAGCGGTGGCTAAGTGTCCGGGAGCGTTCCGGGATGAGGGGGCAGCCATTCGTTTCTGGCCACCCCCTAGCGATCGCTCCCGGCGAATGGAAATGCCCCCTCTGTCTGTGTCAGACAGAGGGAGCAGGAGGAAGTGATGTCATCTCTGGTGCGGCGCTCACATATACCGAGCGCCGTACAAGAGAAGACATCAGGTCAGTGCACACAACACTACACTGACACCAGGACACATAGGGACATAAATCGGCCACCCCAGATCACCCCCCCCAGCCCCCAGTCAGTGTCACTGATTGCAGTGATCACTAAATAAATGGTCACTGCAATCAGTGACATTTGTGACTGTAAAAGTGTCACCAAAGTTTATTCTTGGGTCCAGTGTAGCCCCCTAACCCCCCCTAATAAAGGTTTAACCCCCTGATCACCCCCCAGATAACCCTTTCACCCCCTATCACCACTGTCGCTAAGCGATCATTTTTCTGATCGCTGTCTTAGCGTCAGTGATGCCGATCGGCAGCCAGTAATTTTTTTTAGGTTCACCGCAGGTTTTTATAGCGTCAGGTACCCCAATATATTATCTAATAAAGGTTTAACCCCCTTGATCGCCCCCCAGGTAACCCTTTCACCCCCTATCACCACTGTCGCTAAGCGATCGTTTTTCTAAACGCTGTCTTAGTGTCGGTGATGCAGATCGGTAGCTGGTAATTTTTTTTTAGGTTCGCCGCAGGTTTTTATAGCGTCAGGTACCCCCATATATTATCTAATAAAGGTTTTAACCCCCTGATTGCCCCTAGTTAACCCTTTCACCAGTGATCACCATAGAAGTGTTACGGGTGACGCTGGTTAGTTAGTTTGCTTTTTATAGTGTCAGGGCACCCGCCGTGTATATAACCCAATAAAGGTTTAACCCCCTGATTGCCCGGCGGGTGATATCAATTAGGTTTTAGCGTCAGAGAGGGTCTGAGTCACACCCCAGGCAGCATCGGGTTAGTGCCAGTAACGCTAACACCTACGCGTGAAGCATACACCCCCCTTAGTGGTATAGTATCTGAACAGATCAATATCTGATCTGATCAGATCTATACTAGCGTCCCCAGCAGTTTAGGGTTCCCAAAAACGCAGTGTTAGCGGGATCAGCCCAGATACCTGCTGGCACCTGCGTTTTGCCCCTCCGTCCAGCCCAGGCCACCCAAGTGCAGTATCGATCGATCACTGTCACTTACAAAACAAAAACACACAACTGCAGCGTTCGCAGAGACAGGCCTGATCCCTGCGACTCCAGTGCTGTAGGAGGTGATTTCACCACCACAGTTAAAAAAAAAAAGCAAATATGCTGAAGCATTGGGGCAGCAGGGGCGGAGGAGCGATTTTGCTCCTAATGCCGCGTACATACGGTCGAAATTCCGACGGAGGCTTGCCCGTGGAAAAGTCCGACCATGTGTGTGCGGCATAACTTTTTTGCGGGAGGATGCCCCCATGCTTCGGCATATATAAATGGTGCGTGTATGCCCATCATTGGAAGTGGGTGGATGAAGGGCGGTATTCTAATGGTGGGCATACCCACCGATCAATCTCTTTTTTCGTTCAGCCAACTGGCTGCATGAAAAAAAAAGATTACAATACATGTCCAACAAGGACCAGCAACGTACTGGTATGTTGCTGGACTTTGAATGTTTATACCAGAATGATGCCTGTGGGTTTAGGTATCATCTTGGTATCATTCTTTTCAGCCTGCGGCCGGCTTTCATGTAAAAGCAATCCTAGCGGCTAATTAGCCTCTGGACTGCTTTTACAAGCAGTGGGAGGGAATGCCCCCCCCCCCCGGATATAAAAAGCGCCATTGGGAAAGCATTTTATCACACCGATCTTGGTGTGGTCAGATGCTTTGAGGGCAGAGGAAAAATCTAGGGTCCAATAGACCCCAGTTTTTTCAAAAAAAAGTACCTGTCACTACCTATTGCTATCATAGGGGATATTTACATTCCCTGAGATAACAATAAAAATGATAAAAAAAAAAAAATACTTGGAAGGAACAATTTAAAAATAAAATAAAAAAGCAAAATTAATAATAAAAAAAAAGAAAAAAAAAAAAAAAAAAGCACCCCTGTCCTGCCCTGCTCTTGCCCAATGGTGAACGCAAGCGCCGGTCTGGCGTCATATGTAAACAGCAATTGCACCATGCATGTGAGGTATCACCGCGAAGGTCAGATCGAGGGCAATCATTTTAGCAGTAGACCTCCTCTGTAAATCTACTGGGGTAACCTGTAAAGGCTTTTAAAAATGTATGTAGTTTGTCGCCAATGCACGTTTGTGCGAAATTTTAAAGCATGTCGTGTTTGGTTTCTATGTACTCGGCCCAAGATCATCTTTTTTATTTCATCAAACATTTGGGCAATATAGTGTGTTTTAGTGCATTAAAATTAAAAAAGTGTATTTTTTAACCCAAAAAATGCGTTTGAAAAATCGCTGCGCAAATACTGTGTAGAAAAAAAAAATGCAACACCCACCATTTTAATCTGTAGGGCCTTTGCTTTAAAAATTCATATAATGTTTGGGGGTTCAACATAATTTTCTTGCAAAAAAAAATGTTTTCATGTAAACAAAAAGTGTAAAAAAGGGCTTTGTCTTCAAGTGGTTAGAAGAGTGGATGTAAGCTTCCTAATGTTGTGTATAAAATGCCAGAACAGTTCAAAACCCCCCCAAATGACCCCATTTTGGAAAGTAGACACCCCAAGCTATATACTGAGAGGCATGTCGAGTCCATGGAACATTTTATATGTTGACACAAGTTGCGGAAAAACGGAAATTTTTTTTTGCACAAAGTTGTCACTAAATGATATATTGCTCAAACATGCCATGGGCATATGTGGAATTGCACCCCAAAATACATTCTGTTGCTTCTCCCGAGTACGGGGATATCACATGTGTGAGACTTTTTGGGAGCCTAGCCACGTACGGGACCCCAAAAACCAAGCACCGCCTTCAGGCTTTCTAAGGGTGTAAATTTTTGATTTCACTTCTCACTGCCTATCACAGTTTCGGAGGCCATGGAATGCCCAGATAGCACAAAACCCCCCCAAATGACCCCATTTTGGGAAGTAGACACCCCAAGCTATTTGCTGAGGGGTATTGTGAGTATTTTGCAGATCTCGCTTTTTGTCACAAAGTTTTGAAAATGTAAAAAAAAAATATATATATATATTTTCTTTCTTCAATTTCAAAAACAAATGAGAGCTGTAAAATACTCGCCATTCCTCTCAGCAAATAGCTTGGGGTGTCTATATTCCAAAATGGGGTCATTTGGGGGGGGTTTTGTGCGATTTTGGCATTTTATGGCCTTCGAAACTGTGATAGGTAGTGAGGAGTGAAATCAAAAATTTGCGCCCTTAGAAATCCTGAAGGCGGTGCTTGGTTTCCGGGGTCCCGTACGCGGCTAGGCTCCCAAAAAGTCCCACACATGTGGTATCCCCGTACTCAGGAGAAGCAGCAAAATGTATTTTGGGGTGAAATTCCACATATAACCATGGCATGTGTGAGCAATATATCATTTAGTGACAACTTTTTGTAATTTTTATTTTTTTTTGTCATTATTCAATCACTTGGGACAAAAAAAAAAAAATTCAATGGGCTCAACATGCCTCTCAGCAATTTCCTTGGGGTGTCTACTTTCCAAAATGGGTTCATTTGGGGGGGTTTTGTACTGCCCTGTCATTTTAGCACCTCAAGAAATGAGATAGGCAGTCATAAATTTAAAGCTGTGTAAATTTCAGAAAATGTACCCTAGTTTGTAAACGCTATAACTTTTGCGCAAACCAATAAATATACGCTTATTGACATTTTTTTTACTAAAAACATGTGGCTGAATACATTTTGGCCTAAATGTATGACTACAATTGAGTTTATTCGATTTTTCTTATAACAAAAAGTAGAAAATATCATTTTTTTTCAAAATATTCGGTCTTTTTCCGTTTATATCGCAAAAAATTAAAATCGCAGAGGCAATCAAATACCATTAAAAGAAAGCTCTATTTGTGGGAAGAAAAGGACGCAAATTTCGTTTGGGTACAACATTGCATGTCCGCACAATTTACAGTTAAAGCAGCGCAGTGCAAAATTCTGAATTCACCTCTGGTCCTTTAGCTACCAAATGGTCCGGGGCTTAAGTGGTTAATCTCCAAGTAAGGAAAGGTTTCTTCACAGTAAGAGCTGTGAAAATGTGGAATAGACTCCCTCAAGAGGAGGTGGTTCTGGCCAGGTCAGTCGATTGAGGGGAAAAAAATCCAGGCTTTTTTTAAAGCCATGTACATAATATAACTGGGTGCTGACATTTTATAGGTAAAGCTGATCCAGGGAAAATCTGATTGCCTCTCAGGGAATCAGGAAGGATTTTTTTTTCCCCCTGCTGTAGCAAATTGGATCATGCTTTGCTGGGGTTTTTTCGCTTTCCTCTGGGTCAACTGTGGGTGAAGGATTGTATGATTTAACTTGGTCACATAATATACATAAAGAGTGTAATCAGTCAATCAACAGCACATGCAATCTCTGCAAAGAAAGTAGTGTCAAATAACAAAATATCTGTTTCCAAACCCACAATAAAAACAAATATATATAGGATCAAGGTCAGGCAGATTGCACTGTGTATGAGGCAACAGAGCAATCAGTGGACAACAATCTGAAGGACAGACCATACAATCAATGCCGCCAATCATCTCCAAAGGATTAATTTCAAAAACAAGGGAACAAGTTATGGTAAAGACTGTAAATGATGGTGAAGATTGTATGAGCGAAGGTATGGGGAGAGCCAAAGAGGCCATCAAGGTGGGGGGGGGACACTTCTAAGTGGGGATCAAGATCAGCCTGATTACAAAATGTGTGGTATCCCAGGGAGAGAAACTCCAGATGAGACCGCCACACACACCTTGGGATCACTACTGCCAATCATATCCTGAAAAAGCTGCTAATCAAAAAGGCATTCAATGAATTATATGGTGCAGAATCATGTCAAATCACAGGAAGCAATTGTAACTCAATTGTTCATTGAGGCCTTTTGCTGCCGCAGTTTGTAGGTCAAAAATCCAGTGGCATTCATGTTGCAGTAATAGACGATCTCCACCTCTGGTCAATGAGGGAATGTGGACAATTACCATACGTTTTGAGGGTGGGTAGTGGATGATTAATTTCAAGGAAATAACGTGCAACCGGTTGCTTGGTGGATCTTGAAGACCAGGCCTGTCGTATAGCTGTTCGATGGTTTATTAAAGTAGGTAGATCACATATTCTGTATGTCCATTTTAAATAAAAATCTGTTTGCCAGACTGAGGGTGAACAAAGTACTGTCTAATGAGCATACAGTGGATATAAAAAGTCTACACACCCGTTAAAATGTCAGGTTTTTGTGATGTAAAAAAAGGATAAATAATTTCAGAACTTTTGCCACCTTTTAATGTGACCTATAAACTGTACAACTCAGTTGAAAAACAACCTGAAATCTTTTAGGGGGGGTGGGCTAAAAATAAAATAATGTGGTTGCATAAGTGTGCACACTCCCTTATAACTCGGGATGTAGCGGTGTTCAGAATTAAGCGATCACATTCAAACTCAGTACACACCTGTCCGTACACACCTGCCATCATTTAGGGTGCCTCGGATTAACCCCAAATAAAGTTTAGCTGCTCTAGTAGGTCCTTCCTGATATTTTCTTGGTCGCATCCTACTGCACAAGCCATGGTCTGCAGAGCGCTTTCAAAGCATCAGAGGGATCACATTGTTAAAAGGTATCGGTCAGGTGAAGGGTACAAAAGAATTTCCAAGGCATTAGATATACAATGTATTCTTCATATGTCTGGGCTATGGGGTAGAATGGCAAGATGGAAGCCTTTTCTTAGGAACAAAAACATCCAAGCCTGGCTTAATTTTGGAAAAAAACACATCTGTAGTCTCCCAAAAGCATGTGCGAAAATGTTATGGTTTGATGAAACCAAGCTTGATTTTTTTGGACATAATTCCAAAAGAAATGTTTGGCGCAAAAACACTGCTCATCCCCAAAAGAACGCCATACCCACCGTGAAGCATGGTAGGGACAGCATAATGCTTTGGGGCTGTTTTTCTTCAGCTGAAACAGGGGCCTTTAGTCAAGGTAGAGGGAATTATGAACAGTTCCAAATACCAGTCAATATTGGCACAAAACCTTCAGGCTTCTGCTAGAAACTGAACATGAAGAGGCACTTTATCTTTTAGCATAACAATGACCCAAAGCATACATCCAAATCAATAATGGAATGGCTTCACCAGAAGAAGACTAACGTTTTGGAATGGGCCAGTGCATAGGAGATGCCCTCGCAATTTGACAGATTTGGAGTGTTTTTGCGAAGAAGAGTGAGGAAATATTGTCAAGTCAAGATGTGCATGCTGACAGACTCCTACCCAAAAAGACTGAGTGCTGTAATAAAATCAAAAGGTGCTTCAAAAAAGTATTAGTTTAAGGGTGTGCACACACACACACACACACACACACACACACACACACGTTAGGCCCGGTTCACACAGGCGCGACTCCTCAGGCGACTCGGTCGCCTGAGGAGTCGCGTCCAGGTCGCGTCCCAGTCTTTCCTATGGAACCGTTCTAATAGGAGCGACCTGAGTCGCTCCGACTTAGAAAAAGGTTCCTGTACTACTTTTGGGGGCGACCCAAGGCGACCTGCATAGACTTCTATACAGAAGTCTTTATGCAAATCGCCTCAGCGGGCGTCTCAAGTCGTCTTGAGATCGCGCCGCCGAGGTCGCCCCCAGAAGTAGTGTCGTGCCGCCCCTGTGTAAATGGGGCTTAACCATATTTTTGTTTTTTGTTTTTACTTCCCTCCACCTAAAAGATTTCCGTTTGTTGTTCAATTGAGTTGTACAGTTTATAGGTCACATTAAGGTTCTGAAATATATTTATCTTTGTTTCATTTTTTACACCACAGAAACCTGACATTTTAACAGGGGTGTGTGGACTTTTTATATCCACTGTATGTCTACATGTGCTGCAGTCAGTACAATGGAAGCAGCCCAATTTGGCTGGTGGTAGCCAGGAATGGGAAACCGGAGCAGATGGCAGTTCAGTTTCGGACCAGCAAGTCCTTGAGATTTTTCCCTCTGCAATAGCTCAGCTCATCGATGGGGGTGACCTGGCTAAAGAAAAATTGGCATCACTAGTAGCAATGGGTCAATGGGCAGTCGCAGCATCTTTGACCAGCTTGCTACCACTTGAGTACTGAGTGGGAAAAAATACTCACGTTCTGGAGATTCTTGTTCCTCGGCTTGTTGGTATCAGTAGCTGCAGTAAGAGCATGCTGTTTTATGCTTCAGGAGTGCCTCCCTGGAGTATCCACGTTCTGTAAAGCGCTGGACCATGTCATCCAATTGTATTGCTGCAGTGTCAGGGTTGGAGTTACTACTAACCACTTTCAGCATTTGTCCAAACGGAATTCCACTCATCAAGGATGGAGGATGTGCATGGAGGAGGGTATTCCTATCTGTGGATTTATAATAGACTGTTCCCAAAAGTAGTTTGGTCTTGTGAGGTAAATTTTATAGATTTTTAAATCCTGGAAATTTAATATCGGTGGTAGAATATGTCAGTTTCACAGGATTAGGTAACCCATTGATCGCATCAATTCTCTGTATCAAGTCCACAAGAGGAGCAGGTCCTCAATATAGCACCAGTAATATAGAGTATGAGGGGACAGTGAAGGTAATAGAAGATCTTGTTCAAAGTAATACATAAATATATTTGCAAAAGAAGGAGCCACATTTGAGCCAATAGCTGTCCCAGCGCATTGTAATTGAAGTAATGTCAAAATGAGCCTTAATAGTTCAAGGAGAAAGCTCATGGGTGGTCTTTCCAATCCAGAATGGCGTACCGCCTCAATGCCATCTTCATGTGAGATAACTGTACAAGCCTTTGACATCCAAGGTGGTGAGTACACAGTCTGAGGGGATCAGCCCCAGTTGTTTTAAAGAGTCAATAACCATTGAGGAGTTGCTCAGGTATGAAGGCCCCTTTTGTACTAGTGGTTGTAGAAAAAAATCAACAATAACTGCCAGAGGTTGTAGCACTGACCCCTTAGCAGAAATGATAGGAAGTGCAGGTGGATGAGCTGGGTCCTTATGTATTTTTTTCTGGTAGAGTGTAGATAATGGGGCACGGATGAAAATTTGTGGTGAGAAACCCAAATTCATCCTTGGTGATCCAGCTGTGACAAAAGCCATTAAAATTCTGCTGGATTATCTCTACATTCAATCATTTGTTTTCTAGCATGTATGTGTATGCTGTCCTGAGTGGTGTCTTGACATGTGTTTTTTTTTGTTTTTTTTTTAAATCAACAAACAAGTTTGAGATGTCATCCTCCGTTCCAAACATTCAATTCAAATAAAGTACCGTATATACTCGAGTATAAGCCGAGTTTTTCAGCAAATTTTTTTGTGCTGAAAGTGCCCCCCTCGGCTTATACTCGAGTCAACTTTTTGCGCCTGATCTCCTGGACTTTGGGGACCCGGTACCGGCCGGCCGTAGGTCCCCTAGACCCCCACAGATATAGCCCAACTCTTCCTCTACAAGTATGCAATAGACTCCCATGTTAAATGGTCATTTCTTTGGTGAGTTGGGTACCCGGTTCTGGCCAGTCGTAGGTCCCCTGGATCCCAAACGTGACACACATGTAGCCCCACTATTCATCTACAAGAGTGCAAAGTGTGTTGTCTGGAGGACTTACGCCCGGGGAGCTACGATTTTTCGAAGCCGGGCACCCCTTCCATAGACTCCCATGTTAAACGTCAGTCTATTCATGGGCCCAGTGAGGCATGGACACGGTGAGGCACAGTGAGGCATGCAGATGGACACCCTAGGCTTATACTCGAGTCAATACGTTTTCCCAGTTTTTGGTGGTAAAATTAGGTGCCTCGGCTTATATTCGGGTCGGCTTATACTCAAGTATATACGGTACATTGACTCATACCCAGATAATCAGAGCCAATCAAAGTAACACTTAATCTTACAGATACTATGAAGTGTACCCACCAACCAGTGTTCTTCCACTTTATGCAAACCCTTACATTCCCAATCATAAACGGCATAATACAGGAGATGCCCTCCAACCTATCACTGGAGTACTCTTTCCATAAGTAAATCAGTTGGAGCTAGACCTAGTGTATTTAACCAGCTTCCCAATACCTTCTTGAATTTAAAGGGACTACCTCTGTGCTGGTATATAAGTTTTTCAAATCTTAACATGGTGCCGACCTGTTCTAGTCACATTTTAGCTGTGGGGGTATCCGGAGAGATCCATTGCATAAGTATGAGCCTACGGGCCTGAAATTGCACCCTCGCTGCTGCCTCCTTCAAATATTTATCTGGAATGACACTGTCAAGCATGCCTAAAACACATTGTTTAGGTTCCATCGGAATTGAGACCTGCAGGGCAGTATTAATCGCTGCCACTACTGACCCCCAATAATGGTGGAGCTTCCGTCATCCCTGAGGTGGATTAAATCGCCCACATCCCTCTCACATCTACCACAAAGAAGTTGGACATAGTCCCATGCGGTGGAGCTTAAGCGGGGTGTGGTGTGTCCGCAATAGGATGTAAAGCTGGGTCATTCGCTGTGATACATTCAATGAGCTTATCCAAACATTTTCTAGGGCCTCCTCACACCGTTCCCCCGGTATCTCTCCGACATCCGTTACCCATCTATCACAGGCCGAACTAGGATATTTGTCCAGGTACATTCCCAGTAGGGAGGCGTAGCAACTGGAAATAAAGCCTTTGGTGGAGGAGGCCTACTGCAAAAGGGCGAACGCCGGCCTGGGCGAAAGTGCAAGATTATGCATCGACCTCTGGGCTTTAATAGCATGTTTCAGCTGCATATAATAAAATGGCATATTCTGCGGAATTTTGAATCTAGACTTTAGTTGAGCAATACACCATTGTCAAAAATGTGTTTTTAGATGTGTTATACCCACCGAGCGCCATCTATTAGCATGTTGTAAGTTCAGGATATGTGTGGTTGTCCCAAATTGGGCTATAACTGGTGTAACGCTCCATCCCTTGTAATTGTTTCATTTTCTCCCATACTTTTTGAAGTAACCTGTAAGTTGGGGAACTGTTAGGTTTGGAAAATAATTTTGCCTCCAATCCCTTCACCAAGTAAGGAGTAGAGGTCGACCGATATATCGGCCGATTTTTGACACTTTTTAATTAATCGGCATCAGCCGATTGTGCTGGGAAAAAAAAGCCGATTTAAAAAACTTCAGCGCGACTTGCAAATAACTTCTTTCATAGAAGTCCATGCAAGTTGCCTGAAAGTTTCCCGTGGAGCGACTTGTCTTTGGGCAGCCTGCCAAGTGTGAGCAAAGAATACAATGTTTCTACTTATCAATGAACTGAACTCTGTGTGTAGAAGTTCTCAGTTTAACCATTTAAAGACCAAATCTTTTCTGACACTTGTTGCTTACAAGTAAAAATCCTGTATTTTCTGCTAGAAAATCAATTGGAACCCCCAAACATTATATTTTTTTAGCAGAGACCCTAGGGAATAAAATGGCGGTTGTTGCAATATTTTATGTCACACGGTATTTGCGCAGCGGTCTTTCAAATGCAATTTTTTTGGGAAAAAATACACTTTAATGAATATTAAATAAAACTAAACAGTAAAGTTAGCCTGTGTTTTTTTTTATTTTTTATTTTTTTTCCGTCAAAGTTTTGATTACCTGTTTTTGTGCCGGCTTCCTGATTCCCTTACCGAAGATGGCGGCAGCAGCACCCGAGAGCCGAAGGAGAGATCGGCTTTGGGTGCCGACATTGTGGGCGCCCAGGACAAGTAAGTGTCCTAATATTAAGTCAGCAGCTGCAGTATTTGTAGCTGCTGACTTTTAATATATTTTTTTCGGCGGAACTCCGCTGCTTTCACACTGGAGCGGGCAGGCGTTGGTAAAACGCAGCTAGTTTTAGCGGCGCTATTTGGCTGCTAGCGGGGCGCTTATAACCCAGCTCGCGGCCGATGAAGGTTAAATGCGCCTGTGTAGCACCACTGCAGAAGCGCTTTGCAGTCGCTTCGGCAGCAGTGCCCATTCATTTCAATGGGCAGGAGTGGTGGAGGAGCGGTATACACCGCTCTAAAGATGCTGCTTGCAGGACTTTTTTTTAACATCCTGCCAGCGCACCGCCTCAGTGTGAAAGCACTCGGGCTTTCACACTGAGACTGCAGGGGAGCTGTTTTGCAGCCACTTTTACAGGTGCTATTTTTAGCCCATAAGTGCCTGAAAAACACCCCAGTGTGAAAGGGGTCCAACTGTTAGACTTTATGAGATGAAGGGGGAAAAAAACAAAAAAAATCGGCTTCATATATCGGCCGCCGCGATTTCTAAATATCGGCATTGGCCAGAGAAAAACCCATATCGGTCGACTTCTAGTAAGGAGCCCCACTAAACTGCAGCATTATGGCTAGCGTAGAGTTACCTGGCATCTGCGATGGCCCCCCTGACATTTGTTGGAGCTGGGCGGCCAAATAGTATACCCATGGGTTCGGAAGTGCCAACCCCCCTA
Organism: Rana muscosa; assembly: GCA_029206835.1. Taxonomy (NCBI): domain Eukaryota; kingdom Metazoa; phylum Chordata; class Amphibia; order Anura; family Ranidae; genus Rana; species Rana muscosa. The sequence continues at coordinate 566,044,160 of CM055116.1, read as the reverse complement.
CATCTTTTAGTTTTTTGTAACTGCTCCAGTTTAATCCTGGCTGCCCCCCCCCCCTTTCCAGAGCAGGGACCGAAAGATGGAGTTGACTATCCGAAATACTTTTAGGGGAACTACTACCGGGGAGTTATGGAGATGGTATAATAATTGTGGCATTTAATACCATTTTAATCAAGTTTGCTCTGTCCGCGACAGAGAGCCACAGCCATATTTTAACCTTATCCTTAAACTTTACCAGTAACGGTTGGATATTGTGACGACAGAAGTCCAGTGGTTGGGGAGATGAGACTACTCCTAGGTATTTAAATGACGTAACTATGGGGACCAGACAGTAAGTGTCTAATTGTGAGTGTACTCCGTGATCCAGGGGCAGAAGCGCTGATTTGGACCAATTGATTGTGAGGCCGGAAAATCTACCAAAATCCGTTTTTATAATGGACATCACTGTTCGTAAGGATATATCCATGTCCCCCAACAAGAGAAGCATATCGTCTGCATAAAGCAGAATCTTCTCTTGTATGGTGCCATATCTGAACCCCACTATACTTTCATGAGCCCTAATACGTGCTGCCAATGGCTCTATTGCCAGAGCAAATCGCAGTGGTGAGAGGGGGCATCCATGCCTGGTGCCCCTCCCTAAATGAAAGCTATCACAAAACGAGCCACCCTCTCTAATGGATGCTTGCGAACGATGACACATCAGGCCGATCCACGGTATGAAAATCGCACCGAACCCAAACTTTTCTAGGATAGCCCAGAGGTATCCCCACTCAACGCTGTCAAATGCCTTATTGGCATCCAATGACAGCAGAGCCCTGGCTCCCTCATTGTCAGCAGGAGTTTGTATATTAACATACAGTCGCCTTAGGATTACCAATGTCGATTTGTTAGGCATAAATCCCGCCTGATGTGTGTGTGTGTGTGTGTGTGGTCTGAAATAACCGTATTAACTTTCCTGGCAAGCACCTTTTGCTAATATTTTTATGTTCATTTTGAAGAAGGGAAATGGGTAAGAATTGGGCTCTGTAGCTGACTTGTCTGGTTTGAGAAGCAGAACAATATGGGCCCGTGTCATTGAGAGAGGCAGCTGTTGTTTAAGTCTAGCTTCGTTCAACACCTCCAACAACTTGGGTAACAGTAGATCCGGGTATCTCTGATACACCTCTATGGGCAACCCATCATCCTCGGGAGCTTTGGATGCAGGGAACAGTCTCACCGCCTCCTGTAGCTCCTCCAAGGTGAGGGGTGCATCAAGTGTTTCCCGCTGGGAGTCCGAGAGCTGAGGCAAGGATACCAACTGTAAATAATTGTCAAGGTCCTCTTGGTTATAGGTTACTCTTGAGGCATATTGATCCACATAATAGCGTACCAATTCGGCCAAAATACCGTTGGGTGTATTAGTCAGCCTACCAGTCACAATTTCAAAGCCCCAATGTTGTGGACTGTGGGGTGGACATTGACAATTTTTGCCAGCAAGCAGCCAGTCTGCCCCCCCTCTTCGTAAAAAGTCACCCTGGAAAATAAACGCTTCTTTTCCGCCTACAAACTAATAGCTTTACTTGGGGCATCCTGAGCCGATACCCAAGAGGCCTTTAGACTTTCTATTGGATTGGCAACATACTCTTCCTCCAATTCCCTAACGTGTCTAGTCAACTGTTCCTCATGTGCCCTTGTGTTAGATTTAATACCATTTATAGTGGATATAAACACCCCCCTAAGAAAGCACTTAAATGCATCCCAGCGTAGTAATCCATCCTCATATGCATTTTGACAGAAAAATTGTTCAATTTGGGACCTATTGTCAGTATCAGAGGGCAATAAATCTAGCCAATATGCATTTAACCGCCAGTTGGCTCTCTTTAGATTAGTCCGCAATTTTGCTTTGAACCATAAAACTAAGGGAGAGTGATCAGAGACCCATCTCTGTGCATACTCTATCCTACTCACTAGGGGGAGAGCAAATGCAGATCCTACACAGGTCTATGCGGGACAGAGAGAAGTGTGTTTTAGAGAAGCACGAAAATTGGGGTGTATAAGGGTGTTTCACACGCCACATATCAACCCATCCCATTTCTGCAAGAAATCTGGAAAGAGCTGTGCCCCTAGCAAAAGACGTTGAGTTGGCCACAAGGTGTCTATCCAATCGAGCATCTAAGATCCCATTAAAGTCCCCCAAGGTATAGATAGGGGCATCAGAGTTAGATGATGCGAAGGACAGTAATTCCCTCCGCACTACTGAAGAGAACGGAGGAGGTATATATACCATTGCCAGCACACAAGTCACTGTATACACTTTGCAGTATAGAAACACATAGCATCCTCCTGAATCAATGTGTGAGTGAAATTCCTGGAAGTCGAGGGATTTATGCACCAAGGTGCTCACCTCACTAGAATAGGTGTGAACAGAGTGGTACACCTGGCCTACCCAGGAATACTCTATACAGCTCACAGATTCCCTGGTGACGTGTTTTTTGTAGTCCAATAAGTGTAGGGTGATACTTGCGAAGGACAGTGGACACCATCATCCTTTTTAAAGGGCTACCAAGGCCTCGAACATTCCAAGTCACTATTGGGATATCCGCCATGGTAAAGTAAATGTTTGTTTTGTAGAAGACAAATAATTCCAGGCCAAGTGGCCTTACAGGGTTGGAAGTTATCAGGGTATGAAGAATCAATTGGTGGGTAATTCCATTCACGCATTCCCAAAAATACCAGAACTGCACGTGACATCTCCAACAGCAAAATAAGTTGGAAACAAAAAACAAAAATCAGTCCATAGGAGCACAATGGTGCCCCTGAACACTCAAACAGTTGAGAACTGAATTGCGCCCTGCCAGCTGCAGTACTACCCAGTTGTGATGGATAGCACCTAAACAGAGTCCTTGCTTTGAAGTGGAGCATATGGAAACCTAAACTATAGTTACCGCATCCCTGGCCGGGGTGACTTTGACTTAACCACGGGCACATTGGAACGGAAATCCTCCTGTCGGGTCTTTAAGTAGCAATACAACCTTCAATGTTCATGTTCATTTCTGGGCCTTTGCTGCAGTGCATACTCGTGGATATCCAGCCAGGCCACCGCCTCAGGTGCAGTAACAAAGAAGTGCGCCCGGCCCTCAGCAGTGACTCTCAAGTGGGCCGGGTATAACATAGGGCAGTCCCAAACGCCACAGCCGTTGTTTGACATAAAAAAAAGAGCGTTGTTGCACTTCTGCCGAAAAATCAAGGTAGAATGACATCCGAACACCCGTTGTATTGGATGTTGGACCTTTCTCGCGCCATGCGGCGCACTTTTTCCCTATCACGGTAATGCAAAATGCGTGCCAACATGAGCCAGGGAGCATGCTCTGGTGGGGACTCGTGGGCTCTTTCGACCGCAAATAAGAGGGTGAACACTTCCTTACCAAAAGTATTTAAAAGCCATTGTTCAACAAACTCAGTAGGGTCCCTGCTCTCTTTCTCTGGTAACCCTACTATACGCACATTGTTACGCCTCAGTCTGTTTTCAATGTCATCGGCCTTAGCTCTGTTGTCATGCACCAAGCGAGCAGTGGATTGGGATTCATGGATCAAGGGTGGCAGCTTATCCTCCAAATCGCTAATGCATCCCTCCACAGCCATTGTTCTTTCACAGATTTTTGGGATATCCTTCCTTAGAGCCACTTCCTCAGTCAATCCCCCCAATCTGCTGTTCACATTAACAGACGTTGTACCGCCCGCAGGATCTGGTTTAATGTAGGTTGTTCTTCCTCCTCAGTACAATCCTCCTGATCTGATAAGTGTTCAGAATCAGGCAATGACATGGCGTCCACACCTTTTCCCTGCCCTGTAGCAGTGTCTGCAAGTGAAGCTGCCGGAAAAAAACCTGCTCCAACCACCTCCTGTCCCTGCAGCTCAGACAGTTTTTTGGTATAATATAGAATGTCCCCAGGGTTGTCTTTACCTGCAAGACGAGGCAGCCTACTCTTGGCTCCCTGTTCTAATGATTTTTCTGTGCCCCTCATGGTTCTCTGTGGGAGAGCTGCATCCGCGCCATTATGTTTGTCCTGGGCTTCTGTGCCTCCCTTACCCTTCCCTCCTTTTCGTCATTACAATGGGTAATCGCGGCTTCCTGGGTATCTCTGTGATCCAGGGAGTTTGCAGCAGACAGTAGTGGCGATCGTGGGTCTGTTCCCGGCCAGGAAAAGGATATATGAGAGAATTGTGTAGGAGCTTCGTGAGAACGATCCGCTCACATGCCCGACTTGGCCACGCCCCCTCAGAAATCAACATTTCTAATTTTATAGACAACGTTGTCTTTATTTTATAATGGTGGAAGGTTTATTTTATTTTGAGTGTTTTTGATATGAATTGCTGTTCATCAATAAACTTTATACATACATACATATACACACACTTTAAGTGGCACTTTGAATCGCATCTTCTCTGATGCGATTTTTGTATTTTTTCAAGCTGTGTCCGAGGCATTAATGAGCTATGAATAGGATCCAACTTACCTTTTGAGGGCCCAACCTCCTAGGCACAATTGGGATGCCATAAAATAAGTTCAGGAGTAGGGTACCACTGGTCCCTGGTCCTTGCCAAACTGAAGTGTAGAGCGTTTGATTTGAGCAGATTTTTTATGCCATTATAAATCTCGAAATAATGCATTTATGTGAGTAAACCACTTGCAGGGTATCCAAATGGGGGGAATTCTGAAATCTGTATAAAATAGTTGTGGAGCCCACACCATTTTTATTAGATTAGCTCTGCTTTGATTGATATCTATAAGTCTTTATAAGCCTTCGGGTCTGCAGTGACATGAATGGCCAAATACCTAAATTATGTCACCACCTGGATAGACTGGGCGTCTTACGGTAGAGTAGCGGCTAACCCATCCTGTGGTAACAAAACCGATTTATGGCAATTGGCATCAAGCATCTCTGCTCCAGTGATCGACAATTTAGGAAGCTGGCAACAATATAGGAATTGCAGAGTCTCGGCTTTATGTAGAGTTTACAGTGTCCTAATGTTATTGGAATTGGGTTAATTCTTGGATTTTGGTACCTTATCGCACCTTTCAATAGTTTTACAAACTATTGATGGTAAACTGACTGGTCTGTAGTTTCTGTGAGGCGAGATCTCCTGTTTCCAAAATGCAGGAATGCATACTTTTATATTCAATATAATATTATTAATACTGCTGTCTTGTCTTGTTTATCATACCTCTCATTTTTCCATTGCATCTTCGCAATCTGAGAAGAATGTATTTAATACAGTTTCCTTCGCCCTGTCCCATATCAACTTCCCCTGATCATCTTTAACCACTTGCCAATGGCTGGAAGTCTAAAGACGTCCTCTGCTTTGTGGTGATATATCTGAATGATGCCTGCAGCTACAGGCATCATTCACATATTGCCGTTTTCAGCCAGCGATTCCCTTCACCATAAGAACGATCATAGCGGCTGGTCAGCCGCTTGATCGTTCTTATGGGCAGCGAGAGGGGACGTCCCCCTGCCTCCCGCTGCCCTCCGGTGCTTTTACCGACTCACCGATGCAATCTGTGAGTTGGAGAACGGATCCGCCGGCCGGATGTCCACCATAGAGATTTCTGGCGGACCAGATGGTTGCCGGAGTCTTTATGATCGTTGAAGGCCGGATGTTATGACGTCACGCCCGGCCTCTGCATTCAAAAATACCCCCCTGTAAAGAGGTCCTGTCATGCCATATTCCTATTACAAGGGATGTTTACATTCCTTGTAATAAGAAAAAAATAAAAAATTTGATCACTTTTATTCCTAAGTGTCAAATGAAAAATTTTTAAGTAACATTTACAATAAAATATATATATTTTTTTTTAAAGTGCCCCTGTCCCCGTGTGCTTGCACGCAAAAGCGAACGCATACGCAAGTCCCGCCCACATATGAAAACTGTGTTGAAACCACACATATGAGGTGTCGCCGTGAATGTTAGAGCGAGAGCAATAATTCTAGCCCTAGACCTCCTCTGTAACTCAAAACATGTAACCAGTAAAAAAAATGAAAGCATCGCCTATGGGGATTTTTAAGTACCGAAGTTTGGCGCCATTCTACGAGCGTGTGCAATTTTAAAGCGTGACATGTTGGGTATCTATTTACTCGGCGCAACTTCATCTTTCACATTATGCAAAAAAATTGGGCTAACTTTACTGTTTTTTTTTTTTTTTTTTTTTTCAAAGCACAAAACTTTTTTTTTCCCCCAAAAAACGTTGAAAAATTGCTGCGCAAATACTGTGCGAGATAAAAAGTTGCAATGACCGCCATTGTATTCTCTAGGTTGGGGCAGGTAGGTTGTGTTCTCTAGTTGGGGCAGAAACGCTTGATGCTGCCAAAAGTGCCTAAAAGCTAGTGCTTGAGCATTAATTCATTTCAATGGGCAGAATAAATTATTCTGGCCAATGAAAAAAATTAACACCCAAGAGCTTGACTCCTATAAAAGCTCCTAAAAGCTTTAGACACTTTTACAAGCATCAGACATTTTTTTCTGCAAAAACACTGTTGGCTTCTAGGAGAGTTTAAAAAAACATCCTGTGTGCATGAGGCCTTAACATTTCAGTTTGAGCAATACAACCTGAGAAAACAATATAACAAGCCCACCTTCTCCTCAAAGTTGAACAGGCAAGTTGGCGTTCAAGCTATCGTCTTGATATACAGTATCTCAAAAAGTGAGTACACTCCTCACATTTTTGTAAATATTTTATTATACCTTTTCATGTGACAACACTGAAGAAATTACACTTTGCTACAATGTAAAGTAGTGAGTGTACAGCTTGTATAACGGTGTCAATTGGCTGTCCCCTCAAAATAACTTGCAGCCATTAATGTCTGAACCGCTGGCAACAAAAGTGAGTACACCCCTAAGTGAAAATGTCCAAATTGGGCCCAATTAGCCATTTTCCCTCCCTGGTATCATGTTATACGTTAGTGTTTCAGGTGTGAATGTGGAGCAGGGGTGTTAAATTTGGTGTTATCGCTCTTACTCTCTCATACTGGTCCCTGGAAGTTCAACATAGCACCTCATGGCAAATAACTTTCTGAGGATCTGTAAAAAAGAATTGTTGCTCTACATAAAGATGGCCTAGGCTATAAGAAGATTGCTAAGACCCTGAAACTGAGCTGCAGCACAGTGGCCAAGACTATACAGTGGTTTAACTGGACAGGTTCCACCCAAAACAGGCCTCACCATGGTCGACCAAAGAAGTTGAGTGCCCATGTTTGGTGTCATATCCAGGTTGTCTTTGGGAAATAGAGGTGGGAGTGCTGCCAGCATTGCTGCAGAGGTTGAGGGGGGGGGGGAGAGGTCAGCCTGTCAGTGCTCAGACCATTCGCCACACACTGCATCAAATTTGGTCTGCATGGCTGTCGTCCCAGAAAGAAGCTTCTTCTAAAGATGATACACAAGAAAGCCTGCAAACAGTTTGCTGAAGACAAGCAGACTAAGGACATGGATTACTGGAACCATGTCCTGTGGTCTGAGACCAAGATTAAACTTATTTGGTTCAGATGGTGTCAAGCGTGTGTGGTGGCAACCAGGTGAGGAGTACAAAGGTAAGTGTGTCTTGCATGAGTGCTGCCAGCACTAGGCAGCTACAGTTAATTGAGAAAACCATAAATGGCAACATGTACTGTAACATACTAAAGCTGAGCATGATCCCCCTCCTTTCAGAGACTGGGCCGCAGGGCAGTATTCCAACATAACGATCCCAAACACACCTCCAAGACGACCACTGCCTTGCTAAAGAAGCTGAGGGTAAAGGTCATTGGCCTGGCCCAAACCCTATTGAGAATCTGGGGGGCATCCTCAAACGGAAGGTGGAGGAGCGCAAGGTTTCTAACATTCATCAGCTCTGTGATGTCATGGACGATTGGAAGAGGACTCCAGTGGCAACCTGTGAAGCTCTGGTGAACTTCATGCCCAAGAGGGTTAAGGCAGTTCTAGAAAATAATGGTGGCCACACAAAATATTGACACTTTGGGCCCAACTTGTGCATTTTCACTTATGCCCTGTACACACGATCGGATTTCCGATGGAATAAAATCCGATGGAATTTTCCGTTGAAATTGCGATGAAGCTGACTTTCATCAGTCTTGCGTACACACCATCAGACAGAATTCTGACCGTCCAAAATGCTGTGACGTACGACGGCACTATAAATGGGAAGTTCAAATCCAATGGCGCAACCCTTTAGGCTGCTTTTGCTGATTTCGTGTTACTGCGTGTTAGTAAAAGTTTGGTGTTGGCTGATTCGCGCTTTTCAGTCTCCGTGCTTTTCACTCCGTTACAGCATGACGAATGGGCTATCTCCATTACGAACGCTAGTTTTACCAGAACGAGCGATCCCGTCTTGTAATTTAGTCGGAGTATGCGTGGATTTTTCCTGTGGATTTTTCCTATCGTTTTTTTTTCCATCGGAAAAATTTGAAACATGTTCTATTTTTTTTTTAACACCGATTGGGGAAAAAAGTCCGATGGGGCCCACACACGATCGGTTTTTCCAATGAAAAAGTCCATTGGAAAAAACGACCGTGGTGTACAGGGCATTAGGGGTGAACTCACTTTTGTTGCCAGCAGTTTAAACATTAATGGGTGTGTTGAGTTTTAAGGGGACATCAAATTTACACTGTTATACAAGCTGTACACTCACTACTTTACATTGTAGCAAAGTGTAATTTCTTCAGTGTTGCCACATGAAAAGATATAATAAAATTTTACAAAAATATGAGAGGTGTACTCGCTTTTGTGAGATACTGTATCTTAAAAGCGGTATTAAACCCAAAAGCAAACCTTTTAATATGTTGCAGGTTACCAATTCTAAGATGTGATTGCTGTATTGGCTTTTTTTTTTCTTTTTTTTTCTATTTTCATCTGATCCAGCCAGCAAATCTCTGCTTTTGACAGCACAAAGTCTCCAGCAGAATGTATCAGCTTACATGAGGTAAACGTGTTAACACTGGCAGGCATGATTAACCACTTCAATACAGGGCTTTTTATACCACTTCCATACCGGGCCTATTCTAGCACTTCTCTCCTACATGTACAAATCATCATTCTTTTGCTAGAAAATTACTCAGAACCCCAAAACATTATATATGTTTTTTTTAGCAGACACCCTAGGGAATAAAATGATGGTCATTGCAACTTTTTTTCTTGCACGGTATTTGCGCAATAATTTTTCAAACGCCTTTTTTAAAAAAAAAAAAAAAAATGGTTTCATGAATTAAAAAATAACAAAACTGTAAAGTTAGCCCGATTTTTTGGGGGGAAAATATGAAAGATGATGTTACGCTGAGTAAATGGATACCTAACATGTCACGCTTAAAAATTGCGCACACTTATGGAATGGCGCCAAACTTCGGTACTTAAAAATCTCCATAGGCGACGCTTTACATTTTTTTTTACAGGTTACCAGGTTAGAATTACAGAGGAGGTCTAGTGCTAGAATTGTTGCACCCGCTCTAACGCACACAGCGATACCTCACATATGTGGTTTGAACGGCGTTTACATATGTGGGCGTCTTACGCGTTCATTCGCTTCTGACCGCGAGCTACCGGGGACAGGGGCGTTTTTAATATATATATTTTTTTTTTATTTATTTATTTTTACTTTTTTTTTATTTTTTATCACTTTTATGCCTATTACAAGGAATGTAAACATCCCTTGTAATAGGAATGTGTGTGACAGGTCCTCTTTATTGAGAGATGCGGGGTCAATAAGACCCCACATCTCTCCTCCAGGCTGGAAAGCATGAGATCAGTGAAATTTTTTTCACTGATCTCATATTTACTAGCCGCAATGGCGGCTTTGTTTACATTTGAGGACCCGGGCGTGACGTCATCACATCGCGCCCGGGCCTCCGACGATCATAGAGATGACTGGTGACCATCTTGTCACCAGTCATCTCTATGCTCGTCACGTGACCCGCCACCGGCGCCGGAAGATTCTCTCCGGGGTCCCCGATCGCACAGGAGAGCCCGGAGAAGCACCGGATGGCGGCGGGAGGGGGGGATGTCCCCTCCCGCTGCCTATAAGAACGATCAAGCGGCGGAACTGCCGCTATGATCATTCTTATGGTGCACAGAATCGCCGGCAGGTCAAAAGGATATCTGAATGATGCCTCTAGCTGCAGGCATCATTCAGATATCCCCCTTCAAACCCAGGACGTCATATGACGTCCACCCAGGATGGGAGATCCCATCTGTGGACGTCTTTTGACTATGGCTGGGTGGGGAAGTGGTTAAAATGTTTCAGCTTTATTTATTCATGCAAAACCTTTATCCACCCCCCCCCCCCAAAAAAAAAAGTTTGCTTTAACTGCTTATATCATATCTCTGTGGCGACTAGAAATTGTGTCCTGACACCTGTGTTTTTGTCAGTTCCCCACATCCGCCTCCTACTTGCTGACCGGGCTGTAGCTGAAAGACAGCCACAACGGTCGTCCTAGTTTTGAGGGAAACACAGCCATCACAGAGCATGCCCCGGGGGGGGGGGGGGGGGTGTTGGGAGGACATTAATAGACACCCTCCCATACCTGGACCACCACACTGTAGCTGTCTTTTGATTTATAGTGCGGTCCGCAAGTGGGAGACTGATGCGGATGGCTGACATAAGCCCAGGCAGCAGGATGCAATTTATAGCTCCTGGGATTTGTGGTGCCCTGGTGTAAATGATGTAATGACTGACAGCCTTGACGGTTATCGACTCTACTTTCCTCACACAGAGACCGCTCGTGAGGAAAGGTCTACAGATAACCGCCAAGTCTTTTTACATTTGATCGGCTGTGATTGGTAAAGGGCTGCGGTGATTGTCTCTTTACCACGATCTGTGATCGGCTGTGTCTGACGGCCGCAGCCATTACCGAATGTGCCCAGTGCGAGGTTCTGGGAGGACATCTGTGGACGCTCTCCCAGATCTAGATGACTGCACTGTAGCTGTCTTTCAGCTATAGCGCAGTTGGCGGGTTTTTTAAGTACAGCTTTTTAATGAATAATATTCCTTTTTTAGCTTGGTATTTTAGCCACCCAGGTTCAACTTTTTTGTTCTTTTATATTTGTTGCCCATTGGAATGCACTGACGAATACCATTGTTTAATTTTTCCTTTTAAAGCACTCCCACTTCTCCAGCATTCTTTGTTTCAAGAATTTGATTCCATTTAATATTGCGTAGTATGCCATGCGGCTTAGTAAAGTTGGCTCTTTTGAAAATTAGTGTTTTTTGTTCTACCCTCATGTCATCTTCTTCCTATAATTTGTCAAACATAAATTACATTGTCAAACCATAGCAAATTACTCTGTGATCAGTCTCCTAAGCTATCCCTTACTTCTACATCTGCAATATGCTCAGTGTAGTTTGTAATTAGTAGTTACAGTGAAGCATTTTTTCTAGTTTGGGCTTCCACCTTTTGACTCCTAAAACTGTTTTGCATCACATTCAAGAAATTACAATCCTTCGTTGAGTGTGTAGTTTGGTCTGTCCAATCAGTATCAGGATAGTTGAAGTCCTCCATGATTATAACACTGCCCTGCTTCCCTGCCATCTCTTACTGGCAAAGTAGATACTGTTGGTCTCATCCTTAACATTAGGGGGCTTATAGCATGCACCCACAACTAATTTACGGTTTGTTTCATCCCCTTGAAGCACCAGCCGCATTGCCCCAGCCCATTCTTCTCACAGCCTAGCAATTTTGAAGTAAATTTCCACATTTTAAACATACTTTCTCTTATCATTCATGGACCGACACGGCGGCTCTTATTCACTGAACGTGTGGGTATATGTCCCTGCTTGCAGGAGAAGACCTAGGCAGAATGTTAAATGTTAAAACATTCTAGAACAAACCAGAGCTGAACAGCCCCGCCCAGGGGGGCGGTCCCTCCGGACATTACCCTCCCACCTGCAGCCAGCAGACCTCAGTTTTTTTTTTTTATGCCTAGCAGAAGAAGACAAGACATGGCTCTCTCAGGAGCCAGTCTCCTGGAAGATTTTACTTTTAAATTTTTTATTCCTTTGGGAATTTTATTTTATTTTTGAGACCTTCAATCAACTGTCGGCTGGGCAACAGGTTGGGTACACTAGTATCCTTGTAGTCTTCCCTGTCCGACCATCGAGCGTGCTGATCCTCGCCTTGTGTACGCGAGACTCAGTTCACGACATACCCCATGACTCCAGGGGTGGCCGGGTTGCTTTCATGCTCCCGCGGTCCTCTCAAGATTGAACAGTACCTACTGTATCTTTTGCGGTTGACCGGGCCGACAGCTACGCAGTACGACTCTGTGATAGGTCTGTCTGAAACAAGCCAGTGGGCCCCTCTATTGGCACCGAGGGTGGTCTCCAAGGTGCTTGCGGGATGGGTAAGTAGTCTCTCCTGCTGCAAGGTGAGTACATGCTGGCTGTGTTTCTGTGTGTGGGGGGTTCTTCCTGTCTCCCCCCTGTTATGCTGCTCTCTGCACCCTGTTCTGCTGCTGTGCTGTGGGGGATGCTTGGGGGGTCACTCTGCCCTGGAGGGGGGCATCTCCATGGCTGTTAATGTGTTTGGAAAGTGTTCTGGGGGAATGTGTGTTTTTTGCGTGCACCATTGGCACGGTGTTTTGAATTTAAAAAGTGCGCCATCGGCGGCCATTTTGCCACGGCTCAAAGCACAGTTATACAGGCGCCCGGCGGCCATTTTCTTGTAGCCGCAGTGCTTTCAGTTTCGTTTTCGGCCTCTAACGGTGCTGCTGAACGGCGCGAATACCTCATCTCCTCACAGATTCTTCACTCTCCTCAGGCTTCATTCGCGCTCCAGCACGGCTCATACAGCTGTACTGAGCGGTCCCTAAGGGTGGTGAGTACTCCGGGTATCCCCTCCTCAGCCCCAGCACAGCCAGTGGGTGGACTGTATTATTCACTGTAAAGGTGAATAAGGTCTCAGAGGGTGGCAATATGGACTCTGGTTCACCTGTTTCTTCACACTTGTTAGAGACAACTGGCAGTGCTCCTGCGGTCCTTATGGACCAGTTGTCGGCAGTCCTGGAATCATTCTGACCAGGAGGGAAGCAGTGTGTGAGCGCAAGGGAGCAAAATAGCCCCCCCCCCAACTTTTTTTCCACAAAAAAAAGGGGGGGTGTGCGCGCTGATTCAGATATGGGCCTAGCCACTACCGCTCAGGACCCTAGCTCTGAATATGTTTGATGGTTTTGAACAGGACATTCCTTGCGAGGAAGACTCCAGTTCTGAGTCAGTAAATGACAGGGCGCTTGTTAGTGAACTCATTGTTGCAGTGAGGGACACTCTCAATCTGAATGCTGCGGATGTAGAACCTTAGGCGGACAGTCTTCTCTGGTTCCTTAGGGCCGGGCCTTCTAAAAAGGTTTTTCCATATGTACCTTTCTTTGACCAGCTCATTGGTAAGGTCTGGGGAAAAAGCCGCAGAAGACTTTTATGGTCCCGCGGCATTTGCCTATAGATACCCCTTTGAAGATGCCCTACTTAAAACGTGGGCTTCTCCCCCAGTGGTCGACCCTCCAGTCGCCCAGTTGAACAAGGCCACCACTCTCCCGATGGCGGGGACTCATGCATTTAAGGACCCCACTGACAGGAGGTCAGCAGTGGTGAGCAGAGCCATGTTTGCCTTGTTGGGGTCCGCCCTACGGCCTGTGGTAGTGGCGACCCTTGTATCTCCAACACTTACGGGATGGGCAATAAATTTTGCACCAAACTGTACAGGAGCATAATCTTCCTCCAGACACTATTGCTCTGGCCCACCAAATGGTGCAGGGCCTGGTTTATGTTGCGACGCCACGTTAGACGCGGCCCCTTTTTTACTCAGGGCCTCTGTCTTGGCGGTGGTATTGCATTGTCTGATCTGGTTAAAATGCTGGTCTGCTGACCTAGCTTCTAAAAAGCCTCTGACAGATCTACCATTTAAAGGTGGCAGGCTTTTTGGTGCTGCGCTGAATGACATCATCAAGGATGTCACGGGAGGTAAAACCACTCTTCTTCCTGAGGCTAGCAAGGGTAAGGAGGCCGCTGTAAGCAGGGTCCTTCCTTTCCAGAAAAAGATTTTTTTTTTTATCAGTCAACGGGGAGGCCCTCCCAGACTGACAGCGGTGCGGCTGGTGGACACAAGCGCCCCTGGGTGCTGTTGTGCTTTTTAAGGGACAGTTTTGCCCGCACAATATTAATTTTAAGTTCTTTTTAACAAAATATATTTTTGAATACAAGTCAATCTATATGATACAGTCTATAATATGAAACGTATTCACGGAGACGTGTGATCATACAAAATAGCTACATTTATTGGTTGACAAAAAGCAAATATTTACATGAAATTAAAATACCAATTGCGTTACATGAACGACTTCAAAATCAATAAAATTACCCGCAAAATGGGCATACAGTCCCTTTGACATAATGCTGTCATGATAAATTCTCAATAGGTTCAACAACCTTGTATAATTGACAATGAAACAGAACGTCTGTATTTCACACATCCAACCGTTACTATACTGCAGGTAAGTAAGTGGTTAACAATGTGAAATAAATTGGACGTTTGTTTTGTCACTAAGATTGGAACTATGCAAAAAGAAAAATATAATGGAAAAAGTGAATCTTTACAAAAACATCTACCAGTTGTTGGTTAATGAGAATAAATCATAATTGCAGAATATTCAATACTTCAATATTTTTGAGAACAACAATGAATTCAAGATAAAATCAAAAATGGCATATCTACCCATTCCATAACGGCAATTTCCTACTGGCAAGTGACCAGAGTTAAGATGGCTGCCATGGCTTTCAGGTATCGGGTGTCTAGGAAACTTCATGGGTGTCAGTCTGTCTGAGAGTGTGGATCTCCCAGTGTGCCCCTCAGGGTGGGTCCCTGAGTGTCTCTCCCCGGCCGGTGGGAGTGAGGGCATGTGTGGGAGTCCTCGGTGAGTGTTCCGGTGAGTCTCCTGAGTGTCCAATTTTTCTTCCCTTTAAATATTGTCTCTGGACAATAAGATTATAAAAATTATCCTCAGTTCTTCCCAAAGGAGGTGGTTCTTCCACTCATTGGTGGCTGCAGATAGGGGAGTTACTGTACACAAATCTCTGGTTTTTATAGGTTGGTAATTTAATAATTAACTGTTCTCTGAATTTTGGGAACCTCAAGTAATACCATTTTCAATCACTGGGGCATCAATTCTTTATGTTTATATATTCTATTTTCAGAATGTGTATAATTTGTATATTGTGGGAAGAATATATATATATATATATATATATATATATATATATATATATATATATATATATATATATATATATATATATATATATATATATATATATATTATGGATTTTAATCTTCTGGTAATCCGGTATATATAACATACTTCTAATATACTTTTTGATTCATTCACATAACATAATTTGTTTTATATTCCTGTCTACAAATATATCTATAATCTGTTTTTTCTAAACAGGGTACAGATTATATGTCAATCAATATAACATTCAATATTTATCTATATATTTTGAATATGTGGTCATTTCTAAACGTAGGCTCCTTTTTTATATTCTATAATCACAATTCGACGTATTTCATAAGGCTAATTAACTCTTTAAAACAGTTCTATATATAAAATCACACTGCTATCTATATTTATTTTTCTAACAAAGTCCCTAGGTCAACAGATACTAAGATCATACTTTTGCCTGTGACCTAAGATGTCATATGATAATCTAAACATAATTTGTATTCATTATATATCAATAAATGTTCTTGCTTTGAATATCATGCGTATTTATAATGTAGCATGTATCCAGGTGTTTTCTTAAAATGTCTGAGAAGTGGCATATGTATCACTTATGATTAGGATATTTATGTCCACATATATATGAGGTAAAGGAAAAGAAATGAAAAATATATATGTATGAAAGTTCCTCTTGAGGGTCAGACCTGGACTTCAGACTGAGAATTGGGTGAACGGTTCAGCTGTCCAAACAGATCCTTCTTATCAATACTTTTTTTAGTCAATATAGCTCTAGTCATGTTCATACATTTGATTGTCCAGTTTTTTGGGTGCCATATACCTTACAACATATTCCTTTGTCTCTATATGGCTAGTATTAGTATCGCTGTTTACTAAAGTCTTTCTCTTACAAAGGATTTGTTTGCTCTAGTTGTAAGGTTTATAATTCGGTTAACTATCTGTATAGTATTTCCCATGGCAGAGTTGACTTCTTAAACATCTATTTGTCCTGAGGAAAGCTGTCATTGTTTTAACTTTCAAACCAGGTTTGTAAATGTTAGAGATGGCTAACCCAATTGTTAATGTCTTGAACATTTGGCAAACATGTGTTTTTGCTCTGAAAAGACTCTTTACAAGTTACAGTCCAATAGTGGTGCATCCTGGTTCATCAGCTTTTGAGGCCTAAGTGAACTTTCAACTCTCTGCCAGTAAATATTCAAATTATTATTAATATTGTTATTAAGGAAACCCACAACAGTGCGTAAGCCAAACAAGCCGGCTCCCAAGCCCGCCTCCGCGTGAAGTCTTGCCCCCACCCGACTCTGGGGTAGGGGGAACGACTTTGCAGGTTCACGGATCGGTGGACCTCCCGGATCTCCTAACGGTGGGTGTGCGAGGTGATCACCTCTGGGATCAGGAACGGAAACCTATCCTGTAACCTGTCAGATTCTTCCCTCGAATCTTCCTCTCCTTCCTGCCCGTCGGGCAGCCCTATGGGGCCTATTCAGGATTGCTCAGGTCCGGAGTGATTGTGCCGGTTCTGTCACAGGAGAGGTTTCTGGGATTCTACTCAAAATCGTTTGTCGTCCCAAAAAAGGGACGGGGTTCGGCCTATCTTGGACCTCAAGGTCCGGAATGCCTTTGTGAAGGTGCAAACGTTCCGCATGGAATCCATTTGCACGGTGATCAATACACTCCGTCAAGGGGATTTTCTGGCGACCTTGGACATCAAGGACGCCTACTTACATGTTCCAATCTGCGCAAGTCACCAGAAGTTTCTACTCTTGAGATCAGTGAAGTCCAATATCAATTTGTGGCTCTTCCTTCGGCCTAGCCTTGGCACCGAGGGTGTTCTCCAAGGTGCTTGCTCCGGTTCTAGCTTTGCTGAGATGGCGGGGCATCGCTGTCGTGGGCTATCTGGATGATCTTCTTCTCAGAGCAGGAAATGGCTCAGAATTTGAAGACAGTGTGACTATCGTCAGTCAGACCCTCAGAGACTTCGGGTGGCTCCTGAACATTCAGGAGTCAGTCCTGGTCCCGACTCAACGTCTGGAGTATCTAGGTCTGTTTCTAGACTCCTTGGAGGCAAAGGTATTCCTACCTCCGGGGAAGTAACTGACACTTCAGTCTGCAGTGCGGGTGCTGACATCCCAGAAATGGTCGTCAATCCATTTTGCATGAGAATCTTGGGACTCATGGTGGCCTCCTTCGAGGCCATTCCGTATGCCCAATCACACACCAGGGCATTGCAGAAGGAGATCTTGTTCACTTGAGACAAATCCCCGTTGTCTTTGGATCTTCTGATCCAGGTGAGTCACCTGGTCAGGGCGTCCCTGACATGGTGGTTGGGGTCCCCGGCTCTTCGGTCCGGGAAGTCGTCCCTCCCCGTCCAATGGACGGTGTTCACTACGTACGCCAGCCTGAAGGGCTGGGGTGTAGTCTGGGGAGTCCTGTTGGCCCAAGGGCTTGGACTCCGGACGAAGCCCGTTTACCGATCAATGTTCTGGAAATACGGGCCATCAGACTGTGCCTCTCCTCGTGGTCTGAGAGATTGCAGGATCGCTCCATTAGGATCCAGTCGGACAAGTCACGACTGTGACGCATGTCGACCATCAAGGGGGGACTCGGAGCTCAGCTGCGGCTTCCGAGGTCCCCCGTACCCTGAAGTGGGCTAAAAGAAGCGCGCCGGCTCTGTCGGCCGTTTTACATTCCGGGCATAGAACTGGCGGACTATTTGAGTCGCCAGACGCTGGACCAGGGAGAGTGGTCCTTGCACCCGGAGGTATTTCAACTCCTTTGCAACACAGACGGTGGGGCACGCCGGAGGTGAACCCGATGGCTTCTCGACTCAATCGCAAGGTGTCGAGGTTTGTGGCCAGATCCAGGGATCCTTGGGCGGATGCCTCAGAGGCGTTGGTGGCCCATGGGGTCATTTATCACCTGATATACGTTTATCCTCCGCTGCAGTTGCTCCCTCGCCTGCTGCGCAGGGTGGCGACCGAGGGAATTCCGGTGATCCTCATTGCTCTGGATTGGCCTCGGCTTCACTGGTACGCCGATCTGGTACGTCTCATCGCGGACGTTCCCTGGCGGTTGCAAATAAGGGAGGACTTTCTGTCTCAAAGTCCTATATTTCATCCTGCTTTACAGTCTCTGGCCTTAACGGCATGGCTGTTAAAAGCCAGGTGTTGAGAGACCGAGGTCTCTCGGACTCGGTCATATCGTCCATATTAAGGGCAAGGAAGTCTTCCTACAGAATGATCTATCACCGTACCTGGAAAGCTTACATCGCCATGTGCGATGAGCTGGACTGACGTCCTCGGACGTATTCCGTCCCTAGAATCCTGCGTTTCCTGCAGCATAGAGTGGCCCAAAGGCTCGCTTTGAGTATCATTAAGGGTCAGATTTCGGCCTTGGCCGTCTTCTTTCAGCAACCGCTAGCGGGTCATTCCTTGGTTAGCACCCTTGTGCAGGGGGTTCACCATGTGCTCCCTCCTGTCAAGTCTCCTCCCCCCCCCGTGGGATCTGAATTGGTACTCTCGGTTCTCCAGGAACCTCCTTTTAAGAATATCAGGGATATTCCCCTCTTGACTTGTTTCAGAAGGTGGCCCTTTTAGTGGCAATCACTTCTGTTAGATGAGTGTCTGAGTTGGTGGCCTTGTCCTGCAAGTCGCCATATTTAGTCATCCATAAGGATAAGGCGGTGTTGCATCCGCGACTTTCTCTTTTGTCAAAGGTGATCTCGACCTTTCCCCTAAATGAGGACATTGTCCTCCCTTCCAGAGAGTTTGCGCGGCACACTTTTTGGATGTGGTACGAGCCTTGCGGGTGTACCTGTCTGCTACTGCTTCTATTCAGAAGTCTGACTCTCTGTTTGACTGTCTCTGGTCAAAAACAGGGCCAAGTGGCTTCGTCTGCCACCATTTTCTAGGTGGATCGGACAAACCGTCATTCAAGCCTATGCTCTCATGGGGCGCGCGCTTCCTCTTCCGGTTACGGCGCATTCCACCAGGGCAATTGGTGCTTCCTGGGCTTTCCGACATCAAGTGTCGGTTGCACAAACGTGCAAGGTGGCGACCTGGTCGTCTGTTCCAACCCTTTCTAAGTTTTATAGGGTTGATGTGGCTGCATCTCCGGATGCTTCCTTCGGCTGCAAGGTGTTGCAGGCCGCTGTTTAAAGTTGCAACTCCTCCGTTGAGGAGCTTTGCCTTGTTTGGAGTGAAGTTTTTTGGTTTTTCCATTTATACTGCTCCCATCCCTCTTGACACTGCTTTGGGACATCCCACACGTTCAGTGAATAAGAGCCTCCATGGATAAGAGAAAATAGGATTTTTGTACTCACCGTAAAATCCTTTTCTCTGACATCCATGGACCGACACGGCACCCACCCTTCCTTTTTAGGTTTGTACTGCTTTGTTACGAACTGAGATCTGCTGGCTGCAGGTGGGAGGGTAATGTCCGGAGGGACCGCCTCTCTGGGCGGGGCTGTTCAGCTCTGGTTTGTTCTAGAATGTTTTAACATTATTTAACATTCTGCCTAGGTCTTCTCCTGCAAGCGGGGACATATACCCACACGTTCAGTGAATAAGAGCCGCCGTGTCGGTCCATGGATGTCAGAGAAAAGGATTTTACGGTGAGTACAAAAATCCTATTTTTTTAAAATGGCTTGCAGCTTTCCTAACGTTTCTCACTTTTCACCAACTACTTCCCAGTTGTTCATTAAAGAGTTTGTAAACCCTTTGTTATATATATAAAAAAAT
Source organism: Rana muscosa (assembly GCA_029206835.1). Lineage (NCBI taxonomy): Eukaryota > Metazoa > Chordata > Amphibia > Anura > Ranidae > Rana > Rana muscosa. Next base: position 566,024,175 of record CM055116.1, on the reverse strand, counting down.
AAAATAAAAATAAAATCATACTTGCCTCCACTATGCAGTTTGTTTTGCACAGAGTGGCCCTGATCCTCCTCTTCTGGGGTCCCCCGGCGGTGTTATCAGCTCCTCCCCGTATCGAGTCCAGCTTTTGCATCCATAGACACAGAATTCCCGGACTCTGCCCCACCCGCCTCATTGGATTTGATTGACGGCAGCGGGAGCCAATGGCTGCGGTGCTATCATTCTATCCAATCAAGAGCCGAGTCAACATGCAGAGAGGTAGAACGTGTCTCCGCCGTGGGAATGAACAGGCTCAGGTGAGTAAAACGGGGGGCTGATCAGTGTCCAGAAGTTTTTTTCACTTTAATTGCATAGGATGCATTAAGGTGAAAAAACACGAGGGTTTACAACCCCTTTAAGTCCCTACATTTTTTTCTTCCAAGGCTCCAGTTTGTCCAGTCTGGATGCAGATTCTGAGACAGCTCACTAAAACTGGTATTTTTTGTTGCAGAGGATGCCTACAATATGACCTGTATCATGGTGCAAGCTTCTGTGAAAGTCAGTGAGCCAACCACACAAGCAGAAAGACATTTGTGGGGGTGAACACCTCCAGGTTGCCATATTTCATTGAATTTTACAGAAAATTGCTGATTTGAAAAGGAGAATTATAGGGCCATCATTCATATATTTACTAATAGATTCTAATCTTTTATATTTTACCAAAAAAAGTTGTTGTGTTTGTGTGCTGCAAAAGTGTCAATGGACTGCGAGTGCAGTGATCACCAGGCCTGTATTCCATTGAAACTACAAGCCTGCCTTCAGATGAGACTTGTAGTTAATTTACCAATTTCTGTTAAGTATGTTCCCATTTGCTTCATGCTACACCCTAAATACAGGTGTAACGTGGTGCAAAATGCAATTTTTACCTTTTTAAGAAGGACGTTGCTATAGGATCACAATTTATTGCCAGAACTAAAGGGGCTGTGTTTTCTACTCTGTAATTGAAGGATAAGCTCTACTTTTGTAACATGTCACACCTGTATTCAGGATGCAAGATGTTAAGGTTGCCAGCAGCCCTCATTGTGGCAGCGGGCCGAGTATCCTCTCCCTGCCCCGTTGTCACAATTTAAAAAAACGCTGCCGAATGGGGCTCCACCCACCCAACTGCGTCATTCTTTACACAGTAAAGTTCTGAGTGGCAGAACGACAAGTACCCACAGTCTTTGTGGCTGATGGCTTGTCATTCTCAATGAACTGCTAGGGAGTTTTGTAATGCTCTATGTAGTTCATTGATGCTTCCTGTCATTCAGTGCCTGCCCTGCCCATACGAGGTACGGGCAGGCGGTTAAATTGACAGTCTGCAGGAGCCTGAGATTGCACCTGCAATCTGCTGATAGTGGGTGCAATGATTTGAGGGCTCCTAGTAAAACACATAAATGCACATTTATTTATTTTTACCTGCAAAAAGCTGTGCATTTTATAATTTTTTTTTTTTTTACAAAGGTGAAATTATCCTTTAATCTATTTTTAGGGATATTCCATGTAGTTTGTGCTAATACAGAGAATATTTGTTCCCTCTGGGCCTCATGCTACCTCCATGAATTCTGGTATCATTTTCTATATTGTCCAGAGGATATGCAGGGAAGAGCTGCAGCAAGAACCCTAAAACGGTAAAGCAGTTTAGGGAGAAATTTAATTTTTCCCTGGTTTTAATCTCCAAATGTACGAATATGGCTACGTTATCAAGAAGTTTGAAAATGGGTGCAGAAAATTTGGTTGTGTATAATGTTGTATGTTGGGGGAAGCAGAATATCAATAAATATAGTAGCATTAAAGTATAACTACTGTAAAGGCAGCATCCTTCTTCTTTTTTTTTTTTTTTTCTTTTTTTTTTGGATAGAGGGATTAGAACACCTGTCAGGTTTTATTGCTGTCTGTGTCCCCGTTGGGGAGATTCATCTTCTATTTGTCCTGTTTACTATTATTAAAAGTAAAAGAAGAATCGCACATTTTGGGTTGTCCCCAGAAAAGTAATAGAGGGGAAATCTTCCAATGAGGACACTGGTTCTGGTGACCTGGGGGTCCCCAAGGAATTCCTCTAAAGGAGTTAAAGGCAGAAGTTTTTTTTTATCTTAATGTGTTCTATGCATTAGGATAAAAAACCTTCTGTGTGTAGCCGTCTCCCCAGCACCCCCCTAATTACTTGCCTGCGCCCCATCTCTGTCCAGCGATTGTCCATGAGTGTCTTAGCTGTCTGGGACTCTCCTCCTGATTGGCTGAGACACAGCAGCGGCACCATTGGCTCCCGCGGCTGTCAATCAGTCAGTTAGCCAATTAGGGGAGAGAGGGGGTGGGTCAGGTTGAGGCTTTGTGTCTGAATGGATACACAGAGCTGCTTTGCTATGCTATGAAGAGGGACCCGGAAAAAGGAGGATCCGGGCTGCTATGTGCAAAACCAGCTGCACAGAGAAGGTAAGTATTTGTTTATTTGTTTAGTTTTTTTTTTCATTTTAAAAATAACAGACTTTGCAAGCACTTTAATTTGCAGGGATTTCCCCCTCACTTCCTGTTCCTCACTTCACTGCCTAGCTCTGAGGAAGGGGGGTGCACTCCCAAAACGCATTAGCTGTACCCTGTGTTATGGTCCTGCACATGTCTATACACTGTTTTTATGGCTCAATTGAGATTTGTGCTTTGTGAGTACCCACTTTTTATGGATTTATATTTATTAAATTGTCATGGGTAATGCACTAGGTGTGCACGTCTTCCATTTTATCTTGTTTTTTTACTCCCTTCCTGTTTGACTATCTGTTAGGAAGTGAATGGAAATCTCCCCAATGGAACACAGATGGTGAAAAAAATCTGACTGGTATAACCCTCTTGCACTATCCAAAGTGTGTGTGTGTGTGTGTGTGTGTGTGTGTGTGTGGGGGGGTGTGGGGGGGGGGGGAGCTTTGCCTATAGTTCTACTTACAGGACTGGTTAAAATCAAAGTTTGCTAGGAGAGTTTGGTGACTTTGTGGCTAAAGTGGGATATCTGTAGTTTAAAATTGGTTAATCTGCCATCCCAATATAGTAGCAAATTTTTTGAGTTTTATAAATCTACTACAAAAAAAAAAATATATATATATATATATATATATATATATATATATATATATATATATATATATATAGCGCGAGCGGGCCAGATTAATGTAGCAGCTAGCACTCAAGGTGACTATACAACCCTTGTGATCCACGAAATGCAATAAATGTGCAGCAAGTATTAAAGGTAATGTATTAAAACAGTATAGGAAATATTCAATTGTAATCTGAATGACCTTCAAATATGAATAAAATAGGTACACAAGTTCACATGTAAAGAAAATCCTCTCAATGTATGGTTAAGGTTGTTGTAAACTCTTTACAACCACTTTTTTTCTACAGGTAAGCCTATAATAAGGCTTACCTGTAGCTACCCTGGATATTGCCTAAACCTGCACTATTTAGGAGATATCCCCTGTATCTGCATGTGCCAACGTCATCAGCACATGCACACTGAAGCAATGGCACGTACATGTCGTTCAGTGAGTGTGTCGTTACCGGCAGCTCCCGTGCGTGATGGCATAGCGGCTCCAGCCAGTCACAGCGCCGGAGCCCGCGATACCCAGAAGTAACTCCTGGAGCGATGTCGCCAGCCAGAGCGGTGTACGAAGACCGCTGTGGGGGGCTTTGATCTAAGGTGAGTAATTCAAAATGAGCATGATGTATACTAGCTCATTATTCCTTTGTCTTGCAGGTTTGTTTTTTGTTTTTTTTTAGTTCGTGGGTATACAACCACTTTAACAGTGATCAACTGTTAAAGCAGCAATCCGAACATAGAACGCTTTTCAACCCATGTCAAACAGTAGTCCTATTCGCTCATCAGAAGCAGTAAAAAATGAAGCATAGTATACCATTCATCAAACATCACCATGTGCATATAGAGATATTCACACGTGAGCCATCACCCAAACATTAAACTCACCAGATGTAAATTTATGTAAGCATCAATCCATAACAAGGGCATTAGGTCTCTTCAGTGAATGTTGCAGGTTGAGTAGAAGTACTATCCAGTTCACCACACTAATTAAAAAAGCTCACCAGCCAGGAGCCCAGAGAAGCTTATATAGTGTAGTACTGGGTTCCGCAACCCGTCGATCGCGGGAGGGTGACGGTAGATCGCCAACACTCCTGCTTTGCCGACCCCAGCACTTCGGCACCAGTCTTCTTTTCCAGCCTCCTCCACTGCACTTCTCTCCTCACAGCACAGCAGAAATCGTGAGGCAGCACAGCTTAGAACGGTGGGCGGGAGCTGGCCAAGTTAACTTTTTAAGGTAACCGGCAGTTGATTGGGTGCTAGGCGGTTCTAGAAACCAATTACCAGCTTGTTAATATGGAAAGTTATCTCAAGCTATGGCCCTCTGTCCAGAGCGGTGTAGTGTCCCGCTTCTGTTCTGTGCACACCTGTATAGGTAGGAGAATGAATCCACTGCTGTACTGACATTTACACTGCTGTGTGTTGGGGGGGCAGAGCACATTGCTGGGGGAAGGGGCAGAGGGCACTCTTGTGGGGAAGAAGGGTTTGATGGGAAATGGGCAGAGGGCTTTGCGTTTGGGGGGGGGTAGAGGGCACTACTGTGTGGGAAGGGGAATGGGTATTGTGAAAGGGGCACTGTCCCCTGCCCTACTGACACCAGCTACTGCCACTGTCCCCTGCCCTACTGACACCATCCGCTGCCCCACTGTCACTTGCCCTACTGCGACTGTCACCTGCCCTACTGACACCAGCCACTGCCCTATTGAAGCCGTCACCAGCTCTACTGACACCATCCACTGCCCTACTAACACAAGCCACTGCCCTATTGCCACTGTCACGTGTCCTACTGACACCAGCTACTACCACTGTCATTTGCCCTACTGACACAAGCTACTGCCACTGTCACCTGCCCTACTGACACAAGCCACTGAACAGCGGTAATCTTTTCTCTTTATGTTGTTCAGGTAGATCTTCACCTCTCAAAGGTTTTCCTACCCCTGGTGTAGTATTTATTGGCTCTTAGAAAATTACATAATCGCATCATAGCACAATAAAATCCAAGTAAGTGCACTTGCATCAATAGCCGTCACTCCAAATATATGAGTGTTTTTGCTAGATCTCTTGAATTTTGCAATGACCCACAGTTATTTCTGGTTCGACAACGAATATGGCCTCCAAATTAAGGGGGTTGCAATGGGGGCTATGTTGGCCACAGTCTAGAGAAATCTGTTTATGGCTATAAGTTTACTCCCATCTGGGAAGAGGTTTACATTCATCAGTCAGTGGGGCAGCTGCTGACAGATGATGACTCAAGGTTGTTAAGGATGCGGGAGGCCGACTTTCCGGCCCGCTGCTTAACCAGCTATTTCTTCACACAGACCCCCCCTCCCCCCTTCCCTTCATCAGGAGGTTCTCTGACCACCATAGACATCGAGAATGCGTACTTGCATGTCCTCATCTGTGCTACCGATCAGTGCTTCCCTTCGAGCTGGCCCTTCTTCTTGATCTTCTTCTTGGTCTTCTTCTTGGTCTTCTTCTTGGTCTTCTTCTTGGTCTTCTTCTTGGTCTTCGTCTTCCCACCAGCATGGCTATCTGGATGACCCTCTCCTGCTGGCAGATACTTATTCTGTGCTGTTGGCCTAAGATGAGATGATCATGTGCAGGATTTCGAACAGTCTGTGATGGCCCTGGCCAGAAGGCAGGAGTCTCCTGGGTCTAATCCTCGACTCCGCACAAGCCTAAGTGTTTCTCCCAATAGACCAGCTCCAGCCATTTTGGACGGCGCTCCTGCTGTTCCTGTCTGAGTTAAAGATCCTCATTGCGGTGTTGCAGGCTGATCCTTTCGCTGGTGTGCACTTTCAAGGTTATCCTTTATGCCAGGGCTTGACAAATTTGCTTGGAATCTGGGAGCCAGCTAAAAAAGTTAGGAGCCAGGAACGCGCCCTGTCCCGCCGAGCTTGCGCGCAGAAGCGAACGCATACGTGAGTAGCGCCCGCATATGAAAGCGGTGTTCAAACCACACATGTGAAGTATTGCCGTGATCGGTAGATCGAGAGCAATAATTCTAGCCCTAGACCTCCTCTGTAACTCAAAACATGCAACCTGTAGAATTTTTTAAACGTTGCCTATGGAGATTTTAAAGGGTAAAAGTTAGTCGCCATTCCACGAGCGGACGCAATTTTGAAGCGTGACATGTTGGGTATCAATTTACTCAGCGTAACATTATCTTTCACATTATAAAAAAAAATTGGGCTAACTTTACTGTTGTCTTATTTTTTTTATTAAAAAAAAATGTATTTTTTCCCAAAAAAGTGCGCTTGTAAGACCGCTGCGCAAATACGGTGTGACAGAAAGTATTGCAACGACCGCCATTTTATTCTCTAGGGTGTTAGAATAAAAAATATATATAATGTTTGGGGGTTATAATTAGAGGGAAGGAGATGGCAGTGAAAACAGGCAGGGAAACTCCATTAGCATTGCTGCTTGTCCTGTCATACCAACGGCCACCACAAGATGGCGCTAGATGACAGAAGGAAGCATAGGCCTGCAGAAGGCCGCAAAGCCACGGCCTCAATTACCGGCCGGCGCGGCCCGACGTGATCCCGCGGCGCGGAGGGGCACGGAGACACAGGATACTCTAGCTGTGCTGCCCCAGGCGCCAGGTCGCTAATTCTAGTCGCAATGGCGACCTGGCGCCCGGGGTTTGTCGAGCCCTGCTTTATGCGCAGCTTCGTGCGACATTTATGCAAGGGAGCCTTTGGGACAAATCTCCTGTTTCCCTGGTTAACCAGATTTGTCTAGGTTGGTCAGCCAGGGCCAATCTCCTCTGGTAACTTCGGTCTCCATCCCTATAGATTGGGAAATCCCTTCAGTAGATGGTAGTCATGACAGACCCCAGCTTGTCTGGCTGGGTAGGGGTCCTGAGGTCGAGATTGGTTTAGGATCATTGGACACCAAAGGTGGCTCAGCTGCCCATCCATGTCCTGGAGCTTTATTCAGTTAGGCGGGGTCTGGATCGATGTGCCTCTTTCGGTGGGCGGACCTTCACATACCACCTTTCTGCCACTTACAGGCATTCCAGGCATCGGGAACTGACAGGCAGATTTCCTCAGTCGGTAGATCAGGGTGACGGGTCCCTACACCAGCAGTATTCTGTTTGCTCTGCCTTCACTGGGGCATCCCAGATGTGGATCTTCGGGTGCCTTGCCTCCATAGGAATGTGCCGAGGTTTGTGGAGAGAGTGAGGGTCCCCCTGGTGGATGCAACAGGTGCACTTCTGGTGCTTTGGGGTCAGTATCCTCTCATTTATGCTTCTTATCGCACCTGACTCTGGGTGGTCCATGTTCCTTCTCGATGGCTCAGGTTTTGGCTTTTTCCAACAGGCATTGAACAAAAGCTGCCCAGAGTACCATTAAAGGGCAGGTTTCTGCCCTATCTAATTTCTTCCTTTGACCCTTGGTCACGCTTTCTCCTTGGCTGTGTTCTGGGTGCTTCTGTATACCTGTCTGCTATGGCTTCCTTCCAAAGGCTGTTTTGTGTCTCAGGTTTGGAAGGCAGCTTCCTGGTTGCCTGTGCACACTCTTACTGAGTTGCTGTGTTAGCATCTCCAGATGCTAGTTTTGGCCACAAGGATTTGCAGGCCACTGCTTACTGTTCTTTGTTCCTTCCAGGGTTCTTTGTGTGGGTGTTTGACGTATTTGCCTGTTTGCCCCAGTTTTTTTGATTTGCCCGATCCCTCATGAGGAGCTGCTTTGGGGCGTCCCCATGGTCAAGAATAGGAATGTGTCTGTCAATGAAAGTAAGAGAAAAAGGGGTTCCTTTTTATTTTTTTTATTTTTTCCTTTTTTTTTATTTTTTCCGCTCACTGTGAAATCCCTAGATCTGAGTTCATTGGTAGACACATCACCCACCATCTTCTTGATTTTTCTATTTTCTTACACTGCTTTTTGACTAACTGGCTTGCCTATAACAGAGAGGGTATTTATGTCACCTAGGACTGCCCATAGGCGGTGCTGTGTTCTTTTTCTGCCCAGTGTCCTACTCCTGTGGGTGGTCAAGAATTGAAGAGGTGTGTCCATCAATGAACTCCATAGAAAGGGATTTTATGATGAGTTGCAAAAAAAGTATATTTGACTATAGTTGTACTTAAGTACACCTTATGGAAAAAAAAAAAAATTGAATATGCAAATATTGGATCTTCATTCAAATTTTACGTGTGTTTTTATTTAAGTATCATATTTATCTAAAGATTATACTTGAATAAAATCACAGGTAAAATAGGCCTTTTCAAAAAACATATCAATAGATGTAATGGTGTACTGTGGAAAAAAAATTGGTTTTCAGTAGAAATTAGGGCTGGGCGATTTTCCCCCCCAAAAAAATCTGCGATTTTTTTATTTTTTTTTATAAAAAACTTGATTTACGATTCGATTTTTATTTTTTTTATTATATTAATTAAAGTGCATCAAACAAAATTGCAAAGGCAGACCCTTTCTCTAACTGCAAAGTCGGTGTGCAACAAAGATTGGTAAACATCCAAATTATTAATACTGTATTTGGATTTAGCTAATAAAACAACAAAAAATCTTGGTTACTCTTAGTTGAATTGAACTGTGCCCGTGCCTCACTGTGCCCAATGCCTCACTGTGCCCCTGCTTCAATCACTGTGCCCGTACCTGATGCATATTTTCATGGGATACGGATTTTACTGCTACACCGGCGGCCATTCCAGTATTCAAAAGCCGTGCCTCCTCCTTGTCTGTGATAGTGGAACACTCAATTTCCCAGCATTCAGTGTTCCGCCTATCACGGACATCTGCTCATCCTCATAACAGACAAGGATGAGAGGATGTCCGTGATAGGCTGAACACTGCCTGCTGTGAAATTTGAGTGTTCCGCCTATCACAGACGATGAGGACTCGGGAGGCGCGGCTTTTGAACACTGCAATGGCCGCTGTCTGTCTGCATGACACGCTGATCAGGTAGGCAGACGGCGGCTTGCGGTTAGTTAGTGTTACATTACATCTACTCGCAGCGGCTGCGGTGAGTAGATGTAATTGGGGTAACGCCGCCCAGTGCCATTCCGGATACGGCCCCTGCAGCCCTGCTACGGAAACTTTTAAAAAAATAAAATAAATTTTTTTCCCTTCAATCTAAAAAAATCGATTTTCTACAAATCAGAATCGATTTGAACTCAAAACTCGATTCAAGATTAAAATCGATTTTTTTACCCAGCCCTAGTAGAAATTACTTTTTTGTATTTGTTTTGCGTAACTGTCTTACCTCAACTCACTGGAAAATTTTGACCATACCACAATGCAGAATTCCTTTCACCTTCAAGATGTTTATGGGTTTTCTTTTTACTACTTGTTGAATTGTCTAGTGTGATTTGGTTCGTTATGTTAAAGCAGTAGTAAACTCGGCTTTTTATCTTGTACGTACAAGTAAGCCTATTATGAGGCTTACCTGTAGGTACAGTGAATATCTCCTAACAGTGCACAGTTTAGTATATATTTACATGTGTAGCAGCCTGTGACGCCACCGGCACATGTACAGTGCGCTCTCAATGGACGGCATGCCGTCTAGCTAGAGAATAGGGATGCACTCCTAGTCCCAACCCACCTGCCCGATCCTGCCAGGAAGCTGACACTGCACCCCGCTAATCAGACATTGAGACGTTTCCCGCTCTGTGCAGCTGGGGACCAGGAAATGTCTTACTGCACACCGCTAATCACAGGCATTATCGGCTTTCTGGCGGGATTGGGCAGGTGGTTTTGAGACTAAGATCCCAAACATACCTGAGCCCATCTCCACTAGAGAGCAGTGCTGCAACCATGACTCCTGTACGCATGTGCAGGAGTCACCTCATCGCGGCTCAGCCTTTCAAACGGTCGGAGCCTGCGAACCTGGAAGGAAGCCCGCTGGAGGGATCCAATTTTTTAGCTACGTCATGTTATAATGTGTGGTGCATACTAGCACATTATGACATGAGCCTGCAGGAGGGTACTTTAAAAAAAAAAAAATGTTTTATAACAGTTTTCTTCTGCTTTAAAGGGTAAGTTCACCTTTTCAGAAAAAGTAAATGCATGTGCCATGCAGGTCTCCTGCAGGCTTGTCAGTGTAAAGGGCCGCTCCTACCATGTACAAGAAAGCCGATACATGCTGACAGGAAGAATGAATTAACTGCCACAGCGATCACAGCGCCGTGGTAGTTCATCCAAAATTACAAGCCGACAGCCGTAAATGCTGCCGAACCTTGTAGTTTTCCATTCACAGAGCACTGTGAATGAGTGACGGGTCAGGTGGGTTATAGGTAGTGGTGCAACGGATCGGTGACGATCCGTGAACTGAACGGGTCACCCTGTTTGGATCGGCACACCACGCGCTCCGCGGAGCGCTCCGCAGCCTCGGCCATAGGAAAGGTCCCGGCTTCGGCCTAGCTCCGGAGCGGAGGCCATCTTGGTACACCCGGCGGCGGCTGTCTCGTCAGGAAGTGACGTTTCGTCCCCTGCTATCTTGCTCCACCCCACACTCCTGCACAGTAATGATAGAGTGAGAAGGGGGCAAGTGGACATCTTGTTACACCCAACGGAGTTTTAGATTTCACCGTTATTTTCACCACAATACGGAGCTTATATGCTTAAATACAGTATTTGGAAATCCAACAGACTGTTTACATGTTAAATTTTAAAAGCAGCAGCAAACCTTACATGCTTGCTAATGTTTGCTGCTGCTTTTAAAATTTAACATGTAAACGGTCTGTTGGATTCCCAAATACTGTATTTAAGCATATAAGCTCCGTTTTGTGTTGAAAATAACTGTGAAATCTAAAACTCCGGCGCGGTTAACAAGATTTGTCTTGTGTTTTCTTTTTTTTTTTTTTTGCTGATCCGAAAAATTATCCGATCCATGACTCTGATCCGAGGATCGATCCGATCCGTGAGTTTTTTGATCCGTTGCACCCATAGTTATAGGTGAACTTCTCCTTTTAAATAAAGCAGGTTCCACCTGCATACTCCCTGGAGGGTTGTGATCATTGACCTCAAATCTGGAACACCTGATTCAAATTTTCTGCATTTAAAGGTTTTGTAAAGGCAGAAGTTTTTTTTTTTTGTTATCTAAATGCATTAAGATAAAAAGCCTTCTGTGTGTAGCAACCCCCCTAAAACTTACCTGAGCCCTGTCTCTGTCCAGCGATGTCCACAAGTCCCTCGGCCATCCAGTACTCTATTGGCTGAGACCCAGCAGCAGCATCATTGGCTCCCGTGGCTGTCAGTCAGTTAGCCAATCAAGAGAGAGCGTGGGCGAACGGCAGCTCCTGGTCTTAATGGACATACAGAGCTGTAGCTCGGCTCGGATGCCCCTATAGCTTGCTGTGGGGGCACTCGAAAGAAGGGAGGGGCAAGGAGCACCGAAGAGGGACCAGAGAAGAGGAGGATCTGGGCTGCTCTGTGCAAAACCCCTGCAACATGGTTTTGTTTTTTGATTTATTTATTTTTTAAACAAGACTTCACATTCACTTTTAAGTGGTGGTAAATGTAGGGGTGTGCTTACTTTTTTCTTATGTGGCAAATCTGCATTCTTACCTTTTTTTTAGATTCTGAAAATACACCATGTCATTTGTTAAAATATGTCACCTTTTATCTGTAGGCACTGTTTATATAAATATCTAATGTTTGCTTGTTCATAAAATTTAGTGTGCTTACCTTTTTTACACAATTGTGTGTAGGTCACACTCTCGCTCACACATGCGTACACAATGGATTTTATTAATTCAATTATTTTTTTCTCTCCAATTCTGTGGTGGATTTAGTGTGAGCTGTGTATGGTATTTATTTCTGCCATATAGCAAAAAATCAGATGGAATGTAATATACATTAATGCTCGGCAGATATTTTTAGAATATAGCCTAGTCATAGAAGTCCTACACAATTTCTTTCATTTTTATTGTACATTTTCAATATAGATTTTTTAATTGTATTTATTTAGTCTTTTCTTTCCACAGACTCTCATGCGGTTTCCTCGCTACCCAGCTGTGGCAAAAGGTATGTATATATACACAGTGAATGAATCCACTAAGTTGGAAGCCATTAATCTTTTAAGTGGTAATTCACATTAGGGAGCATAATGCCATATCTAATAGACTGACAATTTAATGTACAGGAAGCTATGTTAAGAATGTAGGCGTTCTCAGTTAATTGAATAGCCATTTAACATATAGCTGTATGTTCTACTCCTTTCTCTTTAAATAGATGTGCAAGAGTAGAAGTCCATGGGGCAATTCCATTCACGCTATGTGCAGGAGCACAAATATATTTCATAAAGGTTTGACTGTGCTGACAGAGGTCTAATCAAAGCGGTGTCTGAAAAAGGATACCATAGGACCAAACATAATTATGTGACCCTGTCACCACAGGGTCACATTTACAATGCGTAAATGCTTACACGAGTTGAATTCTTGCTCTCCCACCAGGTACCATGGTACCTTCTACTGGTGTATGCATCGGTATGGGATATATGAGCCAGTGGGAGAAACAGTGGCCAGCAGAGGAGAGGCATGCATTTCACCTATCCATCAATTATTTACAGGTGGGCTTTTTAAATTAAAATTACCCTGTGGTGACAGGTTAACTTTAACACAATATAGGTACCTCCTATTCCTTCATATAGTTGCAGCCTAGAGTTATTTTTTTTTCTAACTATGGTTTACTATTGCTTTAACCACTTCAGCCCGGAAGAATTGGCTGCTATTAGGAACTCACGATCTGTCTCTCCTCACAGAACAGGGATTTGTGTGTTTACACACACACACACGTCCCTGTTCTGCCTCTCGTGCCCACGATCGCTCGCGGCCGGCGGTCATCACGACCACCGGTCACGAGCATCGGCACCCCCGTGCCTGCTATCCCGCTTAAAGGGACCGACCTACAGCTACGACGGTTCGCGGGATCGTGCCAACCTGCCACAGTATGACGGCGGCTGGTTGGCAAGTGGTTAAGTAAAGATACAAGTCCATATAGTTCAAGCAAAGGAGAAGAGAAAAATTTAAAATCAACAACCACCATATACACTTTTATACACTTTCCTATACGCACAGTTTAGAGGGCAAAAAAACCCAATTAAGCATGATCCAGTTTTCCCAGGAGGCAATCGTATATTTCCTGGATCAACTGTCCCTGGTGTTATTGCCTATAAATGTTAGTATCCCAGTTATATTTTGTGCATTTAGGAATGCATCCAACTCTGTTGAAAAAAATAAAAATCTAGCAAGCCAAAACTACTTTTTGAGGAAGTCTTGTTCCACTTTTTTTATTTTTTTTACAGCTCTTACTGTGAAGAAGCCGTTCCGTATGTGGAGGTTAAATCTGTTTTCCTCCCAGATGTAAAAAGTCTCCCTTCGTCCTCTGTAATTACCTGTGAATAACTCAGCACCAAGTTCAATTTATAGACCACTTATGTATTTATACATAGTGACCATATCCCCCCTTAATTGCCTCTTCTCAAGAGAGAATAAATTTAGTTGAGATTGTCCTTCCTTTTTTTTTTTTTTTTTATAGCGGAGCTCCTCCACAACTTACTTACAAAAATATTGATAGCCTAGAACGAGTCCAGAGAAAGGCAAAGAAATTGTGAAAGGTCTGGGGGGCAAAACAAATGAGGGGAGACACGACTGAAACTTTTTAAAATACCTTAAATTGAATTTAACCACAATCGCGTACATGTGCATCGTTGTGTTCAAGTGGTTATAACGGGGCCATGTCTGCAGCTGTCAAGCCAAACCCCCAATATTAAAATTTTCATCCAGTGAGTATTTTTTAAAAGCCATGGTGAGTCTTTTTTTAAAAAAATGCACTTTTCTGCTACAAGCTTTAGAAAAATGTGGAAAGAATTTTATTTTTATTTTTTTACACTAATTGCAAATGAATATAACACCTAGCAAGGTCATGCTTGGCATTACTACCCAAAACACATTCTGCTACTCTTCATGAGTGTGGGGATACAATGTACATTAGTTAGGTCAAGTTAAAGCAATAAAAGGGAGAAAAAAAATCATACAATCCCATATACACATTCCTAAAGTTAATCCAGAGGAAGGCAAAAAAAAACCCCCAGCAAAGCATGATCCAATTTGCTCCAGCAAGGAATAAATTACTTCCTGATCCCCCCGCGAGGTAATCGGATATTCCCTGGATCAACTTTACCTATAAATGTTGGATACACGCGCGTGAGACTACTTTGGAGCCAGGCTGCATAGAGGGGCCAAAATTCTTAAGGGCACCGTCGGGCTTCAAGGGACATAAAATACGCATCTTATTCACCTATTACATTTTGGATGACCAGGAGCACCAGGGCAGTAGAAACCTCTACAAACTGACAACATTTTGAAAAGAAAACATGTACGAAGATGCACGGTGAGTCTGAAGATTTCATTTATTGCCACGTTTTTGGAAAATGAAGAAAGATCTTTTCCTCTGTCGTTTTTTTTTTTTTATTATTAAAAATTGGTGGCAGAACTTGAACTTTCCTCCTGCTAGATTGAGGTCATGTCCCTGTGTTCTTGATCTTGGCTTCATATTCAAAAATACTGCCCTCTATAGGTGCCCATCTGTCCTCCACAAATTCAAATATACAGTCCCGGATAATTGTTGGCGTTGCCATGCCGCCAAAGGCACTATGCGCCACATTTGGTGGAATTGTCCCCCCCATTAAAGCATTCTGGTTCCAAATCCTCACTCTTTATTGTAAGCTTATGGTGACCCACATCCCCATGACACCCACACTGGCACTCCTTGGCCCTATCAAGTCCGCACAAAAAAGACATCCTTAGACACAGGATTTTCATTCCCCCGATATTGGAAGACAACTACAACACCTCCCCTTGTGGAATTGGCTAATGAGCTGGACTTCATCAGGGACCTCGAATGCCTGCTGTCACAGGATAGTATGGAACAGTTTAAACAAAGATGGACCCTTGTGGTCTTTATTTTGATTCTGCGCAGCCTTCCAGATGTGGATTACGAAGGATGTCCCCACTGCATCTAGTGAGCCATGGAGTGTATAGTCCTTCCCCACCTCCTTTTTTACCCTTCTAGAAGCCTTGAGATTGGTGTTTCCCCACTCTGTTATGACACCCTTCGTGTATGCATTTTAAATATTGTTGGTAGATATGTTCCCCGTCCCCTTGGTGGTTTATTATTTATGTATCACTTGTTATTGTTGGTGCAAAATTTGAAAAATATAAGATTTAACTAAAAAAAATACTGCCCTCCTGAACCTTATTCACCCCCTTGATGTATTTAAAGGTTTCAATCATGTCTCCCCTTTCCCTTCTTTCCTCTAGTACGGGGGTCGGCAACCAGTCGATCGTGAGCTACCCGTTGACTGCTGGCAGGTGATGGGTAGCTTGTGAAGACATCCCTGCCTCGCCAACCCAGCGCTTTCTACAGAGTGCCGACGGCGCACGCTCGGCCAATCCTAGCCTGCGAGGAATAGCAGAATACGAACATGCCCAAGCTCTTTCCCTGAGCCCTGCATGTAGTGAGCACATCCCCAGCATCTCGCCTCCTCTCCGATCCATCCAAGGTGCTTGTGGGATGGATGGCAGGTGGGAACAATGCCAGAACATGCTGCTTCCCTACACCACTCTGCATCTGGTAACAACTTCTGCACCCTCCTGACCCCATAGTACTATTCCCTCCTGATCCCCAATACCATACTCTTCTGAACCCCCTATTACCATGCCCTCCTGACACCCCAGCACTCCTAACCACCCCAGTGCTGTGCCCTTCTCACCCCCCAATACCATATTCTTCCAATACCATGCCCTCCTGACCCCCCCCCAGTGCCGTGCCCTCCTGACCCCCCAATACCAAACCCCTTCTGACCCCCAGTATCCTGCCATCCTGATCCCCCCCCCCCAGTACCATTCCCTCTTGACCCCCAATATCATACCTTTCTGACCCCCCCAAGTTCCGTGACCTCCTGACCCCCCCAGTACTGTCCTGACCACCCTAGTACTGTGTCCTCCTGACCCCCCCCAGTACTGTCCTCCTTCTGACCCCCTAGTACTGTGTGCTCCAGGCCCCCCTCCCCAGTACGGTGTCCTCCAGGCCCCCCTCCCCAGTACGGTGTCCTCCAGGCCCCCCTCCCCAGTACGGTGTCCTCCAGGCCCCCCTCCCCAGTACGGTGTCCTCCAGGCCCCCCTCCCCAGTACGGTGTCCTCCAGGCCCCCCTCCCCAGTAGGGTGTCCTCCAGGCCCCGTACACTGCCTTACATGTCACAAGTTAGCCTGCAGTTTCCTGCTTGTGTACTCTTACCTCCTTGCTGCTGGGTTTCTTTATCCTGATTCCTTTCACATGTGTGGTTTTGGCTATACTCACATATGGGTGTCATCTGCTATTCTGTGGACTTTTATTTCCTTCCCTTCCATCACTTCCTGGCCCGCCTACTATATTGCTTGTCTATATAAGACCTGCTCAGTGTAACGCACTGTGACTGAGCAACCTCACAGCTCTCTGAGCTCCCGTTTGCGTACCACTTGTCTATACTGAGTTTTGTTTGACTACCCGCATACCAACCCTGGCTTCGTTTACCATCTGTGCTTGTTCGCTTCCTGCCCTGACCTCGGCTTGTCTCCTGGATTTCCTTTGGTCTTCTCCTTGTACTCTGCACACGCCTAGTGGTCTCCGCATCCTCATCTGGGCATCCCTTGGGGCCAGGACCTGGTTCCAGCTTGCTGCAAGTCCATCCCTACCATCAGGGGCTCTGGTGAAGAACCAGGCTGGTGCCTAGACCTCCACGCCCTGGGGAACCCTGAGTTGACGATTTACAATGGCTCGCTACCGCAGACTCTTGATCGTTTGGTCAGGCCATGAGCACCTCGGAGATACCGCAGCCACTTCTGGATCAACTTCAGTGTTTGGCGCAGAGTTGACATCCAGCAGGCCTATCAAGAACAGATTGTGCGGTGTTTGCAGGAAATTTCCTCCCATTTGGATCAGCTGCAGGTTGTGCCCACTTCCTCACCCTCCGTTCCGGCTCCTGTTTCAGCCCCTGCTGCTCCAGCAGAGGGCAGTCCTTCAAAACTCCAGCTGCCTCCGCCACCTCGCTTCTCTGGTGTTTCTAAAGCTTGTCGGGGGCTTCATCAATCCGTGCTTTATTCCACTTCCAGCTAGCGGACCATTATTTTCCTACTGATTGTTCCAAGATGGCGTACATGTTTTCACTCCTTTCAGGAGAGGCTCTGGCTTGGGCCTCTCCACTGTGGGAGCGTCAAGATCATACTGTTTCCAGTCTCTCTGCCTTCCTACAAGCTTTCTCTAAGTCCTTTGATGTGCCTGGCAGGGCCTCATCTGCTTCCTGAGCTCTTCAAATTCGTCAAGGAAACATGACTGTTGGTCAATATGCAGTTCAGTTTCGCACCTTGGTTTTGGAACTGGCATGGAATACTGAGGCCCTTACTGCAACCTTTTGGCAGGGTCTAGCAGATCGTATTAAGGATGAACTAGCCAGCAGAACTATACCCACCACCCAGGATGTCTTGATCGCCCTTAGCATCCAAATCGATGTCCACTTCCAGGAGCGAGATCTGGAAAGGACTGGTCCACACCCCCCCCCCCTTAGTGGGTCGCTCTGCTCCTTTTCTCCAGAGCGATCCAGGACAACCCATCTCTCCAGTTGTTTCGGCTTCTAAAGAACCTATGAAATTAGGTCAGGCAAGCCTCACTCCACAAAAGCAGTCACGTCGTCTGAGACTCGGCCTATATCTTTAATGCAGAGCTGATGGTCATATTCTAAAGTCCTGTCCGTCCAGGAAAGTCTAGGTTCTAGGTCGCTTAGAGGGAGGTGATCTAGACCAGAACCTGAACTCTGCCACTTGCCCTCAATTTATCATACCTGTCTCCCTTCATTGAGCCCTGAACTTGTATCAAGTTTATGCATATTCTGCAGCTGGTAATTTCGAAGCAGTCCTTGACCACTGAATTGGGTGTTTCTTTCGTTCCCTTGGCAATGCCTCTATCAGTATCTGCAGTGGATGGCTTTACCTTGGCCTTCGGACCCCTACAGTCTCGAACCACCTCCATAACTATGCATGTTTTTGTCCTTCATCGTGAGTCATCTAGTCCCATCATTCTTGGACTTCCATGGTTGCAGAAACACTCGTCCTATCTGGACTGGAACTCTGGCCAAGTATTATCATGGGGGTCGCAAATGCCATCAGACTTGTCTCCCTAAGGTACGCCTACCTCTCTGTGTACCTGTGGCTGAGGTCATTACCTCTCCGATGTTCCCTCGACATTATCAGGCCTTCCAAGATGTTTTTTTCTCCTCATCGTCCCTATGATTGTGCAATTGACCTCCAACCTGGGACTACACCACTCCAAGGTCGAATCTACCCTCTCTCCATCCCTGAGACTCTAGTAATGTCCCAGTATGTCCAGGAAAATCTGCAGAAAGGATTCATCCATAAATCCAATTCTACCGGTTGGGCTGGCTTCTTCTTTGTGGCGAGAAAGGATGGTACGCTCCGGCCCTGCATTGATTATAAAGGTCTTAATGCTGTCTACCCTTGATTTCTGAATTTTTTGACAGACTACAAGATGCTTGAATTTTCACCGTTAGAAAACAGAATGTCGCATACATTCTGATTAGGATTCAAGAGGGAAATGAATGGAAAACTGCTTTTAACACCAGAGATTCCCTTTTGGCTTGTGTAATGCCCCAGCCGTCTCCCAGGACTTTGACATTTTTCTTCTCTCCTGTACGTTTGTTTCATTGTGTATCTGGATGACCTACTCCTCTTTTCTCCAGATTTGAACACTCACCGTCCGTATGTTTATACGGTTCTTCGACGTCTTCGAGACCACTGCAATAAAGATTTGTAAATATTTTTCTATATCCGTTTTGGAGCTTACTTGTCTGTACTGCCACTTCCAATAGTCATTTTAAAGAGGAAGTTCCTCTGCTGACATTTACCTATAGGTAAGCCTATAATGTTTTTTTTTTTTTTTTTTTCTTTTTTCCAGAGTTTACAACCTCTTTATAGAGAAAGGAATACCCTCTTTATTTGTTAATTTATAGACCAAGGCATTCCCACCCTTCCACCATACCTCTATACTTCTGTAATAAGAAACCTTTCTGTTATCAATTTATAATTACTTGAGGGGTACTTATAATAAACCCAGGACCTAGGTGTTTCATTACTTCAGTTCCATGGACAAGAACCCCATCTTAGAAAGTGCACCACAGTCTTTCTCCTCGTTCTATATGCAAGCTGATTTTTCCTGAAACCTTGCTTATCATTTTAAGTGCAAATGGCCCTTTTTGGGTAAGTATCCTGTAAAACCATATGCATTACCTTTACTTTGATTGTAAGTTTGGAAGGGTGCCTTAATAAGAGATATTATATATATATATGTGTGTGTTTGGGCTCTATAGCAAAAAAAAAAAAAACACTACCTGGCTCTTTATGGTGCAATGGTGGCTTGTTTAGGCTTTAATGTACTTCATTTTTTTGTACAGTTTGAGAAATGATGTGCCTTTTTATTTGACTTGGAAAAACGTCATCAGTCCAACATGCTGAGAAACCTGCAATACCTGTTAGTCTTTCTGTTTCAGTGCAACTGCTACAAAATCCTTTAAGTGTATGTAATGTCAAAATTTAAGTAGGGAAGGCTTAAAACTCTATCTGTCCTGTTGGGGAACTATCCCTTTACTTCCTGTCATAGAGAGACACGATAAGAAGTAACCTGAAATCTATACACAGTGTGAATAAATTCCCTCTTGTACAGTTCTCACTGGAACAGGTGTTCATAGGTGCAAGATTCATCCTCCCCTTTTGTTCTGGTGAAACTCCGATATTTTATACCACATACTGAGAAAAGTGTATCTGTAGTACACCAGTGGGGCAAGGGGGTGTACAGTATTCAGTTGTGTGTGTGTGTGGGGGGGGGGGGGAGTACAGTATACAGATGGGGGGCAGGTGGTGTACAGTATGCCGGCGGGGGCGTGGCTTTTAATACACCCCCCCTGGGAGCAGTTGGTATGCAGACAGCTGTGTAGGGAGATCAGTCCCCCTGGCAGGTCCTATCACACACAAGGCAGTCAGGTTGTGTGGAGAAGTGACTCACCGTCAGGCAGAGTATGATCAGTAATAAAAACAGAAATGGAAAGCGCGCACACCTAGTGCATTACCAGAGATCATTTAATAATAAAACTTTTGTATAAAAATAAGTAGCTCTGAGGAAGGGAGTGCACCCCCGAAACGCATTAGCTGCACCCCGTGCATGTCCATGCACTGTTTATGGCCTTTTTGTCAGTTGCATTTTGTGAGTACTCACTTTTATACAAAAGTTTCTTATTAAATGTATCTCTGGTAATGCACTAGGTGTGTGCGCCTTCCATTTATGTTTTTCTTGTAGTTCCTTTCGGATTACCCCATCTGAGGAAGGCAGCATCCACCTAGTTCTGGGATACCATATATACCTTTTTTTTCATACCACCATTTTATCTGACATCTGTTACTCCTCACCTTGGAAGACCTATTAGCGCTGGAAGTGACTGTGTTTAGAGTGTGATGAGTACGGAAGCTCATCCCGGCTCCTCATATCAACGGACACTGACTCCGCTCTGCTCCATTACACTCTGCCCTCTTCCTGATCCCAAACCGTCCAACCCCGCCTCCTCTGCAACTTCATACAACTCAGCCCTTCGGAGTTCCTTATTCGTCTTCCCTCCTAATCTGGACGGAGCAGGACTCCACCCCCCACAGATCACCTTCTGTGGAGTTACTGAGCGATCTGAGGGAGGTGCAAACGAGGGGGGGGGCAGACTCTGACAAAAGGAAGGGGACGGGAGAATGTCAGGAGAGGCAGGGTGTGCTATCGCGATTCATCAGCTTGTCGCAGCCGATTAATTTTCAACACCCCTGGCGGTCGTGGCTGCACCCTAGGCAGCTGCCTAGTGGTAGCACCAGCCCTGGCTGGGAATGCATTAAAGTGACACTAAAGTTTTGATATGTTTGTTGTTTATGTAGCACTCATCATCCCTGACCTGCTTACCTCCACAAGCAGAATGGGACACACCATGCCACATGCCCAGTATCCTCCATCTTTGTAGAGGGTGAGCGGTGTTAATTGATTTGGGTCCTGCAGCGAGTTACCCCTTCCCTTTTGGTTCTTCACCCTAGAGTGTAGGGAAAAGTCTATTCTCTTTGAAAGTTCAAGAAGGCCATTGTCAACACAGTATTAAACCCAATAAGAAAGGTTTAGTTTGCTTGCGTAGAACTGGATAGGAAAGTTGGAGATAGAGAATTGAACAGGGAGGCAGGTTCAGGCACGCGATACCCAACTATCACTCGTCGCCACTCAAGCCTGAGTGGGTTTTGCTCACCCGGATGGTCCCTCCTCACGGTCCTAGCAGCTGGTGTGGAGCACGAACATTAACTTATAATTTTCCTAAGGATCCGATCGGGATATTAGCCTCTAAGTCCCGAACTTCCCCGCACTTGTAACACTTGAGACCTTAGGTGCCAATGAGGCACGTTACAAGGCTTGCGGCGGATTGTAGAGTCCTTCCCTCTGACTGGTAACCAGGCCTCTCCCGAGACAGTGACTTCCTTCATTGATCCCCTTGGATAGGTCCTCCCCCTGTTTCCTCTCCTTCAGAGCGGGTTACCCCCACTTGGGTACCCTGGGACTCCTTCTGGTGTAGGCCTCAGCTAAAGGTGCTGGGCCTACCTGGAACGATGCAGCCTCGGGCTAAAGGTGCCCGGGACTGAACACACACACGCACCCCTGGCCGCGGACTGCTCCCAGAATAATGGTGTCTGCCCCTTGTGTATCCTCTCCCAGCATGCACAGCGGGTAGACCACGTCCACTGCACGGCCGCCGAGAGGGGACACTCAATAGCGCTGCAATGCCACCTGTGGTTTGACCTGGGCGACAGCGCCACCTACAGGTCACAGGGAACTGTACTGCCAGG
Source organism: Rana muscosa (assembly GCA_029206835.1). Lineage (NCBI taxonomy): Eukaryota > Metazoa > Chordata > Amphibia > Anura > Ranidae > Rana > Rana muscosa. The sequence goes on along the minus strand of CM055116.1, from coordinate 566,002,156 downwards.
CAACATCACAAGAGCGGAGACCAATTTAGAGAATTCCAACAGCCTGAGCCTGAATATTTGCTCTGGCTACCCCCTAAATTTAGGCATAGCGACCCCAATTATGGAGGGTCCGCTACATTTAAAAAAATATACATCATACTTGCCTCCACTGTGCAGTTCGTTTTGCACAGAGTGGCCCCGATCGTCCTCTTCTGGGGTCCCACGGCGGCTCCTCCCCGCAAGAGCTAACCCCCTCTGGGAAGCTCTCTCCCAAGGGGGTTACCTTGCGGGCGCGCTCCCGTGCCATACAATCGGCGTACATAGCTGCCGATTGTATGACTTGGCCCCGCCTCCCGGTGGCCGCGTTTTATTGGATTTGATTGACAGCAGCGGGAGCCAATGGCTGTGCTGCTATCAATCTATCCAATGAAAAGCCGATCAGGCATGGGGACAACGACGCGGGATCGGAAATTCGGGGGCTCAGGTAAGTAAAACGGGGGCGCGGGGGGGGCGCTGACTGCAAGGTGTTTTTTTCACCTTTAATACATAGGATGCATTAAGGTAAAAAACAGAAAGGTTTACAACCCCTTTAAAAAAAAAAAAGGTCTAGTAAGTTTACAGTTGTGCTAGCCATGTTACTTTATCAGTGAGTAAGTAGATAGGAGAAGAAATTGTCTGGACAGCCGCACTCCAAAAACGTAGCCTTTGTTTGTAAAAACGGGAACAAGCACTACAAGCCACAGCAACCAGGACAGTTGACGCGTTTCACACTACACTACACTTAGTGTTTAATCATAGCTAGTAGACACAGACAACATTTCTAATATATATCTATATATCCCATCAAAACCATGTGACCCAAAAAGGGTTGTGAATACAATCTAATTAGCATTCTAATTAACAAGTGAATGGTTAATGATTGAAACCTGCTGTGAACATGGTCCAGAACGCTGTACACAGAATACTACAGGCATTTATAATATAGAGGTGAATGGATTAAAAACAGACTAATAAATGCAATTTTTTCCCCCAAAAATATTCATATTGCAAAGGAACAGTGTACCCACGTGTTGTGAAAATATAGAAAACATATAGTTGTGTATTAAAATATACTAAATCGTGGGTAAAGATGTAACGCATGTATACACATTATGCTATAATAACCCACACAAAATTGATGGCATACGTGGGATAATATAACTGGTGACTCTCTGTGTAAAAATTTGAAATATTAATGGTATTAATTAATATTAGTTAAATGGAAATAATATTATTGGTAATCCAACCTAGTGCAGAAAGGGGGGGGGGGGTACAAAATGAATGTGGAATAGTGTAAATGAATAATGTGATGGAATGATGTTCTACCGTAAGCACATGTGTGAAAAAACACATAAATTATATTAATGCATGTGGGAGAAGTGAAAGTAAAAGAACTCAAAATATTTAGAGTTCACAATTCAATCTTCATTGAAGTGAAAATAAAATACTTATGATGTGCTTAGTAGGGTATATAATGATGTGCTTAGTAGGGTTTATAATGAAGCATATAATAAATGGTATCAACAACGGTTGTCCCCTGTGGTCCATGAAAAAATACAAAAAGTTCATTTTAAAAGCTTTTTGCATATACAAATAACGGACCAAGGGGCAACAGTAGGGGCGATAAGACTAGGAGAAATACAGACATAACATGTCCGCAGTCCTCTTACCTACCTGGTTAACTTAAAAAAAGTATATATGCATGCCTATGATAAGACAGTATGGCAAATGCGTGTATATGTATATGTGTGTGTATATGTGTATATATATATATATATATATATATATATATATATATATATATATATATATATATATATATATATATACCGTGTGTGTGTGTGTGTGTGTGTGTATATATATATATATTATATATATATATATATATATATATATATATATATATATATTGTTTGTATAGTGTGAACAAAGCTGTAGCCTTAATTCATTAAAGGGATTACTGAAAATTACACATCTGCACAGCCAACATAATTGTTGGCATATGTGTGTGTATATGTCTTGCCCCGACACAAGTCGCAAGGTACGTGTGCATATAAAATGCGTCTAGTGAATGTCCTAACGCAAATTGTGTCAAAGGGCGATCGAAATATATCAGTATTAAATCACAACTAAAACCAAAAATATAGAAACATCCTAAAATAGAAAAGTAAAAAATATATAATAAGTTCCATTGCCCGTATGAAGATATATCATTTAAAACAGGGATCCTCAAACTACGGCCCTCCAGCTGTTGCGGAACTACAAATCCCATGAGGCATTGTAAAACTCTCACATTCACAGACATGACTAGGCATGATGGGAATTGTAGTTCCCGAACACCTGGAGGGCCGTAGTTTGAAGACCCCTGATTTAAAACAACCACTATATTCAAATCATTAAAATTGAGACACCACGATCTGCACTAGATGTCTGTGGGTAGAATATATACGTCCTTGTCTTATTCTTCAAAGACTTTTACATGGATCGAGGTCCATGAACTGTATAAAAAGAAAAAGAGAAGAGAGAACAAGGAAACGTGTATAATAAGCAGGACCCTCAAAATTAATTTAGACATGCATATATGTATATAACCGTGCATATATTACTAACAGATGCCGATAAATAGATAAACAATTTATTATAGGCAAGGCAGATCATGCCCATGCATTAATAAACCCAGGCTTCTAAAGAGGAATCTGTATATGTAAACGAGCACGGAAGTGAGAAAAACCAATGAGAGAAAAAAGGGGGGGGGGAATAGGAGCAGAAAATAGGGGAAAAAAAGGGGGGAAGTGGAAAAGGAGGGGGGAAAAAAAGAAAAGAGGAAAAGGGGCGGAAAGGCTGGGGAGGGGGAGGGGGAGGGGGAAGAGGGTAAGGAAAGTGATGAAAAAAGAATGCTAGTAGAGCCTTGGATAATAAGCTTGGGGTATATGCGGTGAGAGGAATATGACATGAATGACCTGAAATAAAAAAGTAAAGGGGGGGGGGGGAGGATGTGTACATGGCTAGATGACTGGTAGAAAGAAATGGTGGACGCGAGTCCTGGGGTCATAATAGTGGGAGACATCCCATTCAAAATTTAGCCCGGCTGGAATTCTGGTATGTAACGAGAATATCCAGTAAACCTCACGTCTGCACAGTATCCTGAACCTGTCACCTCCCCCAACAGGGGTGTTAATCCTCTCCACCCCCTGTATAGAAAGGCAAGATACATCCTTGAAATGTACGGAATTCCAATGGTTAGCAACGTAGGTGTTCTGGTTTTTCTCAATATCATGTAGATCAGTGGTTCTCAACCTTGCTAGTGCCGTGACCCCTTGATAAAATTTCCCAAGTTGTGGGGACCCCTAACAGTAAAATTTTCATAGCGTGGGTTGTCAGCACCCAAGGTAAGACAAGTAATTTGCGCCCACTAACCCACGGACATTTAGTGCTCCCTGAGTCCCTTACACTCATACAGTATTAAAACCCCTTATGGTACATTTTAGGTTGTACCACTCCCACCTTTGATCTCCTTGCTTTCCCTTTTATCTCTCTCTATACAAATTTCTTGTTTTTCCCCCCATCCCTCTCTCTAGCCTTGTTTCTTGTTCTTTCTCTCCGTTTTTCTTTGTTCCTCCCCCTTTTTTCCTCTTCCTTCCATGTATTCTCTATTTTTATTCCTTCTCTTACTCCTTGGTGGGGTGGGGGGTAATGGGATGGGTGGCAGTGCTTGGGGGGGGGGGGGGGTGAGATCAATGGCAGTGCCGGGGGGAGTTCTGATCAGCCAACTTAGGTGCTCTTGATCAAGGTCATCTGCTGATCTGAGAACTGTAGTGGGGACTTTTAATGGCAACTATAATCGCAGGTAGTGTTACTCACTGTCTCCGGCTTCAGTGTCTCCAGCTCTATGGTGTCTCGCAGAAGTGACACCTCTGCCGAAATCAGGAGGTAGGGTCTCCTCCAGCCCCTCCCATTTCACATTCCTCCCCAGTTAGCTGACCTCTAGTCTCTGCCCCCCCAGTCATTCCGTGAACTGAATGGGCGGCTGCAAAGAGGCTGAGTGGGCGTCCGCAGACTCCAGGACAAGCCCAGCTGGGTGGCTGCGAAAAAGGCTGGGAAAGCAGTGCAGGCTTCAGGAACAGCCCAGGATTCGGTGACCCCTGGCAAATTGTCATTCGACCCCCGAGGGGGTCCCGACCCCCAGGTTGAGAACCACTGATGTAGATGGTCATATATGTGGTCTTTGAGTCTACGAATAGTACGTCCAACATATTGTATATGGCACGAATCGCAATTAATGACGTATACCAAAAATTTGGTATTACAGTTAATAAATTGCTGGATGTCAAAATCTTTGTTGTTGGTATGAGAATGTAAAGATTGACCGGTTTTGATAGGTTTGCAATAGTTACAACCTTTAGTGCTGCATCTATAGGTGCCTTTAAAGTTCAACCAATTGGAGCCTGACAACCTGCTTTGAAACAAGCTGGGTGAAAGGCGGCCACCTAACGTTGGTGCTCTGCGTGAAACCGTTTTAATGCCTTATGATAGGATCTCGTGGTAGATGGGGTCATTAAACAAAATCAGTAGATATTTAGTGACCGTATTCTTGATTTGATTAAATTCCGAGCTAAAGGGAGTGGAAAACACTGGGACATTGTTGTAGGGTATGGACATTTTCCGTTTGTGTTCTTTAGTGTGATCTTGCAACAATGTGTCCCTAGAAATGGCACTGGCTGCTGCAAGGGCCTTGTTAACAGCTTTGCTGGGGTAGCCCCTGTCCTTGAATCTTTGGGACATAAGGCCGGCTTCCACAGCAAAATTATCAGGTTCGCTGCACAAGCGTCGAAGCCTTAAGAATTGCCCGTAGGGGACACCTTTGATGGTGTGACCCGGATGGGCAGAATCAGCCCTCAAAAGGGCATTACCAGCTGTGGATTTTCTATGAAAGCTAGTGACCACTTGGCCCGTACAAATTTAACATCCAAAAATCAATGCTATTGACCTGCAAATTACCCGTAAAATGAAGATTAAAGGAATTCTCATTGAAATATGCAAGCCAAGAGTCAAGATTTGTTTCCCCATCTAATGTGATGAACAGGTCGTCAATGTAACGACAGAAAAAGACAGTGTCGAGACGGCACGGACTACCATGTCCAAAGATGCGGGACCTCTCTCACAAACCCCCAAAAAAAGGATGGCAAGTGAGGGCGAAAATTTAGAGGCCCCACATCTCTGGAGATAGTAATCCCCGTCAAACATAAAGAAATTATGTGTCAGCAAATATTCAAGCGACTAAAATAAACTCCTGTAAAATTAACGAAAATTTCCCTGACTCCTTAAGAAAAATGGAGACTGCCTGAACCCCCAGATGATGTGGAATGCAGGAATATAGACTCCTTACATCGCAAGTAATGCACCTGAAATTATTCTTCCATTCAAAATCCTTGAGTTTAATGAGGAGCTGTTTGGTGTCACATAGGAAACCAGGGAGGCCAGACACCAATAGTTGGAGCTGGCTATCCACCCATTCACCTAGGCGTTAATTTAGAGAACCTATGCCTGTTACTATGGGTCTTCCCACAAGGGGGTTCAGCCCCTTGTGAACCTTTGGTAGGTGGTGAAACCCTGGCATAGTGCGGCTCTCTGGAATGAAAAGTGCCTTTTTTTTTTTTCTGAGAAGATTCCTGCAAAAACTGCTCTGTCTAGTAGAGAGGAAAGTACTGTGGTGAACGCACCTGTGGGATCCGATCTGAGTCGTTGGTAAGTGCTCACAGCTGACGTAGCGCCTCCCTCCTTTACATCTGAATCCAAAACCACAACAGTTCCCCCCCCTTGTCTGCATTCCTAATAACAATGTTAGCATCTGATTCCAAATTCTTAAGGGCTAATCTTTCTATAACAGACAAGTTATTAGGCATGGATCCGATTCCTGGGCCAGGTCAGTTAACTCCTGCAATGCACAAACCTCAGTAAAAATAATGGGGAAAGAAGGTAACTCGCCCGTCTCCCGATTGTCAGAAGACCCTCTAGGGGAAAATCAAAATGGTGCTTTTTCAAAGTTAAACTGCGGGAACGTTTTTTTGATGTCCAGAAGGGTGCCAAAAAGGTTGAAATGTCTGGTGGGACAGAAATTAAGGCCTTTTGATAGTAGCTTGTTTTCTTCGTCTTTTAAAACCCTGCTGGAAATATTCATGACATTGCACATTATTGTTTCATCTTTCCCCGCAGAGTTTAGGGAGTCTTTTTGGGGGTGCTGATGTCTTTCCTCCCCACCTTGTTTTTTTGTGGAATTTTTTGCTTTTTTGTATGATCCCTGAGGGTTTCCAGAGTTCTTAGCCTTGTCAGTTCGATTCAATCCAATCGATTTCCTGGTCGGTTCAGGTGAAGAGTCCGACTCTGTAGTAGCCATCGTGTCATCAATTAGCTAATTTTCTAGATCGGAGAAGCTGACCCGCTTCCCATGGTTTCTACAAGATCGGCCCTGGGGGAATGATGATTTCTTTTAGGTATAAACATTGTCGTTTTCATAATCAATCCGATCCTGGGTTGTCTTGCCCCTTTTGTTAGATATTACAGATTTCTCCATTTTATCCAGCTTTTTATTAAGTCGTCCATCCAGCTCCACAAACTCGGCATGTGTCTGTAAAATAGCCAAATCTTTTTGTATGAGTTCTATCTCTGTTTGTAGGGCAATCTATCTCTCTTTTTTTTAGATGTTATCAGTATGTCCATACGTTTTAATGAGCAGGAACTAAGAGTGTCAGTCCATTCTTTTTTAAGATTATCATTGCTAATTGAGGTGGGAAACATTTTAATCCGCAGTCCTCGTGGGATCCGGGACAATGAGATATACTCAGTAAGAAAATTGATGTCCCAAAAAGACCTGATTTCCTTGGCCATCAGTCCTTCCAATTTCCTGAACATACATATCAAGGATACCTCGTTTTCATCCCTAGATTGTAGCATGTGTATCTGTGAACCCGATCTTAATGGGTTATTCGATAATGCAGTGAGGGTCCTGCTGTATCCCGGTTCTGCTGTCGGCAAAGTAGATGCAGTGATGTCCATATTAGGCTGGTTTCTGAGTAAGTTGTTAAATGATAGGTAGATGGGAATCCACAGAAAACCTCCGAGCTGGCAAAGCAAAAATGCAAAGTCCAAAACGAATAGCGAACAAAAGAATTGCCGCTCCAGACAGGTCCAATTGGCAATTACCTTCCACTCAGGAACCACGGGTGCAGGCAATGCATATAGCAGATAGAAGAAATTGTCTGGACAGCCGCACTCCAAAAACGTAGCCTTTATTTGTAAAAACGGGAACAAGCACTACAAGCGACAGCAACCAGGACAGCTGACGGGTATCACACAACACTTAGGCCTCGTACACACGACCGATTTTCTCGTCGTAAACAGTCAAGAAAAGTGCCGCGAGAGTTTTTTTGTCTAGAAAAACGTTCGTGTGTATGGTTTTACGACGAGAAACTTGACGAGAATCTCGACGAGAAAATAGAGAACCTGCTCTCTATTTTCTCGTCAGGAGTCCAGATTTCCTCGTCGTGTTTCTCGTCGGCCTGTTTTGTGACGAGAAAATGGTTCGTGTGTATGCTTTTACGACTCTTCCAAAAGCGCGCATGCTCACAAGCAACTATGAGACGGGAGCGCATCTTCTGGTAAAACAAGCCTTCATAATGGAGAGAGCACATTCGTCACGCTCATAAATATTTCATCGTTTAAATGTTCTGCATTGAATTCTTCGTTAGAATGTTACATTAATCAAAACGAGAGACCTTCTTTTGCTGCTGATATTCACACAGAGTTATGCCTTATTTTTAACCTTTTTCATGCTGCTCTTTATAAGATTTATGTGTATTATATCGTGCAAGTTTTTAGGAATAATTTAAATGGTTAGATTTTTCAAAATGATGTTAATTATAATTTCTCAATGTTTTGATGGCGATCTCCCATTTAATTTTCTAATCTATATTTTTAAAATTTCACACCATGTTTTTGAGCTAATCAGATTTAGTTATTCTTTTGGGGGGGTGATATCTGTGCCTTTTATTGTCAGTCAAATGTATCTGCTTACTCCAAAGCTTGTTTTTTTTTATTTAAAAATACACATAGTCAAGTATGAACTTAAACAAAAAACACATTTATTCATGTTTATAAATTAAATAAAGAGAAGGCAGCGCTGGAGAAGCTGCTGCCATTTGTGCATCCCAGGGACCCCAGAGCACACAGCAACCCTGTGTGGACACTAAAATTGGGAGCTTGAGAAGGCCCACATTTCAGAACACAATCTGATGCTGGCCTCCCAGAGGTCAGGAACAGCAGCAGGTGAGATATATGTCCCAAGTGTGTGGTACTACAACAGGCTGCCTTCTGTCCGACCAGTGCGACCACAATGAAGCAAGGCCATCACTTCCTCTTCTTCCTGGCAACCTTCCCTGCAGCCTTTACTGAAGCCTTCCTTCTTCGTTTAGCTGGAGGCTGGCCCACTGGAGGGGTACTCCTGTCAGGAGGAGGAGGTGGAGGTGTAGCAGAAGGGGGTGGGGCAGAAGAAGAAGGTGGAGGTGTAGCAGAAGGGGGTGGGGCAGAAGGTGGAGGTGTAGCAGAAGGGGGTGGGGCAGAAGGTGGAGGTGTAGCAGAAGGGGGTGGGGCAGAAGAAGGAGGTGGAGGTGTAGCAGAAGGGGGTGGGGCAGAAGGTGGAGGGGTAGCAGAAGGGGGTGGGGCAGAAGAGGAAGGTGGAGGTGGAGGTTGAGGTTGGGTCAGTTGGGCCACCTCACATATGGCGGTATTGGGGGTAATTTGCTCCATCACCCCCTTGTTGAGCAAGGTGATGAGCAGGGGTTCGCATAGGAGGCGTTGCTCCATGCTCATCACCTTGAACTTAGCCTCCACTAGGCCGGCAATGGCCTCTTCAGGGGATGTGGGCTCCTTGAGGGTGGCATGGGCCTCTTTAATAAGGGCCATTGCTGCCTCACTGGTGGTCCTGTCCCTCCTGCCTCTTTTGTGAAGCCTGATGGGAGGCACCTGGGATCTGGTGCTTTTCCTTTGCCCTGCCACCTCCTGGCTGCCACTGGGCCCTGCCACCTCCTGGCTGCCACTGGGCCCTGCCACCTCCTGGCTGCCACTGGGCCCTGCCACCTCCTGGCTGCCACTGGGCCCTGCCACCTCCTGGCTGCCACTGGGCCCTGCCACCTCCTGGCTGCCACTGGGCCCTTCCTCCTCCTGCCTGACAGTTTCCAGACCCTCCTCCTGGCTGATTTCATCCTGTGTATGAAAAAGAAACATAGTTTAATATGTTGGTTTAATCTTTGCATCAAACTTTGTAATCCTGATGGAAGCAATTAGAATGTAAATGCATAAATCCTTGCTTTAAATTTACCACTACATCAGCTTGACTATTTACCACACAATTAAGTGCAGAATAATGTCTACAGATCATGATTTCACTTGTTGAATACAAAATAATGTATGTTTCTCATCCTGACATATTTGGGAAACATTAATTTTATCCCACTACATTTTCAGTTAATACTATACCTGGCTCCAGATGGCCAAATCAGGATCATCCAGGATGGCTGCCTCCTCTTGCTCCAGAGAAGGCTCAGGTTGGCTGCAGGGAAGTCTGGGGGGAAGAGTGGAGAGTGATGGCCTTGGCTCAATGTGGTCATCCAGGAAGGACATCCTGCTGTAGTACCACAAAACCGGGACATAAACATCATCTGCTGCTGCTCCTGACCTCTGAGAAGCCAGCACCTTAGAGCGTTCAGTCCTGTAGGTACCTCTCAAGCTCCCAATTTTAGTGTCCACTTGTTTTGCTGTGGCTGTGGGCACCTTGGTATGCACAAATGGGAGCAGCTTCTCCAGCGCTGCTTTTCTCACCCCTTTTTTTTTTATGGATGGGGTTTTTGGTCTCCCACAGAGCCGGCAGCTCCCTTACCCGGTCAATAAATTCCGCCAGGAACTCTTTGTCGCTAATAAATACATTCATATTGTATCTGCAAGTAAAATAAATTATATTTAAATAATGTGAGGCAAACAGTCTAACCTCCTTCACATCCTAGTCACCATATATATCCTCCAACAATCTCAAGACAGTATAGGCCAACAATTTTAACAAGTCTCACAAAATCACATACCTTCGTTCGCACGTCCGTCACTTGAACTCCTCTCTCCGCACACCGAACGTACTATAGTCACATGTGTGTTTGCTATATACACACCACGCATGCGTCCAAATTCGAACACGTCGCTCCGCACACGTCGCCCGCCCATGACGTTCTAACTAACATCTTTTCCCCGCCCCTTCTCTTTCGGCGCGCAGACAGATATGGCGGAGTTACAGCAGGTGTCTGATAATTCCGCAACTAGCGAGGAGACAAGCCCGGAGACCGAGGACACGTCACGATCAAGGAGGAGATTCAAGGCATCGAATATGTCTTTGGCGGAGATGGCGGAGATGGTGGACATCTTGGTCAAGGCTGATTATGATGCCAAGCATGGGCCGTATAGCAAACCAAATAGAAGGAAGGCCAAAATCCTCACTAAAGTTGTGAAGAGTCTGAGGGCGAAGTTCGGGGTGAAACGCTCAAATGAGCAGCTCAGAAAGAGGTGGTCAGACCTCAAACTGAGGGAGCCAGACCAGTTGAGGAGCATAAAGAGGATGCTCGCTAAAAGTAAGTAAAATGACGACCTTTCTGCTATTTAATCTTTTTAGAAACTGACTTTTTTTTTTTTTTAAAGCATATTGGACTCCCTTCCAAAATGTATTATTTTGAACTAGGTTGGGCACAGTAATCGTTCGTTACGTTACCGACACTTCGTTCGGCCACTATCCGTGGTTTTGGCTTATTTAAGACCCCCAAAAGTAATTAGACATCTGCCATTTTTGATCAAGTATTGTGGATAATTTTTAAGTCTAGATGATGTGTTTGTAAGGAGAATGAAATGCAAACTTTAATCAGTGTAAAGGAGAGGACACTCAGCAGCTGCTTCCACATCTGTACTTTGGAGCACTATAGTGTGGGCCACCAGACCCGCCTTTTTTGGGTGTCCCACACAGGTGCATCAGAGTTTATTTGTGGTGCCTCCATGTCCAAAAAATTACATCCAAATGTGAATAATAAACATATTTGGGGTCATAAAGAATGCATTTTTCTTTAAATTCCGCACAAACACACACTTGTACCCCACTTCCAAACAATTTAGCCTGTTTTAAGTTTAAAAATGAGATTTTTACAGTGTGATAAATAGACCTTTGGTTTTATTCTCATAGGGGAGAGAAGACTGGGAGGAGGACACTCCAGGGAGCACATGCACCCCACAACTTCCAAGCAACCCCAAACTCCCAAAGATCCACAACCGAAAGATGTGCAGGAAGTTGAGGTGGAGGAAGGAGAAGTGCAGGAAGGAGAGGTGGATGACGTTGTGGATCTGGTCACCACAACAGGTCAGTATCTGACACCACAGCTTAAGGTAAGCGAGGTAGGCCTGCAGAGTTTTATTAATTTTTTTTTATGGTTTTTAGGGGATGGAAATGTTGTGAAGGATAGCACACCGTTCTCTGCTGACAGTGCCCTCCGCCTCATCCAGCAAGTGATGGAATGTAGCACGGAACTGGACCTAATTAAACAAAGAATCCATGTGATGGAACAAACATTTAAAGACATTCTCGATGTTTTGGGGAGAATTCAATAAGCCATCCAAACACATTTGTTTTTACATGTTTGTTTTTATATTTTTACTAATTTTTTGAGTAACAAAGCAGCCAAAAATTGAATATGCACACAGTGTGTGAACATGTGCTATCTGCCATCAGGGGATATCCATGTACGTCTTTTGTGGGTGCAACCCCTTCCTCGTATCAAAAGTCGGTGAACTGAGGAAGGGGATGCACCCCCAAAACACATCCATTGATCACCCCTGATGGCAGATAGCACATGTTGACAATAGGGATCAGGATTGTAAACTTCCTATTTGCAAAAAAGTAAAAATGTGTGCATATTGAATTTTTGGCTGGGCAAGGGGTGGCAGGACCCCATATTAGGACGGGCACATAGAGACATAGTTTGTGTAACTGAATGTCTCAGATTGCTCAGAGGTATCCAATGTTGTCATTTTAGAAATGCAAGTGGTATTTTTGTATTTTCATAAGCCAAAATTTGACGGGTTGTGGTCAGGCCAACCCCAAAGTAAAACAAAAAAAAATGTGCAGAGAGTAAAATATTTGACCACAAACAACGTGTTGCTTCTTTTTATAATACACTCTAAGCTTATTTGGTTCTTTTGTAAGGTAACATAGTGAAATTGGTTGTTATTTACTAAAGTAAAATACACTTGCCACTACAAATGCACAAAGACAAACTAGGAGACAGGAAAGAACAAATAATTAAAGGTTTAAACAAGATTTTTATTGGGATACTTGGACATAGGCTGGCATAGGAATTGCCCCCCTACCCGTGAAATACTCCATGTATTTGTCCCGAACCACACGGGCATTTTGGGGGGGCAAGCCAAGACGGGCAGATTCCAGGCCCGGAAGGGGATTTGCAGGGGAAAGTCCAGCCTCTGGCAAAACTGAGGCCATATATGAATTCGCTTTGCGGCAAAGAAAATTGTGTAGCACACAGCAGCATAACACTACATAGTTTATTTTGTAGTCCGCCAAGTGGATGGAAGTCATAAAAAGGCGGAACCGGCTGGCCATTATGCCGAAGGCATTTTCAACGACTCTTCGGGCCCTGGCCAGCCGGTAATTGAACACACTCTTCTCTGGGGTCAGGGTCCTCTGTGGAAATGGCCTCATAAGATGCCGTCCGAGTCCGAAGGCTTCATCAGCCAAGAAAACAAAGGGGAGTCCTTCAATATTCCTTGCATCCGGTGGCAATGCAAGGTCGTCACTCTGGAGACGGAGGGCAAACTCCGTCTGGATGAAGGATCCCCCATCGGACATCCGGCCATTCTTCCCTACATCAACATAGAGGAATTCATACCGTGCTGACACCACCGCCATCAGCACAATGCTATGAAACCCCTTGTAGTTGTAGTAGTAGGATCCAGAACGGGGTGGCGGCACGATGCGGACGTGCTTCCCGTCTATGGCACCACCGCAGTTGGGGAAGTCCCACCGCGTGGCAAACTCCGATGCCACAGTCTGCCATTCCTGTGGCGTTGAAGGAAGCTGTGGAGTGAAACAAGATGAAATAATATTAGAAAAACAAAGGCATACATTACAAGCAAATTCAAGACCAAAAAATTAGAGACCAACATCAATCTAATTATACGTTTATTAAGGTGTGTAAAAAAAGTATAATGGAAGGCTCATTTATCATATTCATCACCCCCTCTGATGGGCCATTACTAAATTATTTTGGGGGGGGGGAGATGTGTTTGGCCACAGGATAGCATTGCAGTGGCGGTGCGTCCAGAGTGGGCGTTGGAGCACTGTCCCCTCTCTCCTGTGCCCATCACTCAGAACAATACATAGGTTCATGCGTTGCATGAACCTATGTATTGTCTATGCCGCACACTATTCAGGTGGATGGCCTCTTGTAAAGCGACCGACATATGATTAATTGCGTCATTTAGGGGGTTAAAATTGCAGAGCAGAAACAGGTATTAAAAAAGTCTTGCAAATTACAACCTGAGGGATGTAATTGGCTTCCTCAAAGAAAAATCGGGGACGCAAGGAGGGGGCATTCCTTGTGTAAACACTGACAGGCAGCTCTGGCAATCATGTTCACCAAGTCTGTTTAATGGTAACATGATTGGCTGATGCAACATGAAGGGAAGGAGAAGACATCAAGGACAGAAGAAGGATGGCGCTGACCACAAGAAGGTAAGTGCAGGGCTGGGGGGAAACTGGCTGCAATAGAGGGGACTAAATGGCTGCATTGGAGGGGACAACTGGGGGCGTTTATTAGGCAACAGAGCAAAAAAGGAGGAAGTTTATTTCCGAAATTGGGGTTGTAACCCCCCAACATTTGGAGCAACAGGCGCCCCTGCTGGAAAAGTTAGTGAGGGGAAATATTTAGGGAGGATAAAAAAGGGGCATTTAAAAACTTCCAGCATGCATGGGGACAAAGGGGACATTCTCAGCATATTACAATCATGGTAATTAGGAAAGGATGAAAGAAATACAATACATTAGCATACATGTAATACATAAAATGTGATGTGAAGGGAGAAAACTTACCCTAATATAGTCCTCCTGCAGGACTTGTATAATAGCAGAACAGGTGTCTGGGATTATGAGGCCCAGAGCCTGGGGGGAGATGCCTGTGGTGAACTTCAAGTCCTGAAGACTTCTCCCTGTCGCCAGGTAACGCAACGTGGCGATGAGCCTCTGCTCAGCACTGATGGCTTCCCGCATAACGGTGTCCTTCCTGGTAATATAGGGGGACACCAAAGCCAACAGTTCCTGAAAAACGGGGTCAGACATCCTCAGAAAATTCCTGTAGTCCTCAGGATTATTCTCGACGATCTCCCGCAGCAGAGGCATGTGGCAGAATTGGTCCCGCTGGAGCAACCAATTCTTGGTCCATGAACTCCTCCTCACACCATTCATGGACTGGTCTTGGTCCAAAACAAGCAGACCAACACCAAGCGCACGCACAGCACGAACTCGACGACGAGAACGTCCAGGCGACATGGCTAGGAAACGGTCGTCTAATCAGAACGTACAGAACAGAACGCACTTTAGAACAGCAAGGCCTATGAATAACGAACTGAAATTCAGAAACGAACAGGCAAGAACGCACTGTAAAACAGATACGACCTGCCTAGACGCCCTGAAAGTCAAGATACGAACCCACAAGCACAAACTGAACGGCAGAAAACGATCTGAAAAGTACGAAGACTGAAAAGCGCGAATCGTCTCTTCCCAAACTTTTACTTCACACGCGGTAACACGAGATCAGCAAAAGCAGCCCAAGGGGTGGCGCCAAGAAAAAAGATCTTCCCCTTTATAGTGCCGTCGTACGTGCTGGACGTGAGCGCAGAGAACCACGAGGAAATTGGGAAATGACAGTGTGTACGCATAGAAAGCTTGACGAGAAAATCGACAAGCTTAACAAGAATCTCGTCGAAAAAAACGACGTGTTTTTTACGACGAGAAAATCGGTCGTGTGTACGAGGCCTTAGTGTTTTAATCATAGCTAGTAAACACAGACAACACATATATATATATATATATATATATATATATATATATATATATATATATATATATATATATATATATATATATAGAAAAAATCCCATCAAAACCATCTGACCCAAAAAAGGTGGTGAACACAATCTAAATAGCATTCTAATTAACAAGTGAATAGTTAATGATTGAAACCTGCTGTGAACATGGTCCAGAAAGCTGGACACATATAATACTACAGGCATTTATAATATAGAGGTGAATGGATTAAAAACAGACCAATAAATGCAATTATTCCCTAAATAAAAATTCATATTGTATAGGAACAGTGTACCCACGTGTTGTGAAAATATAGAAAACATATACCAGTAGTTGATATGCATTAAAATATACTAAATCGGTGGGTATAGATATAACGCATGTATACACATTATGCTATAATAACCCACACAAAATTGATAGCATACGTGGGATAATATAACTGGTGACTCTCAGGCCTCGTACACACGGCCGAGATTCTCGTTGAAAAAAACATGTCGTTTTTTTCGACGAGATTCTTGGACAAGAAACTTGTCCCGGCCGAGTGTACACACGCTCGTTTCAAAGAACCCGCGGTTCTTTGAAAGGAGTGTACGCGGTGACGTCATCGACTACGTCGAGCATGTGCTCGTCACATTCGATGCCGTCGCCGCCATCATGGTATACCCTACGTATGCCTAGGAAGCTACCGCGCATGCGTCGAATTCATTTCGAACATGCGCGGGCTTCCGGGCGGACAGGTAAGTGTACACACACTCACTTTTCTCGTCGAGAAACATGCCGAGGAGAATCTCGACGAGAAAATAGAGAGCAGGTTCTCTATTTTCTCGTCGAGGTTTCTTGTCGGTTTTCTCGACGAGAAACACGCTAGCAGCGTACACACGACCGATTTACTCGGCAAGACCTCTCTGCCAGCAAGTTTCTTGCTGGTTCTTGCCGAGAAAATCGGTCGTGTGTACGAGGCCTCAGTGTAAAAATTCGAAATGGTATTAATATTAGTTACGGTAAATGGAAATAATATTAATGGTAATCCAACCTAGTGCAGAAAAGGTGAATGTGGATAATGTGATGGAATGATGTGAATAATGTTCTACCGTAAGCACATATGTGTGAAAAAACACCTAAATTATATTAATACATGTGGGAGAAGTGAAAGTAAAAGAACTCCAAATATTTAGAGTTCACAATTCAATCTTTAGTGAAGTGAAAATAAAATACTTATAATGATGTGCTGGGTAGGGTATATAATGAAGCATATACTTAAACTTTTTTACTTCAGGTCATTCATGTCATATCCCTCTCACCGCATATACCCCAAGCTTATTATCCAAGACTCTACTAGCATCCGATATGATTGCATGGTTTTTACGTGCTCTACATACATATGTATACATGAATGCATACATACATAAATAAATGACCTGAAGTAAAAAAAGTTTAAGTATATGCTTCATTATATACCCTACTAAGCACAGCATTATAAGTATTTTATTTTCACTTCACTGAAGATTGAATTGTGAACTCGAAATATTTGGAGTTCTTTTACTTTCACTTCTCCCACATGTATTAATATAATTTGTGTTTTTTCACACATATGTGCTTACGGTAGAACATTATTCACATCATTCCATCACATTATTAATTTACACTATCCACATTCATTTTGTCCCCCCCCCCCTTTTCTGCACTAGGTTGTATTACCATTAATATTGTTTCCATTTAACTAATATTAATACCATTAATACCATTAATACCCTTTTAAATTTTTGCACGGAGAGTCGCCAGTTATATTATCCCACGTATGCTATCAATTTTGTGTGGGTTATTATAGCATAATGTGTATACTTACGTTCTATCTTTACCCACCGATTTAGTATATTTTAATGCACATCAACTACTGTATTTATTGGCGTATAACACTCACTTTTTTACTCTGAAAATAGAGGGTAAACTGTGCCTGCGTGTTATACGCAGGGGGCTGTGGAAAGTTATTTTTTTTCCTGAAACTTCCCTCTTAAAGTTAGGGTGCGTGTTATACGCCGTTAAATACGGTATATGTTTTCTATATTTTCACAACACGTGGGTACACTGTTCCTTTACAATATGAATTTTTATTTTGGGAATAATTGCATTTATTGGTCTGTTTTTAATCCATTCTCCTCTATATTGTAAATGCCTGTAGTATTATGTGTCCAGCTTTCTGGACCATGTTCACAGCAGGTTTCAATCATTAACCATTCACTTGTTAATTAGAATGCTAATTAGATTGTGTTCACCACCCTTTTTGGGTCACATGGTTTTGATGGGATTTATTTATATATATATATATATATATATATATATATATAAATTAGAAGTGTTGTCTGTGTTTACTAGCTATGATTAAACACGAAGTGTAGTGTGATACGCGTCAGCTGTCCTGGTTGCTGTCGCTTGAAGTGCTTGTTCCCGTTTTTACAAATAAAGGCTACGTTTTTGGAGTGCGGCTGTCCGGACAATTTCTTCTCCTATCTGATATATGCATTGCCTGCACCCGTGGTTCCTAAATGGAAGGTAATTGCCAATTGTCTGGAGCGGCAATTCTTTTGTTCCCTATCCGTTTTGGACTTTGCATTTTTGCTTTGCCAGCTCGAAGGTCTTCTGTGGATTCCTATTTACCGATCATTTAACAACTTACTCAGAAACCAGCCTATTATGGACATCACTGCATCTACTTTGCCGACAGCAGAACCGGGATACAGCAGGACCCTCACTGCGTTATCGGATAACCCATTAAGATTGGGTTCACAGATACACATGGTACAATCTAGGGATGAATACGAGGTATCCTTGATATGTATGTTCAGGAAATTGCAAGGACTGATGGCCAAGGAAATCAGGTCTTTTTGGGACATCAATTTTTTTTCTGAGTATATCTCATTGTCCCGGATCCCACGAGGACTGCGGATTAAAAAGTTTCCCACCTCTGAATTAGCAGATGATAATCTTAAAAAAGAATGGACTGACACTCTTAGTTCCTGCTCATTAAAACTTATGGACATACTGATAACATCTAAAAAAAGAGAGATAGATTGCCCTACAAACAGAGATAGAACTCATACGAAAAGATTTGGCTATTTTACAGACCCATCCTGAGTTTGTGGAGCTGGATGGACGACTTAATAAAAAGCTGGATAAAATGGAGAAATCTGTAATATCTAACAAAAAGGGCAAGACAACCCAGGATCGGATTGATTATGAGAACGACAATGTTTATACCTAAAAGAAATCGTCATTCTCCCAGGGCCGATCTCGTAGAAACCATGGGAAGCGGGTCAGCTTCTCCGATCTAGAAAATTAGCTAATTGATGACACGATGGCTACTACAGAGTCGGACTCTTCACCTGAACCGACTAGGAGATCGATAGGATTGAATCGAACTGACAATGCTAAGAACTCTGGAAACCCTCAGGGATCATACAAAAAATCGAAAAAGAAAAAATACCACAAAAAAACAAGGAGGGGAGGAAAGAGACATCCACACCCCCAAAAAGACTCCCTATACTCTGCGGGGAAAGATGAAACAATAATGTGCAATGTCATGAATATTTCCAGCAGGGTTTTAAGAGACGAAGAAAACAAGCAACTATCAAAAGGCCTTCATTTCTGTCCCACCAGACAGTTCAACCTTTTTGGCACCCTTCTGAACATCAACAAACTTTCCCGCAGTTTAACTTTGAAAAAGCACTATTTTGATTTTCCCCTAGAGGGTCTTCTGACAATCGGGAGACGGGTGAGTTACCTTCTTCCCCCTTTATTTTTACGGAGGTTTGTGCATTGCAGGAGTTAACTGACCTGGCACTGGAATCGGATCCATGCCCCACTGATCCCATAGATGTTCAGAACAAAGTATCATTCAAAGTTAGATCGGATTATTATCCGGTTGGATCAAGGGGCAAGGATCTAGATCTTTTCCAGAAAATGGTGGAAAGGGATATCTCCCGCCTAGCCCGTAATTATAAGAAACCTATGCCTAATAACTTGTCTGTTATAGAAAGATTAGCCCTTAAGAATTTGGAATCGGATGCTAACATTGTTATTAGGAATGCAGACAAGGGGGGAACTGTTGTGGTTTTGGATTCAGATGTATAGGAGGGAGGCGCTACGTCAGATGTGAGCACTTACCAACGACTCAGATCGGATCCCACAGGTGCATTCACCTCAGTACTTTCCTCTCTACTAGACAGATCCGTTTTTGCAGGTATCTTCTCGGAAAGAGAAAAAGGCACTTTTCATTCCAGAGAGCCCCACTATGCCGGTGTTTCACCACCTACCAAAGGTTCACAAGGGGCTGAACCCCCTTGTGGGCAGACCCATAGTAGCAGGCATAGGTTCTCTGAATGAACGCCTAGGTGAATAGGTGGATAGCCAGCTCCAACCATTGGTGTCTGGCCTCCCTGGTTTCCTACAGCTCCTCATTAAACTCAAGGATTTTGAATGGAAGGATAATTATAGGTGGATTACTTGCGATGTAAGGGGTCTATATTCCTGCATTCCACATCATCTGGGGGTTCAGGCAGTCTCCATTTTTCTTAAGGAGTCAGGGAAATTTTCGTTAATTTTACAGTCGCTTGAATATTTGCTGACACAGAATTTCTTTAGGTTTGACGGGGATTACGATCTCCAGAGATGCGGGGCCTCTATGGGCGCTAAATTTTCGCCCTCACTTGCCATCCTTTTTTTTGGGGGGTTTGTGGGAGAGGTCCTGCATCTTTGGACATGGTAGTCCCCGCCGTCTCGACACTGTCTTTTTCTGTCGTTACATTGACGACCTGTTCATCACGTTAGATGGGGAAACAAATCTGGACTCTTGGCTTGCATATTTCAATGATAATTCCTTTAATTTTCATTTTACGGGTAATTTGCAGGTCAATAGCATTGATTTTTTTGGATGTTTAAATTTTTAAGGGCAAAGTGGTCACTAGCATTCATAGAAAATCCACAGCTGGTAATGCCCTTTTGAGGGCTGATTCTGCCCATCCGGGTCACACCATCAAAGGTGTCCCCTACGGGCAATTCTTAAGGCTTCGTCGCTTGTGCAGCGAACCTGATAATTTTGCTGTGGAAGCCGGCCTTATGTCCCAAAGATTCAAGGACAGGGGCTACCCCAGCAAAGCTGTTAACAAGGCCCTTGCAGCAGCCAGTGCCATTTCTAGGGACACATTGTTGCAAGATCACACTAAAGAACACAAACGGAATATGTCCATACCCTACAACAATGTCCCAGTGTTTTCCACTCCCTTTAGCTCGGAATTTAATCAAATCAAGAATACGGTCACTAAATATCTACTGATTTTGTTTAATGACCCCATCTACCACGAGATCCTATCATAAGGCATTAAAACGGTTTCACGCAGAGCACCAACGTTAGGTGGTCGCCTTTCACCCAGCTTGTTTCAAAGCAGGTTGTCCGGCTCCATATGGTTGAACTTTAGTGCCGCATCTATAGGTGCCTTTAAAGGTTGTAACTATTGCAAACCTATCAAAACCGGTCAATCTGTACATTCTCCTACCAACAACAAAGATTTTGACATCCAGCAATTAATTGTAATAAAATTTTTGGTATACGTCATTAATTGCGATTCGTGCCATATACAATATGTTGGACGTACTATTCGTAGACTCAAAGACCACATATATGACCATCTACATGATATTGAGAAAAACCAAAACACCAACGTTGCTAACCATTGGAATTCCGTACATTTCAAGGACGTATCTTGCCTTTCTATACAGGGGGTGGAGAGGATTAACACCCCTGTTGGGGGAGGTAAAAGGTTCAGGATACTGTGCAGACGTGAGGTTTACTGGATATTCTCGTTGCATACCAGCATTCCGGCCGGGCTAAATTTTGAATAGGATGTCTCCCACTATTATGATTAGCCACAGCACTCACGTCCACCATTTCTTTCTACCAGTCATCTAGCCATGTACACATCCTTCCCCCCCCCCCCTTTCTTTACTTTTTTACTTCAGGTCATTCATGTCATATCCCTCTATCCCTCTCACCGCATATACCCCAAGCTTATTATCCAAGGCTCTGCTAGCATCCGATGTGATCGCATGGTTTTTACGTGCTCTACATACATATGTATATACATATATTCATTCTTCCCCAGCTATTTTTTCTTTCATTTTACTCGTTCATTTTTTCTTTTTTGGTTACTACTTCTTTCCTTTCCCCTATTTTCATCACTTTCCTTACCCTCTTCCCCCTCCCCAGCCTTTCCGCCCCTTTTCCTCTTTTCTTTTTTTTTCTCCCCCCTTTTTTTCTCCCCCCTTTTTTTTCTCCCCACCTTTTTTCTCTCATTGGTTTTTCTCTCATTGGTTTTTCTCACTTCCTTGCTCGTTTACATATACAGATTCCTCTTTAGAAGCCCGGTTTATTATTGCATGGGCATGATCTGCCTTACCTATAATAAATTGTTTATCTATTTATCGGCATCTGTTAGTAATATATGCACGGTTATATATGTATATACATATATGCATGTCTAAATTAATTTTGAGGGTCCTGCTTATTTTACACGTTTCCTTGTTCTCTCTTCTCTTTTTCTTTTTATACAGTTCATGGACCTCGATCCATGTAGAAGTGTTTGAAGAATAAGACAAGGACATGTATATTCTATCCACAGACATCTAGTGCAGATCGTGGTGTCTCAATTTTAATGATTTGAATATAGTGGTTGTTTTAAATCAGGGGTCTTCAAACTACGGCCCTCCAGGTGTTCGGGAACTACAATTCCCATCATGCCTAGTCATGTCTGTGAATGTGAGCGTTTTACAATGCCTCATGGGATTTGTAGTTCCGCAACAGCTGGAGGGCCGTAGTTTAAGGATCCCTGTTTTAAATGATATATCTTCATACGGGCAATGGAACTTTTTATTATATATTTTTTATTTTTTTTCCAAATATAGCTTTTTTATTAGTTTTTCCAAATAAAATCAAAAATCAAAAGAAAATAAGATCTGGACTCAGCCCAAAATACATAAATAGCTCATATCAGTGGAGGACACAGCCTCCTGATCATATAACACAGAAATGTCAGTACATTGCATATTGAACCATATATATCTTGGAGTTCCTATTATCTCCTATTATTCTCCTAGCAAAAAAAAAAAAGGGGGGGGGGGAATTCTGAAGAAAGTACATATTAAGAAAATACAGAAGGACGGTGTTGAGTCGAATACACCCATCTGTTCCGGAGTCTAGTAATTCTCCTGGCCCACATCTATATACTAGGTATTTTAGATCTCTAAGAGATTTTCCCCCTCATCTGAATGTACAAACGTATTCCAGATTTCCCATGTCGCTTTATAAATCCCATGTCTATCCTGTGCAGTCATTATTAGATCCTCCATTTTATTTATGTTTTCCACCTTTTGTAACCACATCGCCACTGACGGTGGGTTCTGGGTTTTCCACATCATGGGGATGCAAGCTTTAGCAGCATTGATTAGATGCCTTAATAAAGATTTTTTTATATACCCGGGGGGCTAGAGTTGACACGTGAAGTAAGAAAAACGCTGGGTCGTTTGGGATCGAGAAATCAGTGAATCGTTGCGATATATTGCACACCGTCGTCCAAAAGTCAATCAATTTAGGGCAAAACCAGAATATGTGTAGCATCGTACCTTTTGTCTTCGCCACAACGCCAGCAATGTTCTGATATTTCTGGACACATCACATGCAGGCGGGCAGGTGTCAAATACCACCTTGTCAGAACTTTATAGTTGGTTTCCTGTATTTTTGTACATATCGTGGACTTAAGGGAGAGGCTAATCATATTCTGTTTTTGGGTCAAGGAGAATGTGCGGTCTAGTTCAGTTTCCCACTTCGCAATACAAGGCAGATCAGTTTGTTGTTCTGGCGTATTTAGAAGAGCATACATTTTGGATAAAGTCTGTGATAACGGTTCTGTGCTCGAGCAATATTCCTCGAACTTATTCAGGGGTCTAGTGTAGCTCCAGGGATTCGGGATAGTCAGGAAAAAATGCTGCAACTGTACCGCATTCCAGAACTCCAATCTATAGGGGCCTGCTGTATCCATCAATTCCGAAATATTGGGCCATCTATCATTCATTACAAATTGAGAGGCTGTCATAAGGCCAGAAGTCCTTAGTTGCCTAAATTGTGTATTTGAGAGTCCCGGAGGGAAACTAGGGTTACCCAATATCGGGGTCAAAGGCGATGTCGTAGCTGTTGAGTGTTTTAGGATAACACGGGCGCTCTGTCGCAGTGTATTGCCTATCAATGGATGTGCTTTTAATTCAGTGGGTAGAGAATCTCCACACCACAGCGCGGTCCGTAAGGGAATCTCTGTCTGATATTGTTCTATTTGTATCCATAGTTTGGACTCATAATGTCGCCACCAATCGATCACCCTACCCAAATGAACCGCCTGATAGTATCTCTTAACATCTGGTAGTGCAAGACCTCCGTGTTGTTTTGGTCTCGTAAGCTGAATATGGGAGATTCAAGGTTTTTTATGGGCCCAAACAAAACGTGTAAAGAGAGCTTGGACTTGTTTATTATATATTTTTTACTTATTTTACTCTATTTTAGGATGTTGTTTATATATTTTTGGTTTTAGTTGTGATTTAATACTGATACATTTTGATCGCCCTTTGACACAATTTGCGTTAGGACATTCACTAGACGCATTTTATATGCACACATACCTTGCGACTTGTGTCGGGGCAGGACATATACACACACATATGCTGACAATTATGTTGGCTGTGCAGATGTGTAATTTTCAGTAATCCCTTTAATGAATTAAGGCTACAGCTTTGTTCACACTATACAAACTGTTTAAACTATATATATATATATATATATATATATATATATATATACACACACACACACACACACACACACACACACACACACACACACACACACACACACACGTATTTACTGTCTTATCATAGGCATACTGTATATTTAGATATTTTACTTTATCTACTTATATACTTTTTTTGAAGTTAACCAGGTAGGTCAGAGGACTGCGGACATGTTATGTCTGTATTTCTCCTAGTCTTATCGCCCCTACTGTTGCCCCTTGGTCCGTTATTTGTATATGCAAAAAGCTTTTTTATTGAACTTTTTGCATTTTTCCATGGACCACAAGGGACAACCGTTGTTACCATTTATTATATGCTTCATTATATACCCTACTAAGCACATCATTATATACTCTACTAAGCACATCATTATAAGTATTTAATTTTCACTTCACTGTAGATTGAATTGTGAACTCTAAATATTTGGAGTTCTTTTTACTTTCACTTCTCCCACATGTATTAATATAATTTATGTGTTTTTTCACACATGTGCTTACGGTAGAACATTATTCACATCATTCCATCACATTATTCATTTACACTATCCACGTTCATTTTGTCCCCCCCCCCCCCCTTTTCTGCACTAGGTTGGATTACCAATAATATTATTTCCATTTAACTAATATTAATACCATTAATATTATTTCAAATTTTTACACGGAGAGTCACCAGTTATGTTATCCCACGTATGCTATCAATTTTGTGTGGATTATTAGAGCATAATGTGTGTACATGCGTTATATCTATACCCACGATTTAGTATATTTTAATACACATCAACTATATGTTTTCTATATTTTCACAACACGTGTGTACACTGTTCCTTTACAATAAGAATTTTTATTTTGGGGATAATTGCATTTATTGGTCTGTTTTTAATCCATTCACCTTTATATTATAAATGCCTGTAGTATTGTGTCCAGCGTTCTGGACCATGTTCACAGCAGGTTTCAATCATTAACCATTCACTTGTTAATTAGAATGCTAATTACCGTATTTTTCGCTCCATAAGACGCACCTAGATTTTGGAGGAGGAAAACAAGAAATAATTTTCTGAACCAAATGGTGTACTAAAATATTTACCAGTGCCCATGAAATGCAGCCTGACCTGTGCCATTAATGCAGCCTGACCTGTGCCATTAATGCAGCCTGACCTGTGCCATTAATGCAGCCTGACCTGTGCCATTAATGCAGCCTGACCTGTGCCATTAATGCAGCCTGACCTGTGCCATTAATGCAGCCTGACCTGTGCCATTAATGCAGCCTGACCTGTGCCATTAATGC
Source organism: Rana muscosa (assembly GCA_029206835.1). Classification (NCBI taxonomy): domain Eukaryota; kingdom Metazoa; phylum Chordata; class Amphibia; order Anura; family Ranidae; genus Rana; species Rana muscosa. Next base: position 565,976,787 of record CM055116.1, on the reverse strand, counting down.
AGCCTGACCTGTGCCATTAATGCAGCCTGACCTGTGCCATTACTGCAGCCTGACCTGTGCCATTACTGCAGCCTGACCTGTGCCATTAATAAATAAAATAAAATAAAAAACAGTCCACTTTGCTGCAAAGATAGTCACTGGCTGCTAGCAGGATGAGAAATGATATATCATCAGTGTACTCTGTACAGCACAGGGAAATGCATTGTTTTAAATGATTTCAAGGTAAAACTGTGCAACTCCTCCTCAGTGATGAAGAGTAGAGGAAAAGGTTGGAAACATGCAAAAAGAAGGAAAGAAGGATTGTCACTGAATATGTGCTCCTGAAAATGAGAGCCAACTTCGTTATCCCTGCTAAGGGTGATTTTCTAAAAGATGTTCTTTATGCTGTGCTGGGGTTAGGAAGAGAGAGAGGTCAGCGAGAAGTGCACACACTCGCTTGGAATACTCCTGGGGGCTGTCTGGCTCATTCAGTAGTGTATCAATGCATAGCTCCCAACTGTCCCTGATTTGGAGGGGCTGTCCCTGATTTGGAGCAATGTCCCTCTGTCCCTCATTCCTCCTCATCTGTCCCTCATTTTGGTCTGATCTATATAGATGTATATAAAATGCACTTTTTATCTATAAAAAGTGTTTTCCAGCACTAAACCTTTCATCAGATTTCTAAACTGCTGCATTTGTGAGTTCCAAAAGGCAATATAAAGGAATAGTAGTGGTAAAAAAAAACACTTGTGGGTTTAACCAATCTTGTTTTTTGTACAATTCTCCTTTAAGGGGGCGTGGCAAGGGGTGTGTCCTATGCCTGCATACTTTTGCTGATAGGTGTCCCTCATTCCCATCTCAAAAAGTTGGGAGGTATGTCAATGTTTGTCAGCTGCTTCTTTTTAATCTTCCCGCCCACCTCTCCTTCATAGACAGAACACACAAGCAGGGATGTAGGGGTGAGAGAAGAGATGTGTGAAGCTGCTCGGTCGGAACAGGCTGCAGGCATGCTGGAGGTGGAGTTGGATGGAGCAGCGCGAGGATTGGATCCTCTCCACGTAGGACAGCTACACTTCCCGAGCCGTCAGCTGCACTGTCTGCATACAGTGACATAGAGCAGAGGACAGAGCGGCTATCGGAGGAGGGATGAGAGAGATAATTGCCAATTGGACCTGCCTCGAGCGGCAATTCTTTTGTTCCCCATCAATGAGTAAGTGCTAGCCTCAGATTTTTGCTAGTGTCCTTGGGCCATTATGGTGGGCGGATCTGCTTTTTTTGCTCACCAGCCACTCTCGTCTCAAGCAGTCATTGCCCCTGTATCAACAAAAGAACATTTTTCTATGTTTCTACTAAAGCTTCTACTCAAAACTCTTTACCCTTGTTAAACCAAATTAAAAAGGGCAGTCCTTTCTGGATCTGAAGACTCAACTTTTTCCTATTGGTGCAAAAATATGTCATGAAATCTCCCAGGTAGGTCATTGCATCCCTCCTTCCAGGGGATTTTCTTGCCTCAGTAGACATCTGGGATGCTCTTTTTCACATTTTCAGCTTTCTGCCTTGTCTGCTCCATCTTCATTTAGCAATGGGCAGTCAGTGTTGCCTATTTTTTCCCTAAAGCTTTTCTGCCCCTCCCCAAAGTTTTCACCAAGGCGCTTGCCCTACTCCTGGCTCAGGTGATTCATGTCATGGGGTACATAGACAATCTGCTAAAGGACCAGTCCTGCCTTTTTCTTGTTAGTCAACATTCAGGAGACGGAGCAGACTACACTTGGCCTACCTTTATACCTGAGCAGACTGTGTTCCTGTTTGGAAGCATGTTTTTCAGGCATTTTTGCACACCTATCAAGCTTCAGGAGTCTATTTCCAGGGCTGGGTGAGGAGAAGCAAGAAAAAAACAGGAGCTAGCAATAGCAACTGCAGGATTTGGCAGATTCCTGACAATCTAATTCTCACTGGAACTATTCACTTGTGCAAATGTAGCCTTACAGAGTGTACTACTGAGCATTTCATTTAGAATATTGTGTACAAAGACAATACATATTTCATAGAAACACGCCTTATAGATTCAAACCTAAATGATTAGTTCACCTTTCCAAAAAAACTTTTTTAAATAAATGCTCACTTTTTGCAGGTGAAATATGCATTTAAAAAATAAATAAAGGGGGCGTGGCCGGAACTCGACCTGAATGGCAGCATAGACCGAGAGCTCTCTCCCAGCCCGCAGCTATAGAAGCCAGAAAAGCTGATCACACCCCGCTTTAATGGGTGGCTCCAGGACGACCAGATCCACAAAGCCCCGGGGGTCCTCACAACCCCCCCCGGGCACATCCTCCGACCTCAGGGACTACTTCACCCAGCCAGAACTCCCGCCGGGCGGACCGGCTAAAATGGCGCCGGCCGGCGTCACAGAACAGGCCGCAGTGCTCCATCCCACCCCCATCCAAGCTCCGGAGCGACATCGGGACCCCTCGGGCCCAGAACCATCTCGGCACTCACCCGGAGAGGCGATCCGGAACCAGGGAGCGGTGAGTCCTCCGCTCGGGCCTACGGTCCTCCCTGCAACCTTCCTCCCCGCGTCCCCGGCGGCCATCTTGGGACTCCACACGAGGCAGCAGCCTTACACCCAATGCTCTGAGGCCTTCCCGCAGCTTCTCCGCACCGCCTCAGACCCGGGCCTCACAGGGACAGCTGCCAGCTCACTGCCCAGCACAGGGGGAGCGGGGGACTGTCCATCTCCACAGGACGGGGCCCATTCACCTCTGGATGGCAGGACACCGGGCACTTTTACCCCCCATGAGACCACCCTGCCGGACCCCCTCTCCCCCAGGGCACAGAGGCCCTCCAGACCGGGAGACCCTCACCCACAAGGCCTCCCTGCACCACCGGCGCCCCCCTGTGCCCAGGTGGCCAGCACCTCTGCTCCTCCCCACTCCCCGAGGTCGCCTGACAGGGACCACTGGCCGACACACACCCAGGACTGGAGTGAGCCCTGGGAATACCAGGCCTCTCCAAACCCCTCCTGGGGAGCCACTCTTTTCCCCCACTACCCCCACGATGCCCCTGACGGCGGTCGAGGGGCACAGGGACAACCCCCCCCAATGCCCCCGCAGTGGCACGCTTACCTCCAAGCGATCCCGACAAAGGACGACTTCAGGCAGCTTATCGAGGACGTGAAATCCACCTGCAGATCAGAGATCCAAGCCCTACAATCGGGCCTCAAACATCTAGCAGACAGGGTGGAGATGGCAGAAGAAGAAATCCAAGAAACAAAATTAGCAGTACACAGAACCCAAGTTCAAGGGTCAGAACACCACACCCTCCTTAGGGACATGCAACGCCACGTAGAAGACCTGGACAACAGGGGGCGCAGGAACAACATCCGAGTTCGGGGGGTCCCAGAAGCAGAGGGCCCAGAAGATGTCCAGAACACACTACAATCGCTTTTTAACGACCTTCTGGGGGCGGACCCGACCCATGCTATTGAAATGGACAGAGCCCATCGTGCGCTACGGCCTAAAGGCACCTCTACCAGACCCCGAGATATCATTTGCAGGCTGACATCATACCCTTTGAAAGAGAATATCATGAAGCAGGCCCGCCTAGCCCGCAAGGTGACCCTAGGTGATCATCACGTTCAGCTGTTCCCGGACTTGTCCTGGATCACCCTGCAAAAGAGAAGACTACTCCAACCACTGCTGCGCATTCTTCAAGAAGAGAATATACCGTACCGCTGGGGATTTCCCTTCAGCCTCACGGCCAAGCATCAAGGCAAATCGGCGACCATGAGGTATCCGGAGGACCTAGAACCTTTCTGTGACACCCTGGAGATTGGAGCACCCCAGCTTCCTGATTGGGATCTTGTGGCGACCCCACCACCGCCGCCCACAGTGTGGCAGAAGATCCCCCCACCCAAGTGCTCCCGAGGCCCGGAGAGATCCCCGAGGGGTCGGAGCTCGCAGCAGAGGAGATCCTGATTGAGTCTTGCACTATCTGACTTGCTACATATCTGAAGGACCACCCCTGTCCCTGTTTACGCTTTATGGTTTGCTGTTTTCTGCTACCTTTTTTCATAAGTTTTATTTTTTCTCTCTATTTTTCACCCCACGATACAGCCACCCTGGCACTAGGCCACGCAATACTCCATCTTTGGCGCCCTTGCTACAGAACTGACCAACATCACGGGCGAGTCTTGAAAAAGACCTTGGAGAGAGACTGTTCGGGCACCCCCTGCCTTCCCCCCCTCTTAGATCACTAGACTTCTAGAGCAGGCGGGTTATCACCGTCTTGCATGTTTGAATCTGGGCTCCCCTGGGTCTCCCTGGCCCACCCTATCTGGGTGGGGGCGGGGAGGCTCACGGGAGGCCTTCTGGACCTGGGCCGGCTGGTCCCATCAGGTCTGTGGATGTTGTTTTCTATGTTTATACATGATATTGCTATACTAATTACTTTTCTCTTTCTCCTAGCTTTTCCTAATCCCCTCCCTTCCTTTGTCATCGCCTGGCTCACTATGCGAAGTCACCAATCCTCTCGGATCTCCTCCCGTGTGGCGCCCATCCCTGGCCGTGACTGCCCGGACCACCTTCAACAACACCAGATGAGTATTTATGCCCCCCATCCTAGCTCCCATGGCTAAGATTTTCTCCTTAAATGTTCATGGCCTGAATTCTAATCGTAAAAGGCATCTGGCACTGAGGGAGTTTAGACAGTCAGGAGCGAATGTCATACTGGTACAGGAAACTCACTTTGACAAAGAGGGCACCTTTAAATTCGCCTCCAGGTACTACTCACAGATCTACCTGTCATCAGGACCCCACAAGAGGGCGGGGGTGGCTATCCTAATCAAACAGGGGTCCCCCTTCACATACTCGTCCCACTACAGCGATCCCCAAGGCCACTTTCTCATACTCAGAGGCCTATGGCTGGACAAGGAGATCACATTTTGTGTGGTCTATGTCCCCAATGTCAGGCAGACAGGATTCCTAAATAAAATGCTAGCTCGCCTATTCCGCTCGGACCATGGGGTGTTGGTGGTGGGGGGGGGACTTTAACCTAACCCAATCGGAGATGGCGGATCGCCAGGGGGTGGGCCCCAGGGCGCCCATGCCGAGGGCACTTAGAGAGTTGCAGCTTTTCCGCCAAATTACCAGAAGGTATGCCCTCTTTGATGCCTGGCGGACTCTCCATCCTGGAGACCGACAGTACACCTTTTATTCGGCCCCCCATCGCACGCACTCCCGCATAGATTACATCTTTGTTAACAATGCAACCCTACGTATGACTCGAACTGCGCGGATCCTGCCGATCTCGTGGTCGGACCACGCTCCGGTAGAGATAACCCTGGACTTAGATGCCCCAACACGTAGAACGTGCACCTGGCGTTTAAATACGTTCCTACTGCAACACCTCCCCTCAAAAACTGAACTAAATACCACGCTACAACACTATATGGCAGACAATGACACGGGGGATGTATCTATATCCACATTTTGGGAAGCCCATAAGGCGGTGATGAGGGGCAGATGCATAGCCCTCTCCTCAACCATGAAAAGGGACTCACAGGCCCTGCAGAAGCACACAGAACAGGAGCTTAGAAATCTAGAAAACCAGCTTCAGTCCAACCCCACTCTGGTTCTCCTGAAAAAAATTACGGCCCTCAGGGCAACGTTAGGAGACCTAGCCCTGGGCAGGGTAGAAAAAGCCTTACTCAAACTGAAACAGATGTTCTATGATAAAGGGAATAAGGCCCATACGCTTCTAGCTCGGAAGCTCCGGGACAACGCTCAAGTGTCGACCCCGCATCAGATCCAAAATAGCTCAGGCCGCCTGGTCTCCCACCCCACTGACGTAGCCCATTCCTTTGAAGTATTCTACAAGGCCCTGTATAATAACCCTGATATCCCCGCAAACCCTCCCACGCCTGACCTGACTAACCGTATTCAGCAGTACCTAGATCTTAGCGGTGTATCACGGCTCCAGTCCACAGATCTGAAAGCTTTGAATGCTCCGATCACGCAAGAGGAAATAGAGCAGACCATCAAATCCCTACCCAATCGCAAAGCCCCAGGCCCGGACGGCTTTCCTTACGAGTACTACAAGGAATTTCTCCCTCCCCTCCTCCCCTACATGTGCAGGCTCTTCATTGCCTTCCTCCATGACACCTTGATCCCGAGAGATATGCAGAGCTCCTTTATCACAGTGATCCCCAAACCCGGGAAGGATCCTTCCCTCTGCGCTAACTACAGACCAATTGCCCTGCTGAATTCGGACCTTAAAATATTCACTAAACTCCTATCTATGCGCCTGAACACGGTCTTACCCTCCCTGATCCATAAAGATCAGGTGGGATTCGTCCCTTTCCGCCAGGCGGGTGACAATACTAGGAAGATAATAGACCTGGTTGAGGTGGTGAACAGGGAGGGTGCACAGGCCCTGTTGTTGAGCTTGGACGCAGAAAAAGCGTTTGACCGCCTGGGGGGGCCCTTCCTGTTCGCCACGCTCCGCCATGTGGGATTTAGGGGACCCTTCTATAAAGCCATACAACACCTATATTCAAACCCATCTTCCCAAGTTAGGACCCCCTTCGCCATGTCCGCCCCGTTGCCAATACAGAATGGCACCAGACAGGGGTGTCCACTCTCACCCCTGCTCTTTGCACTATGTGTTGAACCCCTAGCAGCGACAATCCGTGGCAACCCGGACATTAAGGGCATAGGGGTTCGAGGCAGGGAGTTTAAAATCTCCCTGTTTGCAGACGACATCATTCTCTCCTTAGTTCAACCCAGGACTTCCCTTCCAATCCTTCACGCGGAACTAGACCGCTATGGGGCTCTATCGGGATACAAAATCAATGCATCAAAGTCGGAGGCCCTCCCAATCAATATACCAGAAGGTGAGGTAGAACACTTGAAAGCCAATTTCCCCTATAGCTGGAAAAATACCGCCCTAAAATACTTGGGAATCAATATTACCCCGCAATACTCTACTCTTTACCAAGCAAACTTCCCCCCTCTCTTCCACAATATCAGGACCTCACTCCAGCAATGGAAAAAGCACCACATCTCCCTAATCGGAAGGATCGCATCTGTGAAGATGACGATCCTCCCGAAAATGGTGGATCTCTTTCAGACCTTGCCCATCCCCCCCGTCCCCTATGGCCAACTGAAACACTTACAAGCCGACCTACTACAATTCACCTGGAACTACGGGAGGCATAGAATCCCACGGTCGGTATTGCAGGCGGCCAGGTCGAATGGGGGCCTGGCTTTCCCCACCCTCACTAAATACTACCAGGCGACACAACTGAGGGCAATAACTTCTTGGTTCACACTCCGTTCCTATAACAAATGGACCGAGATAGAGAAACTGTGGTTAGCTCCGATACACCCAAACAACCTTCTGTGGAATGCGAACGCAGAGGTAGAGCCAGCACGATTGCTAGGCCCGATGGCGCAGCTTAGAAAGATGTGGCGCAAACTGACACAACAACATAGACTGGTCTCTGACAGCTCGCTCCTGACCTCATTTGCTTGTAACCCCAAAATGCCAGATAGCTTAACCTACCAAATGTCCTCCCCCTGGACTACGAGAAACCTCTTCCATTTTGGAAATTTGGTGGATCCTCGCACCCGTAAACTGCGTCCCTTCGCCGATCTGCAGTCCCAATATGGCCTCCCTAAGCAGGCTTTCTACGGGTATCTCCAAATCCGCCACTGTGCCATGTCCTTCGCACCAGCTCTGCAATTTCCCCCCCCCTACCCCTTTTGAGAACCTCATTCTGGTAGGCTTTGCACAGAGAGGTCTGATCTCAAATATTTACAAAATATTGAATGAGAGGCCCTTTGACTCAATGGGCAAACACAATTACATGATCAAGTGGGAAAAGGCACTGGGAGAGGAGATACCCCTGGAACAATGGAGGGCCATATGGAACCAAGCGTCCAAAACGTCGATATGCACGCTATACAAGGAGAATATATACAAGATACTGTACTTCTGGTACTTGACTCCTGATGTCCTCCATGCCATCCACCCGGCCAGTTCAGACCGCTGCTGGAGATGCCAGGGAGCAAAGGGAACACTATATCATATCTATTGGGAGTGCCCGCTGATAACCCCCTATTGGAACTCAGTTCACCAACTTCTGACTCACCTCCTAGAAACGGAAGTACCATTCACCCCCAAATTTTTCCTGCTGGGACTGATGTCTCTGAAGGCCCCTCGCCCATACAAGAAACTAGCCAGACATGTCCTTACGGCAGCTCGTTGCTTGGTGGCACTGAACTGGAAGCGCAGCTCCCCCCCTTCAGAGGGAGCGCTGTACGCCAGGATTAGGGATGTAGAATCAATGGAGAGGATGACGGCGAGGATTCATGATTACCTTGACGCACACAACATGGTCTGGGAGCTGTGGCGCCGCCGGGAGGACCACGGTGACTCAGAGCCAGGTATACTTTGATGACATTCCCCCCCCCCCTCTCTCCCCCATCTTCTCTCTCCCTCTTCCCTCTCTTCTTTCCCTTTCATTTTTCCCTTTTTGTTTTTTTTTTCTTCTTTTTCTCTTCTCTCTTCTTTTTCCTCTCTACTCTTTCCGTTTATCTGGGAGTCCCTAGGGGACCCATATACTTGAATATCTAATAGCCTTATCGGTTTAAAGGTTTGGTTGATAGCACGGTACGTAAATGTTAAGATAATCTGATGAGATCAGTAATCTGCATAGATGCTAGATGTGCGGTGCTGGCACGCTCAGGAACTATTACAAACATGTAACCAAGAAGAAAAAGCAATTACTCTGTTTGTTGTAAGACCAATGCATTATAATTGTAACTGATGTGGCTTCAAATAAAACAGTTATTGATAAAAAAAAAAAAATTGTTAAAACCTGTAAAGCATTTTGCACCCACGTAATGCCACGGTCCTGCAAATTGTCTGTGTATCTGTTTGCCCATACCTCTGATATGAACAAGCAGTTAAACTTGAGACAGGAAGCTCAATGAGCTACCACAGCACTCAACAGCACCGTGGTAGTTGATTAAGAATTAAAAGCCAACAGCTGCAAAGGCTGCCGGATCTTGTAGTTTACTCATTCACAGAACACTGTGAAGGGATGGTGCGGCCCAGGCAGGTGGGCGGAGCCCCACATGGCCACATCTTTTCTCCTACGTTCACTGACTGACACAGCTCCTTAACTTTAGACCATCGGGTTGTTACGCCACCTTCAGGAGAGGACTAGGCAGAACTGTGTTAACATGTACAAAAAAAAACAGAACTTTCTAGTTCCGCCCAAGGGGCGGTCCCTTCAGTAACAACCCCCCAGCCTGCACCTTGCAGCCTCAGTTTTTTTTCTTCGTAGTGAAAGAGAAGGACCTAGGAATCCTGCGGGCCCATCGGTCCGTGTTGTGTTTTTTTTTTTGTGTTTGTTTTTTTTTTTTTTTGCAGAAGTTTGCCTTAGATTAGGATCTTGTGATCCGCTATCAACAGCCGGCTGGGTGACAGGCTGGATAACCTTATCATTGTAGTCTCCCCAGCCTGGCCAGCGAGTGTGTGCAGACCAGAGATCCGTGCTGGGTCGGCCACGACATGCCCCTCAGGCTCCAGGGGCGGCCGGTGAGCGTAATGCTCCGGGGCACACATATGACCGGGCTACTGATGTCTGTGTCACAGTGTGCCGGGCCAGCAGCCACCCCGTACTGATCAGAGAGTGGGTCTGTGATGGAATGTCCCCAGCTCGTCCGGAATGGTAAGTACAGCTCTCCCTGTCCCGGTGGGGCTGAGCAGCTGGGCATTCCCTGGGAGGTCGATTCGGGGGTACCTTTCCTCCCTCTCTTCCCTCCCTGTCCCTATCTTCCCTCTCCCCCCCCTGTGGGGGATGCTGCACGGTGTGTGTGCGCCACATGGACAGGGGTCCCCCGGGGGGGCTCTCACCTTGGGTGGGGGGCTGCACTGGGTGGCTGTGTCCTGGGTGTCGTCTCTCCCCTCTCCAGGTGTTTGGAGGGCTTCTATGCTGATCTCTGCCTGTTTTTTCACTGTGTCCTTCCCTGCATACAGTTGTTTGTCGGCCATCTTTGGTGTGCCCAGGGAGAAGCATGGTCAGGAACCATTTTCTTGTAGTTCAGCGGCCATTTTCCCTGTGATTATGTCCTTTATACTGGACGCTCTGCGGCCATTTTGTTGTAGCCTGGCGCGTTTTTATGCTCAGCGCTGATCCAGGGGGCTCAGAACGGCGCGGTTTCCTCTCAGACACCTGGGAGCTGACACAGGCACACCTAGCTGGACGGCGCAGAACTCGGTGAGGGTGGTGAGTCCTTCGGTGGGGGCCCCTCAGCCTGCAGCAGTTAGGACAGTGAATGGTCCCACCTTCCTAAGTCCCCAACAGGCGGCAGACAGGGTGGGTCAGCATGGCTTCAGAACCTAGTGTTTCCTCCCCAGAAATCCAGGCAATTGCAACCGGTTCACCTGCAGTCAGTGCGGTGCCTCTGGACGCTTTGTCGGCGGTCCTTAACTCGTTCGTTGCCGAAATGGAGGCGGTGCGTGGGCGCAAAGGTGGTAAAAAGCGGCCTCTGCCCCCCCCCCCCCGTCCAGGGAGATCTCTGACGCAGACTCGGGCCCCGCTGAGGCTGGTGACCCCTGCTCTGTTTCAGATGACGCTGACCAGGACCGATTGGACAGTGAGGATGAGTCCCCGTCCGGGTCCGCACGTGACAAAGCGCTAGTTGGAGCACTTATCACAGCTGTGCGTGATACCCTGAAGATTCAGCATACGGCAGATTTTTCTGCTGAAGTAGTGGTCCCTTTTGGGTCCCGTAAGCCAGCCCGTACACCTAAGGTGTTTCCGTATCGGACTTATTTAGATAAGTTCATATACAAGGAATGGGGGCGTCCGCAACGGACCCTTTTGGTCCCAAAATATATGGCGGTGCGTTACCCCTTTGAGGAGAGCCTTCTTAAGAGATGGTCGGCTCCTCCGGTCGTGGACCCCCCTGTATCCAGGTTAAATAAGGTAACCACGATCCCGGTAGAGGGGACTCCTGCCTTTAAGGACCCCACAGACAGGAAGGCTGAGGCAGTGGCCCGTTCCTTATTTACGGTTGTGGGGTCAGCAATGCGACCAGTACTGGCCTCCGCGCTTGTATCGCAGACACTGACCGAGTGGGCAAAACTTTTGCACCGCAAATTGGGGGAACAGGCTTCTCCTGTCTGCATGGAACTAGCAGACCAGTTAGTACAAGGCCTTAAGTACGTTTGTGACGCGCCCCTGGATACCCTCCCTCTGTTATCCAGGGCTACGGTGTTGGCAGTGGTGCTGGGGCGCCTGATTTGGCTAAAATGCTGGTCTCTGGACCAGGCATCTAAAAAAGCATTGACGGATCTACCCTTCCTTGGCGAACGGCTCTTTGGAGCCTTGTTGGATGACATCATTAAGGATGCCACCGGTGGGAAGAGTACCTTACTCCCGCAGACCAGGAAGGCTAAGGAGCCACGCCGTAGGTAAGGGCCCTCTCTTTCCGCTCACAAACGACTTTTTCGTCCCGGGGCTTCGGCTATATGTCCCCTGCCCGACAGGACGACCTCTGAGGGGCAAAAGCGTCCCTGGAACCGCAAGCCTGCGAGCAAAAGCGCTACCGCATGAAGGTTTGCCCCCGCCCCCCACACGGGTGGTCGGGGGTCGCCTTCGGGAGTTTGCAGCCCGGTGGGCCTCTCGGCTGTCCGACCGATGGGTCTGCGAACTGATTTCCTCTGGCTACAAGATAGAGTTCCTCTCTTGGCCACCAAACAGATTCTTCCCCTCCAGCATACCCGTGCTCCCGGCTCGCCGGGAGGCCCTCATGGGGGCGGTAAGGGACTTGCTGAGTCACGGGGTGATAGTACCTGTTCCGGAGCCGGAAAAATTCCAGGGATTCTACTCCAATCTGTTTGTAGTTCCCAAAAAGGAAGGGGAGCTCCCGATCTTGGACCTAAAAGCACTCAATTGCTTCGTGAAAGTACAGAGGTTCAGAATGGAATCAGTTCGCTCGGTAGTCGCTGCACTCCATCAAGGGGACTTCCTGGCCTCCTTGGACATCCAGGATGCGTACCTGCACAAACCCATATGCCCTCGGCATCAGAAGTTTCTGCGATTTGCAGTTTGAGGATGCCCACTACCAGTTCGTGGCTCTCCCTTTTTGGCTTGGCATCAGCCCCCCCCCGAGTCTTTACCAAGGTATTGGCTCCAGTTCTGGCATTGTTGCGACAACGCGGGATCGCGATCATAGGCTACCTAGACAATCTCCTCCTGAGAGCATCTTCCGCCTCAGAATTAAAGGAGGATGTGGCGATCACCATGCAGACCCTACGGGATTTTGGGTGGCTGTTGAACCTAAAAAAGTCGGTACTCTTACCGACTCAGTGTTTGGAGTACCTGGGCTTACTGCTGGACTCCGTGGAAGCGAGAGTGTTTCTCCCTCCGGACAAGCTACAGACTCTCAGAGCCGCGGTAAACCTGTTGGTGAACCGCAGGTGGTCGTCCCTACGCTTCTGCATGCGAGTCCTGGGGCTCATGGTGGCCTCCTTCGAGGCAGTAGCGTATGCTCAGTTTCACACCAGAGTCTTGCAGAAGGAGATCTTGACAAAATGGGACAAATCTCCGTTATCCCTGGATCAGCGGATTCAGGTGATCCGGTCGGTCAAGGACTCCCTGCTCTGGTGGCTGAGATCCCCGGCACTACGGTCCGGAAAGTCGTTCCTACCTCTACATTGGACAGTGATCACGACAGACGCCAGCCTTTCCGGCTGGGGTGGAGTACTGGGAGTACAGTCGTCCCAGGGCCTCTGGTCGGAGGAGGAATCCAAGTTGCTGATCAATGTGCTCGAGCTACGTGCGATCAGGCTATGCCTCTCCACGTGGTCAATGAGACTTTGAGGACGTCCGATCAGGATCCAGTCCGACAACGCCATGGCAGTGGCATATGTCAATCAAGGAGGAACGAGAAGCTCGGCCGCCGCACGGGTGGTCGCTCACATCCTTCAGTGAGCAGAGCGACATGTACCGGCCCTGACGGCCATTTACATCCCGGGAGTGGAGAACTGGCAGGTGGACAACCTAAGTCGCCAGATGCTGGACCCAGGAGAATGGGCGCTGCATCCGGATGTGTTCAGGCTACTGTGCCTGTGGTGGGGCACACCAGACGTGGATCTCCTGGCTTCCCATTGCAATCAGAAGGTGCCGAGGTTCGTGTCCAGGACAAGAGATCCTTGGGCAGATGCATCGGACGCGCTGGTGGCTCCGTGGGGTCAGTGCCAACTGATCTATGCTTTTCCTCTTCTCCAGCTACTACCACATCTGCTCCGCAGAGTGGAGGCCGATGGGATTCCAGTCATTCTGATTGCCCCAGATTGGCCTCAGCGTCCCTGGTACGCAGACCTAGTGTGCCTGGTGGCGGACGCCCCCTGGCGTCTGCCGTTACGAGAGGACCTTTTATCTCAAGGTCCGATTCTCCATCCTGCTTTACCATCGCTGGGTTTAACGGCATGGCTGTTGAGAGCCAGGTGCTAAGGAACCGGGGCCTATCGGACTCGGTGTTGAGAGCTCGGAAATCTTCGGGTTGGAAGATATATCATCGTACCTGGAAGGCCTACATCGCTATGTGTGAGGAGAAAGGCTGGCGTCCGCGCTCCTATTCCGTATCTAGGGTCTTGCTGTTTCTGCAGCGAAGAGTTGACCAGAAATTGGCTTTAAGCACCATTAAAGGACAAATATCAGCCTTGGCTGTCTTTTTTCAGCGACCCCTGGCATCTCACTCTCTGGTGAGCACCTTTTGTTAAGGGGGTTCGGCATGTAGTTCCTCCGGTGCGTCCACTGTTACCCCCGTGGGATCTGAACCTGGTGTTGTCGGCGCTTCAGAAGCCGCCATTTGAGAATATCAGAGAGATTCCCTTGTTGACTCTTTCCCAGAAAGTGGTCTTTCTTGTGGCCATTACATCGGCCAGGAGGGTATCGGAACTGGCGGCTTTGTCTTGCAAGTCGCCTTATCTGGTTATCCATAAGGATAAGGTGGTGTTGCGTCCGCTACCTTCTTTTCTGCCAAAGGTGGTTTCGGCGTTCCACATCAATAAAGACATTGTATTACCGTCTCTGTGCCCTAGACCGACACATCCCAAGGAGGTAGCCCTCCATTCCCTAGACGTGGTCCGAGCTTTAAGGGTATATTTGTCTGCCACGGCTCCCTTTCGGAAGTCGGACTCTGTTTCGGTAGCTGGTCCGAAAAAAGGCATGGCGGTCTCGTCGGCCACCATTTCCAGGTGGATCGGACAGATTGTGGTTCAGGCCTACGCCTTGAAGGGGCAGGTGCCCCCCTTTCCGGTCACGGCCCATTCCACCAGGGAAATTGGAACCTCTTGGGCTTTCCGACATCAAGCGCCTGTCACTCAAGTGTGTAAAGCGGTGACTTGGTCGTCTGTTCATACTTTTACAAAATTCTACAAAGTAGATGTCAGTGCATCGGCTGATGCCTGTTTTGGCCGCAAAGTTTTGCAGGCGGCCGTGTAATTTGCAATTGCACTTGATTTTTGGTAAGAACCACAGTTACTTTTCAGTCCAATGCACTGTTGCATTGTTACCACAAGCTCTGAGGCGGTTAGATAAGGTGGTGTCTCCCCTGTTAGGGAGCATTTCTGTTTTTGTGGGTGAAGTTTCTTTATGCTTTTTTTTTTTTTCCCCACCCCTCGTTTGACACTGCTTGGGGACGTCCCGATGGTCTAAAGTTAAGGAGCTGTCAGTCAGTGAACGTAGGAGAAAATAGGATTTTTGTACTCACCGTAAAATCCTTTTCTCTGTAGTTCACTGACTGACACAGCACCCACCCCTCCTATTTTTTACGTTATAATGCTTGTTGACGTACTGAGGCTGCAAGGTGCAGGCTGGGGGGTTGTTACTGAAGGGACCGCCACTTGAGCGGAACTAGAAAGTTCTGTTTTTTTTTGTACATGTTAACATGTTCTGCCTAGTCCTCTCCTGAAGGTGGCGTAACAACCCGATGGTCTAAAGTTAAGGAGCTGTGTCAGTCAGTGAACTACAGAGAAAAGGATTTTACGGTGAGTACAAAAATCCTATTTTTTTAGAGTGTGACAGCTAGCCAGGGGAGAAGATCCCTGGCTAGCTGTCAGAACGCGAGAGAGTGGTGGCCAGTACATATGTAACATCTTACATCCTGAACATGTTACAAAAGGTGAACTTATCCTTTAAACAGGTAACACTGTTATTTTCTTGTAAGTGTTTTGACAATCATTGAATAGAAAGGTAAAGAAAATAGTGTAATTCCTTCAAAATACTGCCAGTCAATTTAATATCTTTTGACTCCGTACAATGCTATATAGTCAATTTGGCCCTATAACGGGTCTGTTTTTTTTAAATGAAAAATGGGGTATGGTATGGGGCGGAAGGGTGGAAGCAGCAAAGAAAAGGGAAGGTAGGGTACTGAAGCGGAAACGTTTGTAAGGAGGAGGGTGAAGTAGGGAGAGGGGGGGGGGGCTGAGGTCTGAGGTCTGAGTGAGGAAATGTGAGCATTGATAGTGAACCACCAAGATGGTTCCAGGAGTCATGCATCCCTAATGGAAATGGCCCTCTCTGCTCACATCACAGGAGTGGACAGTTGGAAGGCGAATTACCTCAGCCATCACCACATGGATCAAGGGGAATGGGCACTTCATCTCAACATCTTCATTCTCTTATGTCAGAAATGGGGAACTCCAGATGCGGACATCCTGGTTGCCAGGTACAACAAGCTATCCCATTTGGAGCATGGGTTAGGGATCTTCTAGCACTGGCATCAGGTGCTTTGGTAATTTTTTTAACCCCGTTTTAGTTAATGTATGCCTTTCCTCAAGTGTGAATTGTACCTTGATTGCTCCACAAATACAGTGCCTTGAAAAAGTATTCATACCCCTTGAAATTTCCCACATTTTGTCATGTTCAAACCAAAAACGTAAATGTAGTTGGGATTTTTTGTGATGGACCAACACATAATTGTGAAGTGGAAGACCATTATAAATGGGTTTTCATTATTTTTTTTTTTTTTTAAATATCTGAAAAGTATGGCATGCATTTGTATTCAGCCCCCCCCCCCTAAGTCAATACTTTGTAGAACAGCCTTTCGCTACAATTACAGCTGCAAGTCTTTGGGGGTGTGTCTTGTAAGCTTTTCACATCTGGAGAATGAAATTGTTGCCCATTCTTCTTTGCAAAATAGCTCAAGCTCTGTCAAATTGGATGGAGAGCATCTGTGAACAGTAATGTTCAAGTCTTGCCACAGATTCTTAATTGGATTTAGGTCTGGACTTTGGGCCATTCTAACACATGAATATGCTTTGATCTAAACCAGGGGTCTCCAAACATTCTAAACAAAGGGCCGGTTTATTGTCCTTCAGACTCTTGGAGGGCCGGACTTTGGCCAGCGGGGGGTTGAAATTTTCCTAGCATCAGTGGGACTAAACATATGGTATTGGGGGGAGAAATAGTGCCTGATCGTTGGTATCATAGGGAGGAATAGTGCCCCATTAGTGGTGTCAGTGGGAGAAATGGTGCTCCACTGTCGGTGTCAGATGTCAGAATAGTGTCTCATATCAGTGATACTGCCTCAAGGGCTGGATAAAGGCAAGCAAAGGGCTGCATCCGACCCTCGGGCCGCAGGTTGGAGACCACTGATCTAAACCATTCCATTGTAGCTCTGGCTGTATGTTTAGGGTCATTGTCCTGTTAGAAGGTGAACCTCCGCCCCAGTCAAGTCTTTTGCAGACTCTAACAGGTTTTCCTCTAAGATTGCCCTGTATTTGGCTCCATCTATTTTCCCATCAACTCTGACCAGCTTCCCAGTCGCTGCTGAAGAAAAACATCCCCACAATACACTATGGGGATGTGCAATGTTAGTTTTCCTTCACACATAGCATTTTGCTTTTAGGCCAAAAAGTGAAATTTTGGTCTCATCTGACCAGAGCACCTTCTTCCACATGTTTTGCTGTGTCCCCCACATGGCTTCTCGCAAACTGCAAACCGGACGACTTATAGCTTTCTTGAGATGTTTAAAGCTTGGGATATTTTTTTTTATAACCTAACCCTTCTTTAAACTTCTCCACAACTTTATCCCTGACCTGTCTGGTGTGTTCCTTTTGGCCTTCAACAAATTTTAATCAGGGTATCAAAGTAAATTAAAAAATCCACACCACACTTTTCAGATATTGATTTGTAAAAAAAATTGAAAACTATATAATTTTCCTTCCACTTCTAATTTGTTTGTCTATAACATAAAATCCCAATAAAATACATTTATGTTTTTGGTTGTAACATGACCAAATGTGGAACATTTAAAGGGGTATGAATACTTTTTTCAAGGTACTATAAGAGCAAGAAAATAAACCAGTGATTCTCATTGCAAAAAACTGGCCCAGGAAACCTGGCATACAGATACTCAAACTTCTAGGAGACAATCCCCAGTCTCTTCCAAATGAGCCAGACCTCTTGTTTCAGGGCTCTTTTTTCATCCTGCTTCCCAGGCACTGGATTTGCATCATGGCTGTTGAAACCCAAGGCTTGAAGGACACGGGTGTCTCTGATTTAGGTCATTCCCATATTGCTCAAAGCAAGAAACGCTACATCCCAGAAAAAAAAAAAAAAGTTCTTTCTCTTACCGTCCATGGACTGACACCGCCTCTTCATACTTGACAAGTGGGTTTATTTCCCTGCTCATAGGAGAAGACCAGGCTGAATGGTAGATGTTACAAAATACATTCTAAAACCAGAGCTGAACAGCCCAGCCCAGGGGGCGGTCCCTCCGGACATAACCCTCCTTCCAGCAGCCCTCAGTTTTTTTCTGCCTAGCAGAGGAGAGGACATGGCTCTCTTAGGAGCCAGTCTCCTGAAGATATTTTTTCTTCCTTTAGGAATTTTATTCTTTTATTTTTGAGATCTTCTATCAACTGTCGACTGGGCAACAGGTTGGGTACATTGGATATCCTTGTAGTCTTCCCTGTCTGTCTGACCATCGAGCGTGCTGATCCTCGCTTTGGCATGAGACTCAGTTCACGACATGCCCCAGGACTCCAGGGGTGGCCGGTGGGCTTTTTTATGCTCTGCGGTCCGCATAAGATTGAACAGTCCTGCTGTATCTTTCGCGGTGGACCGGGCCGACAGCTACTCAGTACCGAACTGTGATAGGTCTGTCAGGAACACACCAGTGGGTCCTTCTAGGATGGGTAAGTAGTATCTCTTGCCTCCGCAGGTGAGTACATGCTGTGTGTTCCTCTGTATGGGGTATTTCCCTGTCTCCACGTTGTTGCTGTCTGTGGGTGCCTGGGGGTCACTCTGTCCCGGGGGGGGGGGGAGGCTCATAGGTGTCCGCATGGAGCTGGGGGTGTTTTTTTCACTGTTTTGGGCCTGTGCGCCGTTCGGCGGCATGTTTTTTATCTTTTCCTAGGTTTTACATTGGTGCGCAAGGCGGCCATCTTGCCGTGGATTCTATGGCGCAGTTACATTGCGGCGGCCATTTTCTTGGAGCCGCGCACGCTTTTCATGCTGTTTGACCTCTATCGCTACTGGAATGGCACGATTCTCCTCAGTCTCCTCACTGCTCATTTGCGCTGTGCAGCAAAGGCAGCGGAACCGAGTGGTCCTGACCGGGTTAGTGAATCCCCTGGGTAACCCTCCACAGTCAGCGCAGCCAGATGGTGGACTTTTCTTTTATTTGGCAAAGTCTCAGAGTGACAGGTTATGGAGTCTGGTTCACCTGCTTCCCCGTTCATGTCAGAGGCAACAGGCAGTGCTACTGCACCTGCGGTCCCCATGGACCAGTTGTCGGCAGTCCTGGAATCATTTCTTGCCAGGATGGAAGCGGTGTGCGAGCGCAAGGGAGCTATAAAGTGCCCTCTCCCCACACAATCTCCAGTAGGGGAGTGCTCTAATTCAGATATGGGCCTAGCTGCTGCTCAGGACCCTATCTCTGAATTTTTTGATGTTTTTGAACAGGACATTCCTTGTGAGTAAGACTCCTGCGCTGAGTCAGTACATGACAGGGCGCTTGTAAGTGAACTCATTTATGCTGTGAGGGACACTCAAGCTGGATGCTGAGGAACCTCAAGTGGAAGCTGTCTCCTTTTGGTTCTTTTAAAGCCAAGCCTTCTAAAGTTTTTCCTTTATATGCCTTTCTTTGACAGGTTCATAGATCAGGTTTGGGAAAAGCCGCAGAAGGCTTTTGCGTTTCCGCAGCGTCTGTCTGTTAGGTACCCCTTTTAATGAGGCCCTGGTTAAAAAATGGGCTTCTCCGGTGGTCGACCCTCCCCCCGGTCACCCGTAAATAAATAAATAAAGCCACAACTCTCCCGATGGAGGGGACTCCTGCCTTTTTAAGGACCCCACTGACAGGAGGTCAGAAGTGTTGAGCAGAGCCATGTTCGCCTTGCTGGGATCCGCCTTACGTCCTATCGTAGCAGTGACCCTAGTGTCTCAGGCACTCATGGAATAGGCAAAGAAGTCCACTACGGGTTTTCACCAAGGTGCTTTCCCCGATTCTGGCTTTGCTGAGACAGTGAGGCATTGCTATTGTGGGCTATCTGGACGATCTTCTGAGAGTAGACACTGGCTCAGAATTAGAAGAAAATGTGACGATAGTCAGTCAGACCCTCCGGGACTTCGGTTGGCTACTGAACACTCAGAAGTGAGTCCTGGTTCCGACTCAGCGTCTGGAGTATCTAGGTTTGATCCTGGAACCCTCGGCAGCAAGGGTATTCCTTCTCTTGGAGAAGTTACAGACTCTTCAATCTGCGGTTTGGGTTCTGACGTCCCGAAAATGGTCAATCCATTTTTGCATGAGGGTCCTGGGTCTCATGGTGGCCTCCTTCGAGGCCGTTCCGTATGTCCACTCACACACTCGGGCCTTACAGAAGGAGATCCTGTCCACCTGGGACAAGTCCCCATTGCCACTGGATCATCAGATCCAGGTGAGCCACCAGGTCAAGGCGTCCCTGACGTGGAGGTTGAGATCACCGGCACTTCGGTCCGGGAAGTCGTTTCTTACTATCCAGTGGACGGTGATCACGTCGGATGCCAGCCTCATGTGCTGGGGTGGAGTTTGGGGAGTCCTGTCAGCCCAAGGACTTTGGTCTCTGGCCAAATCCCGTCTACCGATCAATGTTCTGGAACTCCGGGCAATCAGACTGTGTCTCTCCTCATGGTCGAAGAGGCTACAGGGTCAGGATTCAGTCGGACAACGCCACAGCGGTGGCTTATGTCAACCATCAGGGGGGAACTTGGAGCTCAGCTGCAGCGTCCGAGGTCGCCCACATCCTAAGGTGGGTGGAAAGAAACGTGCCGACTCCGTCGGCCGTTTACATTCCAGGAACAAACAGCTGGCAGGTGCACTATCTGAGCCGCCAGATGTTGGACCAGGGAGAATGGTCCTTACATCTGGAGGTGTTTCAACTACTTTGCCGGCAATGGGGCACGCCAGGTGTGGACCTGTTGGCCTCTCGACTCAATCGCAAGGTGTCGAGGTTTGTGGCCAGGTCCAGGGACCCCTTGGGCAGATGCCTCAGACGCGTTGGTTGCCCCGTGAGGTCAGTATCACCTGATATATGCTTACCCTCCGCTGCAGTTGCTTCCTCGCCTGCTTCGCAGGTTGGAGGCCGAGGGGATTCCGGTGATCCTCATCGCTCCGGATTGGCCACGGCGTCATTGGTACGCTGATCTTGTGCGCCGCGTCGCAGACGTTCCTTGGCAACTGCCAATGAAGGAGGACCTTCTGTCTCAAGGTCCCATACTTCATCCTGCTTTACAGTCACTGGCTTTAACGGCATGGCTATTTGAAAGCCAGGTGCTGAGGGACCGAGGTCTCTCAGATTCGGTCATCTCGACCATGCTAAGGGCACAGAAATCTTCCTCCCAGAAAGATCTATCACCGTACCTGGAAGGCTTGCATCACTCTGTGAGAGGAGCTGGATTGGCGTCCACGGACGTATTCCATTCCCACGTTTCAACGACCGCTAGCGGGCCATTCCTTGATTAGCACCTTTGTGCAGGAGGTTCGCCATGTACTCCCCCTGTTGAACCTCCTCTCCCTCCTTGGGATCTGATTTTGGTGCTTTCGGTTCTTCAAGAACCTCCTTTTGAAAACATCAGAGATATACCTCTCTTAACCTTATCTCAGAAGGTGGCTTTCCTGGTAGCCATTACTTCTGTCGGACGGGTGTCTGAGTTGGCGGCATTGTCTTGCAAGCTGCCTTACTTGGCCTTCCATAAGGATAAGGCGGTGTTGCGTCCGCGACCTTCTTTTCCCCCGAAGGTGGTTTCAGCCTTTCACCTTAATGAGGACATTGTTCTTCCATCATTGTGTCCTCATCCATCGCATCCCAGAGAGAGTGCGCTTCACACACTAGACGTGGTATGTTCCTTTTGAGGAGAGCCTTCTGAAAAAATGGGCATCTCCCCCGGTTGTGGACCCCCTGGTATCTAGGTTAAACAAAGTAACCAAGCAATAAGGAAAAATAAAGATATACAAGGAATTAGCATTAAAGATAAAGACTACAAAATGGAAATTTATGCAGATTTATTAATATATGTGACTAACCCCATTATAACACTTCCTAATTTAATAAAATAATTTAAAAGATGTGGGCAATTAAGCAACTTTAAAGTTAATTATGACAAATCTGAAATGTTAAATATATCATTAACAGAAAAAACAAATATTATTGCAAAAAGATTTTCCATTTAAGTGGCAGCAAGTAGCAATTACCGTATTTATCGGCGTATAACACGCACTTTTTTCCCCTTAAAATCGTGGGTGCGTGTTATACGCCGATACTCACCTATGCCCGGCGATCTCCGCTGACTGTGAGCGGAGCGATCGCCGCCGAGATACACATAGCCGAGTGTATTCGGCTATACTCGGCTTTTCTCGTCTCCTTTCACAGTCACGCCCAGTCCCGCCATTGGACCTGTGATATGTCCATCATAGGGCGGGACTCGGCGTGACTGTGAGCGAAGCCGAGAAGAGCCGAATACACCCGAATACACTCGGCTATGTGTATCTCGGCTCCGCCCAGTCCCTGCGTTCTCAGCGGCGTTCGCCCCGCTCCGCCCTGTATCAGCAGCGATCTCGGCGGCGCCAAATTTAAATTCAAGGCTGCAATAAACACTGGGGGGGCAAGGCTGCAATGTGACAAGGCTGCACTGGACACTGGGCAAGGCTGCACTGGACACTGGGCAAGGCTGCACTGGACACTGGGCAAGGCTGCACTGGGCAAGGCTGCACTGGACACTGGGCAAGGCTGCATTTAAATGTAAAAAATTTTTTTCTTAAACTTCCCTCCTAAAAGTTTTTTTCCCTAAAATTCCCTGCTAAACTTGGGGTGCGTGTTATACGCCGGTGCGTGTTATACGCCGATAAATACGGTAAATATCTGGTAATTTATATCCCGAGAGATTTGAATAAATTACAAGAGTTGAATTACAATGCGGCAGTCCGAACAGTAATAAAAACATTACAAAACTGCAAAAATACCATATTCTTGGATAGGAAGAATCAATATAATAAAAATGTATATATTACCAAAATGCTATATATATATTTCAAACTGTCCCTTTAGCCATCTCAAAGAAACTAATGACCGAACTAAGAAGAGCAACGGGAAGCTTTATATGGAACCATAAAATACCCTGAATTAAAAGAGAAATCTTAATTAGAAATAAGAAAAAGGGGGGATTAGCATTACCTGATTTCTCAAAATATCTACAAGCAGCTTCTCTGACTAGGATAGTAGATTGGTACCAAAATAGAGAGGATAAACAATGGGTTAAATTAGAAGAAGATATTATAGGCATTCAACTTAAAGCGCTTCCCTGGATAAAACCTAATTTAAGACCTGGAAATAAAGAATTCAATTTTTTTGCAAGAGCCACATTAAAAATATGGGATAAAACCTAATTTAAGACCTGGAAATAAAGAATTCAATTTTTTTGCAAGAGCCACATTAAAAATATGGGATAAAACCTCATTTAAGACCTGGAAATAAAGAATTCAATTTTTTTGCAAGAGCCACATTAAAAATATGGGACGTAGAATTAAATAAGGGGAACCTATCCACTATGATGGGACCAATGACCCCACTGTTCTCCAATCCAGAGTTTCCGCCAGCTTTAGCAACCACAAAATACTTAAATTGGAATATATTGGAGAACGCAAGGGTGGCCCAGATCTTAGTGGAAGGTAAAATACCAAAAATACAAGATTTGGGACCTGAACATCAACACAAATGGCTTCAATACCATCAATTAAAAACATATATTGCAACAAATATAGATTTATTCTCAATAATTAGGCCTAAAACTAAATTTTAACAAATATTTGAAGAACAAAAAACAACCAAGAAACTAGCTAAGATATATGGCCTACTACTCCCCTCAGTACCTATTGGAGAGTTAACAGCTTTGAAGAAATGGGGAAAGGGCAATAGGTAGAACAATATTAGAAGCAGAATGGGAGAAAATATTTTCAATAATCCATAAATCACCTATAGCAAATAAATATCAAGAAAGAAACTATAAAATTGCAATGAGATGGTACTGGAGTCCAGTAGCGCTAAATAAAATAAATGGCGAACAAACAGATGTGTTGGAGATGTAAGGCCGAAAGGGGGACCCTGGACCATATTTGGTATGGATGTCACATGGTGAGAAATTTTTGGGGAAAAAGTTTACGAGATATATTGGAAAGTGTCAGGAGTTGAAAGGAATTCAGGGTTTGATATTTCATTACTATCTTTGACACCAGACTCAATAAATAATATAAATAAGGATATGTTCCATTACATGGCAACGGCTGCAAGAACAATTATAGCTCGTAAATGGAGAGAAAATATAAGTTCAAATATAATAGACTGGATAAATGAACTGAAAGAATTCAAATATAGGGAAAAACAAATAAGAGAAGAAGGACATATAAATAATCAATTGCCAGAATTATGGCAAAAATGGGATGAACACTGCCTTTCGGAAGGAATAAAAGAATATATAGAAGGGTATAATAGGAAAATTGAGAATAAAGAGGAAAATGGCAGAGGGACAGGGGGGATATGGGGTATTAAATTGTCCTCCTTTCCCTTTTTTCTTTTTTTTTTTCTTTTTTTCTTTTTTTTTTGGTTGTGGGTGTGAGGGAGTATACATGAGGGGATGAATGGGAAATGGAAGATAATATGATTATAAGTATGAGAGGTATAGTTTTTTAAGTTTAAAGTAACTAATGGATATTTATCAAGATTCTGCTTAATTATAAAGGAATGATGCAAATTAAGGAAATATGTATAAATATTAATGTAAAAGTATGTTTTTATTTGTATTTGGTAAAAAAGACAGAGAAATTGAAGCAAAGTAACCATGATTCCGGTGGAAGGGTCTGCTGCATTTAAGGATCCTGCAGATAGGAGATCTGAGGCGGTGGGCCGGTCCTTATTCACCTTGCTGGGATCAGCATTGCGGGCTATTCTGGCCACGGCACTAGTGTCACTAACTCTGACTGAGTGGGAAAAGTTATTGCATTGGGAGTTGGGGGACCATCAGGCTCCTCCAGGTTGCATGGAACTGGCTGACCAGTTAGTGCATGGCCTCAAATATGTCTGTGATGCAGCCCTGGATGCTGCTCTTTTGATTTCCAGAGCCTCGGTGTCTGCAGTAGTTCTGCGGCGCCTGATTTGGCTAAAATCCTGGTCCGCGGACCAGGCTTTTAAGACTCTGGCAGACTTGTCCTTTAAGGGAGAGAGGCTATTTGGAGCCTCGCTCGATGACGTTATTAAGGATGTCGCGGGAGGTAAGAGCACGCTACTCCCTCAGTCCAGAAAGTGTAAGGAGCCGAAAATTAGACCGGGGCCCTCCTTTTCCGTGCAAAATCGCTTTTTTCGTCAGGGCCCGCAGTTTCAGGCCAACAAGGGCTCATCTGGGGGACAAAAGCGTCCCTGGGTTCGCAAGCAAGACAAGCCCGCAAACAAACCTGTATCCGCATGAAGGTCTGCACCCGTGCGAGTTTGCGGCTCGGTGGACCGCCCTGCTTTCCGACCGGTGGGTCTGCGAAGTGGTTTCTTCGGGGTACAAGATAGTTTCTTTCCTGTCCACCGAACAGATCCTTTCCCTCAAACCTTCCTCTTCTTCCGGCTCGTCGGGCCACCCTAAGGGGGAAAGTACAGGACTTGCTGAAGTTCAGGGTAATCGTACCTGTACCGCTGCGGGAAAGGTTTCAGGGATTTTACTCCAATCTGTTTGTAGTCCCGAAGGACGGAGTCCGTCCGATCCTGGACCTTAAGGCCCTCAATGACTTTGTGAGGGTTCGGAAGTTCAGGATGGAATCAATTCGCTCTGTGGTCGCTGCACTCCACCCGGGGGACTTTCTGGTGGTCTTGGACATCAAGGACGCTTACTTGCATGTCCCCATTTTTGTCGAACACCAGAGGTTCCTGCGCTTTGCAGTAGGGGACGACCACTATCAATTTGTGGCTCTCCCCTTTTGGCCTGGCGTCGGCGCCAAGGGTGTTCACCAAGGTGCTTGCCCCACTTCTGGCCTTGCTGAGACAGCGAGGGATCGCCATCGTGGGCTACTTGGACGATCTACTTCTGAGAGCTGCTTCAAGCTCAGAATTAGAGGAGGATGTGGCGATTGCCAGTCAGACTCTCCGAGACTTTGGCTGGGTGCTGAACTTCCAGAAGTCGGTGTTGGTGCCGACTCAGCGCCTAGAATATCTGGGGTTGATTCTAGACTCCTCAAAGGCGAGAGTGTTTCTCCCTTTGGAAAAGTTTCAGACTCTTCGGACTGCTAGCATCACGCAAATGGTCGTCGCTCCGCTTTTGCATGCGGGTCTTGGGCCTGATGGTAGCCTCTTTAGAGGCGGTACCGTATGCTCAATTCCACATGAGTTTTTTGCAGAGGGAGATTCTGTCCAATTGGGACAAGTCTCCATTGTCCTTGGATTGGCAAATCCGGGTGAGCCAACTAGTCAGGGACTCCCTGGTCTGGTGGCTGACATCCCCGACTCTTCAGTCCATAAAGTTGTTCCTTCCCTTTTCAGTGGACGGTGATCACGACGGACGACAGCCTGACCAGTTGGGGAGGAGTTTGGTGTGTTCAGTCGACACAGAGAAGACACGGGAAGAATCTCGTCTGCCGATCAATGTTCTGGAGCTCCGTCCGATCAGGATCCAGTCTGACAACGCCACGGCGGTGGCGTATGTCAACCATCAAGGCGGAACAAGAAGCGCGGCAGCAGCCATCTTGAGGTGGGCAGAGAGGAGCGTACCGGCTCTATCGGCCATTTTACATCTGGGTGTAGAAGACTGGCAAGCGGACTACCTCAGTCGCCAGATGCTGGACCAAGAAGAATGGTCACTACACTCTGAGGTATTTCACCTTCTTTGCCTGAGATGGGGCGAGCCAGATGTAGATCTCCTGGCTTCTCGACTCAATCGAAAGGTGTCGAGGCTCGTGGCCAGGTCAAAAGATCCTTGCGCGGACGCAACAGATGCATTGGTGGCCCCATGGGGACAGTATCGGCTGATTTATGCCTTTTTTCCCACTGAAACTGCTTCCTCGTCTGCTTCACAGAGTGGAGGCCGAGGGGATCCCGATGATCCTAATTCCCCCGGATTGGCCTCGGCGTCCCTGGTACTCTGACCTGATAAAACTAGTGGCGGACGCTCCTTGGCGACTGCCGTTGCGAAAGGACCTTCTGTCACAAGGTTCCATCTTTCATCCTGCTTTACAGTCGCTGGCTTTAACGGCTTGGCTGTTGAAAGCCAAGTGCTGAGGGACTGGGGCCTGTCGGATTCGGTAATTTCCACCATGCTGAGGGCACGGAAGTCTTCTTCCCGGAAGATTTACCATCGCACATGGAAGGCCTACATCTCTATGTGTGAAGAGATGAGGTGGCATCCACGTACATATTTGGTTTCTAGGATCCTGCTGTTTCTACAGCGTGGCGTTTATCAGAAACTAGCCTTAGGCACGATTAAAGGACAGATTTCAGCATTGGCTGTGTTCTTTCAATGACCCATGGCGACTCACTCCCTTGTGACTACTTTTGTTCAAGGGGTTCAGCATGTGGCTCCGCTGGTTTGATCACTACCACAGTGGGATCTGAATCTGGTGCTTTCGGCACTTCAGGAACCCCCCTTTGAGAACATCAGGGAGATTCCGCTCTTTTAACCATAAAGCTTTTATTAATGCTTAATAATATTTGTACAATCATACTAGCATTTGTACATAAGTATCATATAAAAGTATAACATTGTATAATTGAGTTCAATAGTAGAGTATTTTAATAATAAAACCATTGAAGTGGCTTCGTAATTAACCGATCATTGCATCGATAGTCTATTTAGAAATACTCTGAATATTTGTAGAAAAAATTGATTAATCTCAAAAAGAAAGGAACAAAAGTAAAACTTTGTGGATAGAAGAAAGTATAATGATAGAAATGAAAGGGAATAGAAGGAAGGGAAATAAAAATAAGGACAGATATTGTTCATTCACGTTTCTCTATATTTGAAGGTCTATGTTCGAGTAAAGGTGGTATAGGAATCAAAGTATTTAAAAATGATCCACGGTTGCCACATTTTATTGAATTTTTCTGTATTCTCCTGTGATGTAGCCCTGATCTCCTCCATACCTCTGAGTAGATGTATCTCTTCTAGCCATTCTTTAATCGTGGGTGCGGCGGTACTTCTCCAGTGCCTCGGTATCACTGTTTTTGCTGCAGTGATTAAGAATATGGTCAAGGAGTTTTTGTATTTTCTCATGGTGCAATTGGTGATGTTTATAAGACCGCAAGCTGCGTCTAAATGAATTTTCGTTTCTGTAATGTGTTTTATGATCTTGATTACATGGTTCCAAAATGGTTTAATCAAGTCACATTCCCACCAGATGTGGTATAAGGTGCCTTCTTCCCGGTTGCAGCGCCAACAATGTCCAGGAACCGTCAAGAACCATTTGTGTAATTTGTTTGGTGTGATATACCAATTTGTTAGGATTTTGAATTAGGTTTCTTGTAATCTCACACTGATTGCGCATTTGTGTGCGAACACATAGGCTTGTAGCCATTGATCTCTCGTAAAGGTTCTTTTTAGGGTTGTTTCCCAGAATATTTTGTGTCTGTTGGGCTCCTGTAAATCCTAGGACTGCAACCAGGTGTATGTTAAGGAGATGTTCTTTGTGGTCGTGGTAGCCAATAAACATATGGTTTCGAAGGGCGTTAAGGGTCTAGTGAAATGTTTTTGTCTTTGAGAGTTCGTGATGAAATCATGTATTTGTTGATATTCTGTGATGTGTAGGGGTATTTGTCCTACTTCCTTTTACAAATCTACATGAGACTTGATTTTGTTATTCTTTAAGCAGTGTGCAACTAAGAGTGGTGTGTTTCTGTTGCAAAGAGATCGGATATAACCATCCATTATCAATGGGAAGTCAGGGTTAGTTGTCAGTGGGGTTAGTGGCCCCAATGAGGATGTGAGTGAGTGTCTCTGAGTAATTGTTTGTAGGTTTTTTTAGTGTTGCCCCTATGAGGGGATGTTTTTTTTCAGTATTTTCGGACATGAGTTCCAGGGTATATATATTTTGTCATTGACGTTGAAACCATGAATGTCAGGTAGTTTATTTATAGTGCGGATTGGTGGTTCCAGGGTGAGAATGAATAGCAGGGGTGATAATGGGCATCCCTTTCTAGTCCCATTTTGAATTCTTACTTTGTCAGATAGTGTACCATTTATTTTGATCTGGGCTGTCGGGTTGTGGTATAAGGCCTTTATCCAAGTTAGCATATGTGTTTTTTAGACCTATATGGGAGCATGTGGCAAATAGGAAGTCCCACGACACTCGGTCGAAGGCCTTCTCCGCATCAGTTGATAATGGCATGCCTTCGTGTTTATCTATGTGTGTTTTATGTATGAGGTTCATAGCTTTTATCACATTATCTTTGGCTTCCCTGCCAGGCATAAATCACACCTGTTCTGGTCCTATTAGTTGATTCAGTAAAGGTCTTGGTCGGTTTGCTAGTATTTTTGCGTGCAATTTCAAGTCAAGGTTAAGTAGGGATATCGGTCTGTTGGGTCTTTATTAGGTTTAGGTAATACCGTTACATGGGCTCTTAAAAAGTCTTCAGAGATGGCTTGTGTTTTTTTTTAGTGAGTTCAAAGTCTTGAGGAGGTGAGGTGTCAGGATCTCGGAGAATGTCTTGTAATAGTGTGCCGTGAGGCCGTCTGGTCCTGGTCTTTTCCCTGATTTAAGGGATTTAATGGCTTCGGTCATTTCTAGTACTGTTATTGGTTCCTCTAATGTTTGTGTGTCTGTGTCATTTAGAGTGGGGAGTCCGCTATCTTATTTCTGCTCTTGGTCCTGTAAGGTCTTTGGGTTTGTGTGTAGGTGGTAGATTATACAGATCTGTATAATATTCTTGGAATCTTCGGGCAATCTTTTGAGTATCATTAGTTATTCGGTCTTGTCTAGTTTTAATGGCTAGAATATTTGTGGATAACAATGTTTCTTTTAATGCTTTTGCTAAAAATTTACCTGATTTATCCCCATGTTCATAGAAAAACACCCTTCTTGAAAAGAGGATCTTTTGAGCCTTGAGGTTCAGAATAGACTGTAGTTTTTTCCGTAATTCAAGTAAAGCTGTGGCTGTTTCAATTGCTAAAGATTGTTTGTTTGGCTTCCATATCACTTATGGCCTGCGTTTAAGCCAAGAGTTCTTTTTCAGCGTCTCTCTTTTTTGCAGCCCCCAACCTGATAAATTTCCCTCGGACCACGCATTTGTGAGCTTCCCATATGTTCATAGGTAATATGTCTTCCGACTCATTTTCTTTTAAAATAATATTTAATTGTTTCTGATATTTTGTTTGCCATATCAGTGAACAGGGAAGGGTTTAACCTCCAATTTGTGGCTCTAGGCCTTCTGTTTTTTTTTTTATGCAAGGTCATTGTTATGGGTGCATGGTCCGAGAAAGTCTTTATTCCAATCTTGACTGATTGTAAGAGGGGTAAGTCTCTTTGTGTAAGGAAGATGTAATCAATGCGTGTGAATTTGTTGTGTATTGCTGAGAAGTATGTAAAATCCTTTCCTGTTAAGGGTTACATGAGCGCCATGAGTCAATTAAAGTGAGTGAGGCAAGGAGTGTTTTGATCTTCTTTAGTTTTTTATATGGCACACTAGATTTGCCTTCTGATGTGTCCTGTAAGGGATTCAGAGCTAAGTTAAAATTCCCCCCAAACACGTTGCAACCTGTTGCAAAGCTTTTTAGTTCATCAATTACATGTTGGCAAAATGTGATTTGTGCGGAATTAGGAAAATATACATTGGCCAACGTAATTGGAATCCCCGCCCATTCACCTTTTGAGGAAGATTTATCTCCCTTCTGCATCCGTTAATTGTTGTGAAACAACAATCTCTGAATTCTTATGTAATAGAATGGAAACTCCTTTAGATTTGGATGTGGGGTTAGTTGCGTGAAAGGTTTGTGGATAGTGTTTGTCATGTAGTTTGGGGATGTTACCTGTTTTGAAGTGAGTCTCCTGGAGAAATACCACCGCAGGCTTAGCTTTATGTAGTTCACGAAGTAGCGATACTCCTTTTCCCTGGTGTATTCAAGCCCCTGACATTGTGGGATATCACAAAAGAATGGTTATTTATCGATGTATATGACGTTTTGATAGATCAGAGATTATGATCTATTTACTTGAGACAACCGTGAATATCCTACTGTCAAATTAAAGGTCTGTGTTTAAGATAAAATAAAATATATGTAAAATTGGGAAGAGGAAGGAAGGGAGAAAGGTGAGAAAAGGGAGAAAGTTTTAAAAAAAGGTAAAGAAAAAGTAAGACCCTTTTCACACGGAGATCCGTTCAGGTCTGCCTGTCAGTTTTTTAGGCGGACCTGGAACTGATCCTCCATGCACCCCTATGGAAGCACGGATGTCAGCGGTGACATGTCCGCTGACATCCGCTCCGCTCCGAAATAGTGTGACGGAGGAAAATCCTATTTTTCCTTCCGTCTGCGGAGCGGATCGGATGACAACGGACTCTACGGTCCGTCGTCATCCGATTTCCCCATAGGGGAGAGCGGAGATCTGACAGGGCGGTCCCTGCACAGTGTGCGGGGACCGCCCAGTCATCAGTCGGCTCAGCGGGGATCAACGGAGCGATCCCCGCTGAGCAAGCGGAGCTTCATGGGGCGGATCTTCACGGATCCGCCCCGTGTGAAAGAGGCCTAAGGTTATAGTAACTCTCCAGATGAGTGTTACTTGCAATGAGAAGTAGTAAACACGTCTCCAGGTGTTATTCTAAGGAGAGAAATATAGTGGGTGTGTGTTGGTAATGCCAACCCACATCCACTGGTGGGAGCAATGGGAGGTAGTCACTGTATGGGATCAGGGGTAGTTATACCTTTAAAACCAGATCAAGTAACAAGTACAATAGTGAGTGTGAACTCCCATGACTTATCTCAAAGCATATAAAAATAAAATGAGTCATGTACCCCTTCCAGCCTTTTGAGGCAATAACATGAGTATAAAATTTTAACAGTGTAAACAATGTGGAGATACGACAAGTAATTGCGCACAAAATCCAAAAAGCATGTAATACCCAGAGCAATGAATATAAATAAAAAATAATAAAATAAATAAAATCATCCGTGAAAAAAACAGTCTTTAGAGAGTCCTTCAAAGTCTGTATACACACCAAAGGTGTAAATGGGTGAAGCATGGGTAATAAAGTCCACAATACACAGGGCTGCCTTCATGAGTGAACAGAAACCATGTTCAGGGGTGGCTGTAGAAAAACAAGGAAAGATGCTTCTCTAAGTGCAATAGTGTTGACAAAGCTTTAATAGTAAATACACAGTAAAAACAGTAAATACGTAGCAAAAGGGGTACAAATGTCAGGATGACGTTCTCTGCAGCGGGTCACAAAATAATTTTGTGACCCGCTGCAGAGAACGTCATCCTGACATTTGTACGCCTGTATTTATCCATCAAAATGTGAGTCTATTCAGTGTATTTACTATTAAAGCTTTGTCAACACTATTGCACTTAGAGGCGCCTCTTTCCTCGTTTTTAAACAATGTGGAGCAGTGGTGCATAGCAACAATCATGCACCGTTTTCCATTAAACTTATATTAAGGATATCCAGGCGCCCTCCAACTTAGTTAAACCTTGTAAAATCGGGCATGTGTCTATACCTCTGAACTGAGTGTAATAACAATGGTTATGTAACATCTATGAGTAGTTATGCCATCATATTCGCCCCTCCGGGTGGACCAACTAGGTCCCACCTACAGAAACGACATATTTGGCATCAGAAGATATCTATCATCTCGCTCCTAGATCCATCATAATTGTTGACAGTCTAGTGGGGGTTATAAGTCAGGCGGGGGAGCATCTTCCCGACCGGCTCATGACTGATCTGGACCATATAGAATCCAATTCTCCACCTGAGAATTTTGTGTGCACAGTTTGAGTTTCTTAGTAAATGCTAGACATGCAGTTGCCCTTTCCCATAAATCTATCTCTTTCATTAGGAGCTCATGCATTGTATTCAAACTGGCATATATTTTAAATTAATGAAAATAAACAGAACGCTGAGCAGTGGGCATACATAACTGGAAACTTGAGTCAATATACATCCAACTTTGCGGTTTTAAGACTCTATGACCTGTGAAGAGAGAATGTTTTCCCTTCTCTAATGCCATTTCAACTTTTCACCATGAGGTGTCAACCTTGTATCAAAAATCTTAAGCAGAAGCAATGTTATGCTTTAAGATGACAGTTTGTTCTAGTTGCTGAAGGGAATTGAGAGAAAAAAAGAGAGAAGAAAAAATCTTTTCCATCATGCTCTCTACATAATCATGTCTTGTAATCAAACCAATAAAATAAAAAGAAAAAAGACAGTTATGTTCAGCCAAAAACTTTCACGATGGCATATTTCAAACCTTGCCATATATTTTGTGATTGGATATGCCGTAAGGTTTCTTTGCCTGTAAAAGGCTTAAATAATGCCATCCCAGTTTCCTCCAGTAGATGTCACTCCTGAACAAGAAATTTTATATGGAGTCAAAGCATTTATGGAGTTTTCTGCTAAGAAACTTCCTGTATTCAAGAAATAAGATTGTTATGGTGAAGTTGGATGGTTATTGCTGCCATGAAAGGTCAGTACAGGCTCTCATGTTTGTTGTGGCCAGTCTTGTGATGCTATAAACTGTCTGTGCATGTCAGGTCAGACAATGTGGTGGTTGCAGAAACTAGTCAAATCTCATGGTCCAGATAAGCGAGACAGACAGGTATAAGGTAAGGAAGTTAGGCATTTTCCTGTATTCTCATGCCTTTGGAGGTGTAGGCTTATCTGCTTGTGCTGGATCCCAGGTATTTGTCGGGCTTGGCTTTTTTGGATGATGTAGGCCTAAAAGGTGACGCTTGGGGAGTAGTTGGTGGGGATGATCCCTGTGATGGAATGCGGAATTCTTTATACCAGTCTGGCAAATCAATCAGAGGAAGCTGTAGATGTTCACAAAAAGCTGGGATGTCTTCAGGCATTCTTTAGTAGTATTGTTTTCCCATGTATGTGGCATTCATGGCAAAAGGAAAACGCCAACGATATGGTATGCCTTTTATCTTTCAATGCAGTGATCATAGGCCACATGGCTCGTCTGTTCTGCAGGGTTATGTGAGATAGATCCTGGAACAGGGTCACAGCATGTGCTTCAAAAGGATCCTTTCATTGCGCCTGGCCTTGTTCAATATCTCCTCCTTTAGTGGGAAATTTTGTAAACAGCAAACTATATCCCTTGGTGGAGCTGCATCTGAGGGACGGGGTGCAAGGGCCCTGTGCGCCCGGACAAATTCAATGTCAGTGTCCTTAGGGCGATCGAGCAGGTCATTAAAGACTGCTTGGAGTGTTGGTTTGATTTGTGCAGCTTCTATATGTTCCGGTATTCCTCTCACTCTAATGTTCGCCCTGCGTCCTCTGTTATCTAAATCTTCTAAATGTCTATTAATAAGAATTAAATGCGTGGCATGGGATGAGACTGTGGATGTTCCCACCCCTCTTTTTTTTGGTACTGCTTGGGGACGTCCCTACAGTTAAAAGTATAAAACGGATGTGTCCCTCCATAGCCGAAAGAGAAAATAGGATTTTTGTACTCACCGTAAAATCCTTTTCTCTGACGTCCATGGACGGACACAGTTCCCACCCCTTCTTTTTAAGTTTGTACTGCTTTCTGATGAACTGAGCTGCTAACTGCTGTGTGAGGGGTTATGACCAGAGGGACCGCCCCCTGGGCGGGGCTCTTCAGCTGTGCTAAAGATTAAGGTGTTTAACTATTAACATGTCTGCCTAGTCCTCTCCTAATAGACAGGAACATAACCCTACAGTTAAGAGTATAAGAAGGCTGTGTCCGTCCATGGACGTCAGAGAAAAGGATTTTACGGTGAGTACAAAAATCCTATTTTTTTTTTTGTTGGAAAATTACTTGGAACCCCCAAACATTATATAAATATTTTTTAGCAGAGACCCTAGAGAATAAAATGGCAGTAGTTGCAATATTTTATGCCACACTGTATTTGCGCAGCGGTCTTTTTGGGGAAAAAATACACTTTAATGAATTGAAAAAAAAAAACAAAAAACAGTAAAGTTAGCACAATGTTTCGGTATAATGTGATATTGCGCTGAAAATCGTGATCTTTATTCTAAGCAAAAAATCGTGTTTCTCATTTTATCCAGAATCGTGCAGCGC
Source organism: Rana muscosa (assembly GCA_029206835.1). Lineage (NCBI taxonomy): Eukaryota > Metazoa > Chordata > Amphibia > Anura > Ranidae > Rana > Rana muscosa. The sequence goes on along the minus strand of CM055116.1, from coordinate 565,942,031 downwards.
CACAGGAGGGGGTAAGATGGAGATATGCGAAAAGCACAAAGTGCGGTAGTTGGGGTTGTTCATTCACTGTAGGTATTGTAAAGATGATACTTGCATATGCGGTAATTCAGAACTATTATGCATGCATTATACTAAAAAGAAACAATAAAAGGGAAGGGAATACTGTACTATAAAAACTGATTCTGTAAATTTAACCACTTAAGGACTGGCCCATGTAGATTTACATCGGCAGAATGACACGGACAGGCATAATCACGTACCTGTATATTGCCCTTTAAATGCCTGCCGTGTGGTCGCGCAGCGCGCTCGCGACCCGGCCGCCTTCCCCGTGGGTCAGACCGCGGGTCCCGTGGGGTTCCCCGCGATCGTCTCACGGAGGTATAGAGCGGGGAGATGCTTGTGTAAACATCTCCCCGCTCTGCCTTGTGACGACACGGATCTCCGCTCCATATACTCGGAGCGAAGATCTGTGTCATGTGACACACAGCCCATCCCCCCTACAGTAAGAAACACTCAATAGGGAACACTTGACCGCTACAGCGCCACCTAGTGGTTAACCCCTTCACTGCCAGTGTCATTTTCACAGTTATCAGTGCATTTTTATAGCACTGATCACTGTAAAAATTACAATGGTCCCAAAAATGTGCCAAAAGTGTCCGATGTGTCTGCCATAATGTCGCAGTCACGATAAAAAATCGCTGATCGCCGCCATTACTAGTAAAAAAAAAAAATATATTAATAAAAATGCCATAAAACTATCCCCTATTTTGTAAATGCTATAACTTTTGCACAAACCAATCAATAAACGCTTTATTGCAATTTTTTTTATTTTTTTACCAAAAATACATACAAGAATACGTATCGGCCTAAACTGAGGAAAAAAATTGTGTTTTTTTTTCTATATTTTTTGGTGATATTTATTATAGCAAAAAGTAAAAAATATTGCATTTTTTTCAAAATTGTCGCTCTGTTTTTGTTTATAGCGCAAAAAATTACCGCAGAGATGATCAAATACTACCAAAAGAAAGCTCTATTTGTGGGGAAAAAAGGACGCCAATTTTGTTTGGGAGCCACGTCGCACAACCGCGCAATTGTCAGTTAAATCGACGCAGTGCCGAATCGCAAAAAGGGGCCTGGTCCTTTTAGCTGCAAAACGGTCCGGGGCTGAAGTGGTTAAACAAAAATTACCAGTGCTAAACAGAGGAACACCATGCTTAGACTAGGCTACAGGTAGCCCACATCAAAGCGTTCTTAAGAAGTCAATATAGAAGTTAGAAGAAAGAGGGAAACGTTGAATAAAGAGAAGAGAGAAAAAAAAGAAGAGAGATTTAGTCGATCACCATGTTCCAGCCTGGTCACCGAGCATACCAAATTAAATATTCTTGTCCAAAACCGTTGTACTTTTGGGTATGTCCACCAAATATGGATCATGGCCTGAAGCAAAGATCCTCTTTTTTTTATAGTCTTCCCCAGGCCCATCTCCCAAGCTTGGTGGTAAGAGTTTAGAACCCTGGTCTGCAAACAGAGTATATAGCTCTGAAATACTGCCACGCGTCCCTGGACCAGGCAAACATTTATTTTTATAGACGGTCCTAGTGGAGATATCCACCTGATCCTGATACAGTGTCTGTAAATAATGGATGATCTGACAAAGGCAAAATGTCTCCGAAGGGGGCAATTGTTAGGTCTCCAGAAAGTAAGAGCTTTCCGATTCCATTATGGTCTATAAAAATAGCTATCCTGCGGAAGCCCTTGTTGACCCACCATGTAAACTGTTGTGGGTGCCGTCCAGGAGAGAATCGTGGGTTTCTAAAAATGGGGGCCATCGGGGTATGTGGTGTCTTTAGAGAAAGTCCCAGAGACACCATGTCCCAGCGACATAGAACATGCGATAGAGAGTGCTAAGAATAGCTTTACCCGCCTTAGGGGACAGCCAAAGTAAGAGGTCAATAGAAAGCGGGGTGCTAGCTTGCGCCTCTAACTTTACCCAGTCAGGTTTATAGGTTGTAGAGAAGATTTGATAGAGCTGGACCAATTGGGCCGCTCTGTAATAACACAAAGTGGGGAACTCCCAGACCACTCCCCCATTTGGAAACAAACAAGGTGGAACAAACTACGCTGCAACCTCCTGAGCGCCAAATAAATTTGAAGATCAATGACTGAAGATTTTTTTAGGAATGCTATTGGAACCAGGATTGGTAAAGAATGAAAATAATGAAGAATTTGTGGATAGGTCGTCCTTTTAATCGCACCTATTCTACCCATCCAGGAAAGTGTGTTATTATTTTTTTTTATTTTTTTTATTATTATTATTCCCAAATAGGGGAGGGCCTGCAGTACACCAATTGAAAGGAAAGGAAACGCGTACAGAAGCTAAAGTGAACTAATGTCCATTGCCTCTGATTTAGATTCGTGCTATTTCGGGTCTGAAGATCAACCAAATTTGGGCATAAGTGAGAGCAAGTTAGGCAAGGTCGTAATAGTGTCCGTGATAAATAAGAGGTCGTCCGCAAATAATACGCATTTATGGACTCTTCCTCTGCTCAATATTCCATGGATATTTGGGTTGGACCTGATAGTGACAGCCAACATTTTGCTATGGCGATGACAAAAAGAAAAGAGGACAGCCCTGTCTGGTCCCTGTTCTGATTTGCAGTAATTCTGACTTGTATCCAAAAGCTATGTTAGCTGAAGGAGTTGAGTACAGCACACTAAGTAGTGAAGGTTATTTGGGCCCAAAGTTCCATCTCCTCAATATGTGGAACAGGAAAGGCCAGGAATCAAGACTTTGTTTAGGTCAAGTGATAATAAGCATTTCCCGTCTGGTGCTTAAACAACACAGTTAGGGCGCAGTAGGGATAATAAGGTCTACCGGCCTACAAATATGATCTGCAGCCTGTCGTCCTGGGATTAAACCCACCTGATCCACATGGACATATTTAGCCAAATAGTTATTTAGCCGATTGGCGTAGATTTTTTACAATAATTTCAAGTTTACATTGATAAGCGATATGGGACGGTAATCAGCCACATCGCTATGGTGCTTGTCGGGCTTCAGAATTTAATTATTTCTAGAACCTTCCACTATGTCTCGATGGGAGACAAAGGGATGGGAGGGGGAAGTCTTTTTTTAAAGTCCTCTATAGCACCTGGCCTCAGTCTCTGCCTCCTTGTACAGGTAGGAATGGAAAAGATTCAATATCTTTTGTGGGTTTTCAATGATGGATCCATCAGGCTGTCTGATCTTTGGAATTGTCATTCCGCGACCGGGCACCAAGTTTGCGAGCTAATAGTGTGCCCGGTTTGTCTGACTATAAAATTTTTCCTGAGTTCATCTAAGGCTCGCTTCCACCCTAGTCATTGGGCAAAGATTCAGTTCCAGTCCAACAGTCGATCTCTAAGAAGTCTTTGTGTAGAGTAAGCAGGTTGAACTGCTCATGCTCTTTTTGACTGCTCAGAAAATCGGAGGCTTTTTTTAGCCATGATGCAATCTGAATAAAGCACCCCTAATGGTTCCTAAAACCTCCTAAGTGTCCGACAGGACTATTCTGGGTAAAATACTCTGAGCTTTTGTTTAATATCAAAGCAAACTGAGGGATTACTAAGTAGCGAATCATTCAATCTCCAGTGGGCTGGACCAATATAACATTGCAGAAATGCGCATGCTGTCCAAACCCCTGACTGGTCCAACCATGCACGTCCACTATTCTGCTGGCACTGAATAAAGATACAGCTGACGAAACCGTAAAGTAGTGGTCTATTCTAGAGTAGGTGTTATGAACGTGTGGAAAATAGATGGTCTTTCCAGGATGGGTTGAGTTTCCACCAAACGTCAATTAAATTGTGGTTATGTAGCATTTTAGCCAGCTTGGAGACAATTTTTGGAAAATGCCTCTGGGAGGTTGGGAGCCTTGTTTTATCAAGGGCCACATTGGAATCGCCCTCAGATAGAACCATTCCCCTTTAGCTCTGGGGTCACAGTGTGCAATTTTTTTGGGAAAAAGGGCAGTACGACCTGTAGTAGGAAGTCCGTGACCAAAGAGCCCTCCTGGTGGACCACCAGCATTAGGCAATGGCTGTCTGGATCACTAATTTGTTTTCCAGTGAGAAGGACACTTGCTTAGAAAAACAAATCGCCACCTCACCCGTTTTCCCAGGCTCGTTCGCTAGACAGAAGTAAGGGTAGTAGTAGTAATGAAAACATTTTGGGTTGCAAGTAGGGGAAAAGTGCTTTTCCTGTAGGAAAAACACATCTACCTTTTTAAGGATTAGTAGTACTGAAAAGCCACCCTTCATTTAACTGGTGAATTTAGACATTATATACGTTTTATAGGTAACAGACTTAAATGTGAGTCCATTGTTGGTGGTCGCCATGGTGCACAAGAAAAAGGGAACTATCACTTGCCAACTTCCTGGATTTTATGAGACCCCACTCCCTAGAAGGCTAAGCCAGTAAGGTGGCCAGAGACCAGAATCGTAGGGTCGTGGAATAGTGGAAAAAAAGGGGGTTAGTTTACGGAAAAAGAATTGGCAACTGCAGTTGCCTCCTTCCCTAATGGTAAATCGCCGGGCCCTGATGGGATTCCTGCAGAGTGGTACAAAATTTTGAGCTGCTGTCACCTAGGCTTTTGCGACTCTATGGGGATTGTCTTGATGCTGAGACCCTACCGGTATCATTTTATGAGGCTCATGTTGTGCTGCTGCCCAAGCCAGACAAGGATCCTCTTTCCTGCTCCTCCTACCGGCCCATAGCACTGCTCAACATGGACCTCAAAATACTTACCAAGATGATCGCCAACAGATTAATGAAAATACTTGACCACTTGATTTCGCCAGACCAAACGGGGTTCATGCCTAAAAAAGCCACGGACATTAACATCCGGAGGGTATATACTCATACTCAACTGACCGCTGAAAGTTCGTCAGGGGGGGCACTGGTGTTTTTTGACCTGGAGAAGGCTTTCGACTCCATTGATTGGAGGTACATGTCAACTGTGCTACAACGTATGGGATTTGGCCCCACGTTCCTTAAGTGGATATCGCTGCTCTACGACCATCCAGTAGCTGCCCTCCACCCTAATGGTGGGGTGTCAGAAGCCTTCCCGGTGTCCAGGGGCACCGGACAGGGGTGTCCCCTTTCACCGGGGCTATTTGCACTGGTTATGGAGCCCCTCGCAATTGCGTTGCGCTCATACCCCCAAATTCAGGGGATCAGCGTGGGTACTCTGACTGAAACCGCCCTTTATGCAGACGACCTGGTACTGTTTATTCTTGACACGGGACCTTCCCTGCAGGCAGCACTGTCGCTCCTAGGTAATTTTACTGAGGTCTCTGGCCTCAAGGTTAATTGGACTAAATCCAAAATACTTCCCCTGCGTTCCCATCCCATGTCTGGGCCGGCGGACCCTGAAAATCCCCTACAGTGGGTTACTCAAATTAAGTACTTGGGACTCACGATAACCAACTCAGTGACGGACTTCATAGGTCTCAACGTTTCACTGCTGCTGGCCATTCTTAAAAAGAAACTGCACACTTGGGAAAATCTCCCTTTGTCACTTATTGAGAAGATACATTTAATTAAAATGAAAATTTTACCCTTATTCTTGTATGTCCTTAGAAACTCCCGAGTGTGGATCCCCAAATCGATTTTTTAATTAATTGATAGCTTGCTCTCCTCCTTTTTGTGGCACAGAGGGATCCCCCGCCTGAGATTGGCCATACTACAGCAGCCCTGGGGGGGAAGGGGGCTTAGCGGTGCCAAATTTTTATAAATATTTCCTCGCTGGCCAATTGACAGTGGCTCACCGCTGGCTAACTACCCCCACAGATGATGCCTCGGTATCACTGGAAGCTGCCTGTGTGGGATCATACGAGGCGTTATCCCTCTTGGTATACAGAGGATCGAAGGCTCCATACTTGCTCACTTCTTCCATGCGCTCAGTTATCAAGGCATGGTTCGTGGCTCAGGGGCTCAGACCCTCCGGGCCCAGCAGATTTTCCCCTAACCTACCCCTATGGAGAAATCCAAACCTAACGCATTTCTTCGACTACACAGACCCGGTAGTCTGGACTAAATACGGGATTAAGACTTTGCACCACATGGTATCGAATGGCTTTCTGATGACCTTTGATGACCTGAAAGAGCGGTATGGTCTACCAAACTCACACTTCTTTAGATATATTCATTTAAGACATGCTTTTTGCTCTCAATTCGGTGGGGATCCTCTTGACCTTGACCCTAGTGACTTAGAACTACTGACACGCAGCGACTTTGTCTAAGCCGGTCTCCAGTCAGTACAAGGACCTATTTCCTGACACGGTCGTGTTGATGGGGGGCTTGCAGGCTGGCCTGGGAGGCGGCGGCCCCTGGATTGGATAGAGATGATTGGGATGATATTTGGGGGGCACCATTTCAGTGTCTCATCTCTACTAGGGATCGTCTGATCCTATATAAATTTTTGCACAGAATTTATCTTACTCCAGCTAGGTTAGCTAGGATGTTCGGGAGCCACCACTCTGTCTGTTGGAGGTGTTCGGCGCCCCTTGCAAACTTGATGCACATTTTTTGGGATTGTCCTCATATCAAGCCCTACTGGCAAGATGTTTCAGAATGTGTCCGGTCGGTCACATCCCTTTCAGTCCCCCTTACGGTTGAGGTGTGTCTGTTAAGCTTGGTTGAGACCTTGGCTACCACTAGGGCTATACGAACTCTACTCGCCCTCCTGCTGTTCTACGCCAAAAAACTCATAATCCTGTCCTGGAAAAAGTCTACTGCCCCGACACTGGCTTCTTGGAAGTCCCTGATCAACAAGGCAATTTCTTTTTATAAGGCAACTTATTTGAGTGGGGGGGTTGAGGCCAAATTTGAAAAGGTTTGGGGGGCTGGATGGCATCCACAGACACAGTTTCTGATTAAACACATAGGCAACTTGGCGAGTGGTCCTTATTAAACTTACATGAACAAGTGGATTGAGACCCTGGGGTGGTGGGTGATTTTGAAATAAATACACTATATAAATCAATAATGTACTGACGGCTGTGGGGTCCATATTTCTCCTGATGGGGTGGAGGGTGGGGGGGGGTGGAGCTGTAATATGTGCAACACCTCCTCTGGTGGGCAGAGGCACCATTGCCCTGCCGGATTATGTATCTGTCTCCTTCGGGAACTCAAAGTCGGTGCATACCTTTTTTGTTTTCCTTCTTAATGTGGTTGGGGTGTTTTGTTTTTTTTGTTTTGTTTTTTGTGAAAAATTTACAAAAAAAGGGGGTTAGTAGAGAAAAGAAAACCAAGTAAGGGCAGCAAAATAACAAACGATTGCAGTAATGTCGGCACTCACAAGATAACAAATGGGGACAAAATCCCCTAATCTTTCTGGAGTCAAAAAGCTCCCTGATATAGGCTTGGTTTCAGTCCTGTCAACTAATGAGAGGACCAAAAGCAAATAAGGTGAAAGATCGCCACACCCAGCCACCGCTAAACCCTTTTAAAACATTGTCATTAAAGTGGTTGTAAACCCTTTTAAAAATTTTTTTTTTTTTTAAACGACCTGTAAGAGAAAGGCATAATGAGCTAATATGACTAGCATAATAGCTCATTATGCATCACTTACCTTAGATCGGGGCCCCCAAAGCCGTCATCGTCTCCCTCTTCAGCCGCAGTCATCTCTGCGGCGATAGCCGGAAGGTTACTTCTGGGTATCGCCGCTCCAGCCAATCACAGCGCCGCTCCGACGCTGTGATTGGCCGGAGCGGCGGAGACGTCACTCTGCGCATGCGCGCATGAGCCGTCACATTCGGCTACGCCCAGCGATTGCTGGGAAGTAGCCAAATTTGTGAATGGGATTAACCCCATGAATGCGTCGTTGTCTACGGCGCGCATGCGCCGTAGACAGCGGCGCCTGTCATTTAACTAAATATCTCCTAAACCGTGTAGGTTTAGGAGATATTTCTTGCACCTACAGGTAAGCCTTAATCTAGGCTTACCTGTAGGTGCAAGTTAAAAAAGTGGGTTTACAACCACTTTAATAAATAAAATGTAACACTGGAGTAAGGAAGTCCCAGAAACAATAGTAGTAAACCAGTGGTTCTCAACTCCTGTCCTCGGGACCCACTAATAGCTAGGTTTGGTTTGTAAGTGATAAGTTAGGATTTGTATCCAGACTCTGATCCCTTGTAATAAGAGGTCCAGTAGCATTCGTTGCAAATACAAGTTTACTTGCAATAGTCATCTCAAATACATACGATGAAAATACAGTGCATCACAGCAGCTGTGGACCACGTCTCAATGGGGTGTGGCCCTGATACAAAAATATTGAAAGCTTTTATAAGAAACATACAGAACATTACAATATCTGTATGGCATAATCCCAAATCACTAGTCCCCAGTAGCCACCCCCCACGTGCTGATCGTGACATTTAAGATTAGGGAGTATATCAACAGCCAAGAACATCTTCGCCATTTCTGGCATAGATAGGATGTTCAGACAATTAGTACAAGACATCTGGCACCCCACTATATGGCCTTGACACAGGGAACTTCATAATACCACGAATATCTGAACAACAACTAGCTGACATGAATAGTCGCTATTTGGTAACAAAGGGGAACTCTAAAGGAAGCACTCCAGAAGTTTTCATGGTTCCAGGTTCCCGATATTCTGTCTTAACAGTCCCTTTTTTGTTCAAATTCTGCAGTATTCAAATTTCTCAGTGTCTTTAGACTTCTTCTGTATCTTTGGGTCGTCCTACAGGTATACGGGCCACCATCTCTTGGGCCGTCATCATGCGTGACCTGGGGGGCTCAGAAGGACTGGTATTAGTACAAGCCTTTGTGATTATTTTCAAACAACATTTGCACATTATTGGTGCACATTTGATTACAAGGATTATCAGTACAATACATCCAACTATATATAGAATACCATGCAGGATTCCAGAAACCCAACCTCCAATACCTGAGGGCCAGTTGAGCGTATTGAGCTGAAATGCATCACAGGTGATATAATTTGCTGCTCAGTGATTGCAGTATTCTAGTCTGCATTTCCCCAAGGTAATACTTAAAATCTGGCTTGTTAGTGGGTCCTGAGAACAGGAGTTAAGAACCACTGCAGTAGATGATAAACTGCAATGGAGGGTATGCGAGGTAGATGGACCCTGTCCACTGAATGGTGTTAAAGTAGCGACTTGCAGCTGGGGGGGTCTCTACGAACCAAGCCTCCAAACAAAGGGGGCTCCTTTTCTCCAAAAGTTAGAACGATATGTAAAGGATCGTAAAGATCCAACTGTGATCCCGCCCATGGATCCAATAGGAAAAAAGGTGACAAAAGTCACAAGCTGAGGTTTCAACGTTGGACAGAAAAGCCATCATCTTTCTCAGGGAGGTCTGGCTTTGAGCTTAGCCTTGCTTCTAGTTGAGCACCAAACCGGAAAATGAGGGCTCCGGGAGGGGAATCTGCCAGGACGAGTCTGTGGTTGCAAGGGGCGAGGTGATCCCCCCAGGATCGGTGGACCTTAGTCCCAGTTCTTTCAGCAAAGCTTTGCCATCATGGAAGGTGGAGAGAGTGTTTCCTGCGTTGATATCTGAAGGCCATGCAAAAGGGAAAGGCCCAATGATATTTGATTCCGTTAGTTCTAAAAGGTTGCAGTAGCGGTTTAAATGTCCTGCGCTTTTGGACAGTGGCAGGGGAGATGTCCGCAAAGATCTGGATGGGATGTTCTTGAAGCTGTAGATCCACGATTTATCTGGCCTTGGCCATCACTTGTTTCTTGACAGTATAATAGCATGACTTTACTATGATGTTCCATGGCAGACAATCAGCCGGGGTTCAGTTAAGGCCCTGTGGTCATAACCCAACTCCAATTTATGTGAAGGAAGGTCTGGTAGAAGGCGAGTATTGCCGCTGAGTTGTAATGGCAGGAACTATTTCCAATGCTCTGCAAATATGCTACATGTCCTACGTAGTTCTTTAAACCCTTTTGGCATTGGTTGCTATGGACTCATTTAGCATTCTCCAGTTTCTCCCTTTCCTATTGCCCCCCCCCTTCTCTTTTTTTTTGTTTTTTATTCTCTCTCTCCTTCCCTCTGGGTCCCCTCTTCTCTCCTTCACCCTATTCCCCATTTATCTTCCTACTTTTTTCTAGGATCATTTTACGACCCCCCCCCTACATGTGGAAATCGCGGGGGATTGGTTCCTTGTCCTATTCATGAGGGTGTGCTGATCCTGCAATATCACATGGCAACTTCCTATTTTACATTTTATACAGGTTTAGTTTTTCGCTGCACTGGATCAGTAGTGTATTTCATTCTGGAATCAAATCCCTCTGCATTCTGTCTGTATCTTATCCTTTGTGTTCAATTTCCATTGTATGCTTTTCTGTAGGATGTGGTAAAACGTATTTAAAAATTCCAACCTGTGTACTGGCCTGTATGATTTAAGATTTAAGGAATTTATGTCTTTGAGTTCAGGACACAGTATGTTTCAGTGTTACTCTGCATGGTTTGCTAAAATACTGAGCTGTCAGGAGTAGGGTATGGTTACCGGGGTATGCTAAGGGATTGGGCTTGTCCAGCAAAGCTTTGCCAGTGTCCACTCACCTGAAAATTTACGAGTCTAACCAAGGATCTATGAATATCTAGTGTGGTGAGCTGAAACCAAAAAGAAACTGAAAAAAAAAAAAACTTCATGTAATGCACTGCGATGCATGCTGCTGTAGAATCATGTTATGTAATTTATTGTAATGCAGTTTTAGTCTAACATTTTCCAGGCAATAAATATGGAATAGTGTAAGGGTTAACAGCAAAATGCTTTAAAAAGGTCTTCATTGTTTAACATATCACACCTATTATGTCAAATAAGATTTTGTCCAGCCTATAAAAATTTCTTATTACTACTTTCTGTGCTAAAATATGGTATGCATCTTAAATGTGTAATTTTTTTAATACCAAATAGCTTCCATTGCCTGACATGTTTTACAGTAGTTCCAGAATAAATTAAAGGATTGCTAACAACAACCATTTTTTTTTTTTTTGTATTCTAATCCGTTCCAGGCCCTTGTGAACCAGAAGATTTGCTGGGTGGGGTAATTTTTGGGGCCAGTTATCTTGGATCTACACAACTGGAATGTGAAAGACACCAAATGGCAAGTACCCAAATGAAACAGGCGCGAGAAGCAGTGGACAGGGTCAAGGTGAGATGGAAGTAAAAAATGTATATTCAATGGTGCTCAGGTGACATGGATAAAAAAAATCTGTGTATACAGGAAGGGAAAATGCACAGAACGACTGCAAGAAAATTCTATCCTATTCAATAACTTTTGTAATGGCTTTAGTACAGCTAAGAGATGGATAATGTGTTAATTGCCTGAAACCCATACAGTTCTATGTCTAATGTAACTCTAATATAAAAATGCATATAAAAGCAAAAGAAAAGGCCTCTAAAAAATACAAGGCTGAGGGGTCATTGTCAACATTCTGACAATACAAAGAATGCAAAAGGAAGTGTGTGAGAGCAATCAGGGCAGCTAAAATAGACCATAAAAGGCACATAGTGGAGGAGAGTAAAAAAAAAAAGAAATTCTTTAAACCTGAAGACTGTAAGAAAGTGAGGCCAGAACATATTGGCCCCATAAAGGATAATGAATGGAATTTAGTTACAAAAGACAAAGAGAAGGCAAAAGTTTTTTAAATGCTTTCATCTCCTCATTTTTCACAAAGGAAATGGGGGGATATAGTAACCAAGACTAATGTTAATAACACATCACTGCTCCCGAGCATGTGTACAAAATGGATGTAGAGATGTCTAGACTGTATTGTCATTGTACTATGTTCTGTTGGGTTTTCTGTGTCTCTGCATGGTTCTACCTTGTTAAAATAAAGAATTTAAAAAAAAAATAACACATCACAGAATGCTACCTCATGGCTAACAGAAGACAGTGCTAAAAAAAAAAAGAATTAAAAAACTTAACATAAATAAGTCACCAAGACCAACCATGGCTTACTACACCCAAGAGTCTTTTAAGGAAATCAGTCAGGTGATGGCTAGATGTTTCTTTAACTGATTGGAGAAAAGTTAATGTCGAACTACACGGTGATAGCTGCGCCAACCCAAATATAATCGTAATTAAATCTTACCACTACTTTTGAAACAGTGAAAATTGAAAAAAACATCAATGGTTAATAAAAAACCTTCAAGTGCATATTAAGTAAACTAAATTGGAGAACAAGTGATATTCCTTATATGTTGAATGAACACAAGATCGTAAATTTGACAGAATAGTCATAAATAAGAAAAAATATGAAAATATAAATATATATATATGAAAAAATTGTCCCAGTGTTAGTCTTCAAAGGTGATGAGCTACATCCCATGTGCACAAATCCACATCCGTGACTGGAGAAAAACTTCTTATCCACCAATTAGTGAAACGCCACCACCTTCTGAAATGTACACTCACCAGAAACAAGAACCTTTGGTTTATGTCAGGGTTAACCACTCCACACATATGAATAATACTGAAGATTTTCCAACCGGTATGCCAATAATCACTCCATACATTTCCTCCTGAAGATGCATGATTGGATGCAAAATGCGTAGAGGCTTCTGGGTAACGCCGACGTCACTTCCTGCCCCAACTCGCACCATATCGAGGCTCGGATCACACGCCAGCCCCGAGGAATCGAACGATACATACCAGCCCCAAAAGTATTGCTGGAAAGACTCGGTGCCAGTCCAAAGTCACCTTATTTGTGAGTGCAAACCTTTTTTAATATTTTTTACTAAATAAAGCATAACATATTGTGCAATGATGGCTGTTTGCTTTCTATGATATCCTGGGACAAACCTGTGAGGAAGTGTATGGAGTGATTATTGGCATACCGGTTGGAAAATCTCCAGTATTATTCGTATGTGTGGAGTGGTTAACCCTGACATAAACCAAAGGCGCGTGTTTATCTTGTTTCTGGTGAGTGTCCATTTCAGAAGGTGGTGGTGTTTCACGAATTGGTGGATAAGAAGTTTTTCTCCAGTCACGGATGTGGATTTGATCTTACCATGCAGAGCTGCACCAAATTTTGCACTCTCCACGTTCCCAAACAGACAGGAATTGCCTGGCCTAAGGTTCCCTGTTGCAATGATTCCTAGGGATATCTTTGATTCAGTTCTTCCCACCTTTCTCAAAGCAAGGAAATCCATGTACATGAAAGGCATTCCTTGCATTATGTAAGGATAGAAGACTTAAGCCCCGTACACACGGGCAGAATGTCGGGAGACATTTGGCAGTTCAAAAAAAGTGTGTATGTCGGGCTGTCCGACAAAAGCCATCCGTGCATGCCGGAAAACCAGCAGCCGACCGACTCTGAATCAGCACTCTCAGCCAACAGCCCCCTGTTAGAATAAAACAGCTCAGCGGGGGGGGATCACTGGACTAAGCTTGCATGGTTAAAAAAAAACTGTAGTGTTTACCCAGCTTTAAAGTGGTTGTAAAGTCAGAAGGTTTTTTTATGTTAATGCATTAACATAAAAAAACCTTCTGTGTGCAACAGCCCCCCTAATACTTACCTGAGCCCATCTCGAACCAGCGATGTTGCAGGAGAGTCTTGGCTGCCTGGGACTCTCCCTCCTCATTGTTTGAGATGGCAGCGTGACGCCATTGGCTACCGCTGCTGTCAAAGTCACTGAGCCAACGAAGAAAGAGAGGGACTGGGGCAGAACCGTGGCTCGTGTCTGAATGGATACATGCAGCAGCAGCTCGGCCCGGGTGCCCCCACAGCAAGCTGCTTGCTGTGGGGGCACTCAGCAAGAGGGAGGGGCCAAGAGCACTGGCGAGGGACCTGAGAAGAGGAGGATCAGGGCTGCTCTGTGCAAAACCACTGCACAGAGCAGGTAAGTATGACATGTTTGTTATTTTTAAAGGAAAACTGAGACTTTAGGATCCCTTTAACCCCAGGGAATGCGCTTATAACCCTTATTACCCCTAATTTTACAGTCTGGGCTTGACCAGCGTCTAGACCTGCCTTATTCATCCTCTTCCAAAAACCTCTTGCCTCGCAATTCCTTATCAGGACTTTTCCACACAGAGTTGCTCATATAAATCCCTCAACCCAATCCCGGTGTCGTCTTGTGACCTCAACCTCTTACTCTCTGCTCTTCAGAGGCGCCTCTTTGAAGCAATTAGAGATATTTAGTTGGAATACTTCACCTTTTTAACCAGTTCCCACCCAGCCTATAACAAAATGACGGCTGGGTGGGCCTCTGGCGATCCTGTCTTGACGTCCTCCCGGATTGTGCCTCGCGCGGGCCAGCGGTGACGCGATATGTCACTAACTGTATCTAATGGACATGATCAGTGTGCCGGCTCTCTGCTGGTACCATGTGAGCAATCACAGCAGGTCACATGACGGTTGTAAACAATGTATGGCTTCCTTTCATGCCAACCATTATGTACAATTGTGTTGCTAGCTGTGATTGGTCAGTGTGATCACATGGTACAGACCGGGCCAATCACACCCCATCTGTACCATGTCATTAGCTCTGGCCAATCACAGCTAATCAAAACAAACTGAATCAATCTGTTTTATTCAGTAAAATGCTTGCTAGTCTCTTGCACACTACAGCTTAAAAAAATCTCAGTACAGCTTTTTCTCTTATCGTTCATGGACTGACACAGCTCTAATACTGAAACACGTGGGTATATGTCCCTGCTCGCAGGAGAAGATCTAGGCAGAATGTTAGATGTTAGAAACAGATAACAGATACATTCTAAAAAAACAGAGCTGAACAGCCCCGCCCAGGGGGGCGGTCCCTCCGGACATAACCCTCCTACCTGCAGCCAGCAGCCTCAGTTTTTTTTTCTGCCTAGCAGAAAGAGAAGATGTGACTCTCTCAGGAGCCAGTCTCCTGGAAGATTTTTATTTTTATTCCTTTTGAGAATTTTATTTTATTTTTGAGACCTTCAATCAACTGTCGGCTGGGCAACAGGTTGGGTACAATGGTATCCTCGTAGTCTTCCCTGTCCGAACATCGAGCGCGCTGATTCTCGCCTTGTGTGCGTGAGACTCAGTTCACGACATGCCCCATGACTCCATGGGTGGCCGGTGGGCTTTTATGCTCCCGCGGTCCTCACAAGATTGAACAGTGCCTGCTGTATCTTTCGCGGTGGACCGGGCCGACAGCTACTCAGTACTACTCTGTGATAGGTCTGTCTGAAACACACCAGTGGGTCCCTCTGGGACAGGTAAGTAGTCTCTCCTTCTTCAGGTGAGTACATGCTGGCTGTTTCTCTCTGTATGTTTTTTTTTTCCCTGTCTCCCCCCTGTTATGCTGCTCTCTGCACCCTAATCTGGCGCTGTGCTGTGTGGGGGTGCCTGGGGGTCACTCTGGCCTGGCGGTGGGGGGGGCACTCATGTCTGTGTGCTGGGGCTGAGTAAACGTGGGGAGTTTGGAGATGCCATTAGGTGCATTGTACTTTGCTGCGCTCGGCGACCATCTTGCCGCGGATCAATGGTCGCAGTTTACATGCGGTCGGCGCCATTTTCTTGAAGCCACGTGCGCTTTCACTTTCGTTTTTGGCCTCTGTCGCCGCTGCTGCGGCACGAATCTCCTCACTCTCCTCAGGCTTCACTCGCGCTGGCAGTACGGTGCATACAGCGGAGCTGAGCGGTCCTCTAAAGGGTTGGTGAGTCCTCTGGTTATCCCCTCCTCAGTCAGCGCAGCCAGTGGGTGGACTGTTTATTCACTTTATTGTGCATAAGGTCTCAGAGGGTGGCGAGTATGGAGTCTGATTCACCTGCTTCCCCACTCTTGTCAGAGGCAACAGGCAGTGCTCCTGCACCTGCGGTCCCTATGGACCAGTTGTCGGCAGTCCTGGAATCATTTCTTGTCAGGATGGAAGCGGTGTGCGAGCGCAAGAGAGCTATAAAGCGCCCTCTCTCCACACATTCTCCAGTAGGGGAGTGCTCTGATTCAGATACGGGCATAGCTGCAGCTGCTCAGGACCCTAGCTCTGAATATTTAATGTTTTTGAACAGGACATTCCTTGTGAGGAAGACTCCAGTTCTGAGTCAGTAAATGACAGGGCGCTTGTAAGTGAACTAATTGATGCTGTGAGGGACACTCTCAAGCTGGATGCTGTGGCTGAGGTACCTCAGGCGGATGCTGTCTCCTTTGGTTCTTTTCAAGCTTTTCTTTTACACAGCTTCCTCACTGTTTGCTCACACGCTGCGTCAAGAGCAGCATGGATGATACAGTGGTACACAGTGCACCCCTCCCCCCCCCCCCCCGGGTCGGTGCAGCCATGGTGGGGGGGGGACTTTATTAATTTATTTCTCTAGTCCCTGTGAGCTTTCTGTGTGATGTCTCTGAGGCAACAACAGGGTCTCTGCACCTGTGGTTTCCCACCATTTCCTGGGGAACGCTCTGAGCTCTGACAGGACCACGGTCTGAGGTGTCAGAGGTTTCCTTTCATCTGCATGCTGCTTCGGCAGCACATTTAAGCAGGTTGGAACGATGCAGAGAATTTTATGCGATAAAATAATTGAAACCTATCTTATAACTCTACACTGGATACATTCACGGTGTATGTATGTGTTATTGGTCTCTGTGTCTGCGTGGGTTTCCTCCCACGTTCCAATGCTGTGTCTTCCGTGCCATACACGATATAAACATACACAATATGTTTATACACGACTCTAAATACATTCACAGTATATGTATTTATTATACTCTTGGCGTGGGTTTCCTCCTTCCACGCTCTCACGGTATGTGCGCTTCGGCTCGCTGCACAGTATAAACATGTTCAATATGATTATTATACATACTATAAATACCTACAGTGGGTTTCCTCCGGGTACTCCGGTTTCCTCCCACGCTCCAATGGTAATGCACAGCATAAACATGTGCAATATGTTTATTCACATGCTATCATTCCTACACGGTATCTGTGTGCTGTTTCTTCCGGGTGTTCCGGTTTCCTCCCACGCTCTGACGGTATGTGCGCCTTTGGCTCTCTGCACAGTTTAAACATGTTCCATATGTTTATCACGCATACTATAATACCTACGCGGTATGTGTATGCAGTCCTGTGTGGGTTTCTTCCGGGTACTCCGGTTCCCTCCCACACTCCAATGGTATGGGCGCTTTCGGCGCTATCCACAGCCTAAACTTGTGCGATTTGATTATTCTCATGCTAACATACCTAAGCGTTATGTGTGCGCAGTCTACGTGGGTTTCCTCCGGGTCCTCTGGTTTCCGCCCACGCTACATGACATGCGCACCTTTTGGTGCCATACACAGTATAAACATACACATTATGTTTATACACAACTCTAAATACATTCACAGTAGATGTATGTATTGTATTCTCTGGGTCTGCGTGGGGTTTCTCCGGGTACTCCGGTTTCCTCTCACGCGCCAACGGTGTGCGCGCCTTCGGCGCTATGCACACATAGACATGTTCAAAATGTTTATCACACATACTATAGTACCTACACGGTATGCGTATGCAGTCTGCGTGGGTTTCATCCGGGTGCTCCGGTTTTTCCCCCGCGCTCCAATGGTGTGCGCATTTTTTAGCGCTATGCACAGCATAAACATGTGCAATTTGTTTTTTCGCATTCTAACATGCCTACACAATTGTGTACGCAGTCTGCGTGGCTGGTTTCCGCCCACGCCCCTATGATGTATGCGCCTTCGTAGCTGGCACAGTATAAACATGCTTAATATGTTTATCCACACATACTAAACTACATACGCCGTATGTGGTTGTACTATGCTCTTGTGGCTGAGTGGGTTTCCTCCCACGCTCTAATTGCACGTTTTGACGCAATACACAGCATAAACTATACGTTTTGTACAATCAGCACTTATCAATGGAGTAGCTGCTGGATGGAGCATTGTCATAAGGATCCCTGGTACCACCTTCCACCTGCCCTTCGGTGGTGATCAGAAGCGCTGGCTTGGACTGTGTTCGCCATGCTGAGGTTAGCGTTACGCCCGTTAGTGGCGGCGTCTCTGGCGTTTCTGAAGCTCAGTGACTGGGGAAAAGCCTCTGCTTCATCTATCAGTCGACCAGCAGGTGCACTGCAACTGCTTTAGCCTCTAGGGTCTCTGTGCCCGGGTTGGATTTGCGCCTCCTGTAGAGGCTGATTTACTGGTTCACTGAGCGAGTTTCTTGGGAAACTGTCAGGTTGCCTTTCTTTGCCAACAATTGAGACACCCCGTAAGCCGGGGCCTCCCTTCTCCGATACATTGCGGGGTCTCTTTGAGATTCTCATACCCATCCCGCTGCAGGACGGTCCCGTCGGCCGTGTTCATTCCAGGAGAAAGGGTCTTTACATCCGGAGGTGTTTTCACCTCCTTTACCGGAGGTGGGGTACCGGATGTGGACCTTCTGGCCTCTCGACTCACTCGCAAGGTGTCGAGATTCGTGGCCAGGTCCAGGGATCCCTGGGCAGATGCATCAGACGCGTTGGTGGCCCGTGGGGGCAGTATCGCCTGATGTATGCTTACCCTCCGCTACTGTTCTTTTCCCAAATTGTCTTTATTGAAGCTTTTTTGGTGTTTTTGAGATACAAAACAGGGCCATTGGGGCATACCCCGGCCAAGCCTTACACATAACCATGTGCACACCATATAACTAACATCGAATCCTAACACTAAACATACCTAACTAAACACACTATAAACACCTCTCAGGTTACACATGATAGGATTACAACAGGAGTCATTATTTCTTGTAGGACCTCGTCTCATTCCTAGATGTCTGGGTTGAATTTTACAGGAGCATGTAGGAGTAGGTACTATTATCTATTGAATGTTGCTTACACCTCCGTTTTGCCTATACAGAGTACAGAACTCAACTCTTAGCAGGACAGATGGGTACAGAGGAGATCCGTCTAAGTCACTCCTCCTGAGGGTTGGTCATCAGTTGTGGACTCTGAATCTGTCCACAAATGCCAGACTTTTTCATATTTTTTGGGGCATCCACGAGACTGATACGTCGCTTTATAGAGGGGTACCATTGTATTAACTAGATTCTTCCATGAGGTCAGGGTAGGGGGGGTGGTTGACCTCCATTTTAAAACTATGGCTTTTCTTGCACAAAAGAGAAAGATACCTATTAGGGTACGTATTGTTTTGGCAAGTGCCAGTTGCTCCACCAGGCCAAGGAGGCAGACACTAATTGTCGGGAATAGAAATGGTAGTTAGGCTGTGGATAAATTGAGTTACCTCCCGCCAATAGTCCCGGATCCGTGGGCAATCCCAGAACATATGCGCAAAGTCTGCAGGAGTATCAGAGCATCTCTAGCAGCTAGCCGGCAGGGCCGGGTATATGCGATGGAGGCGTTGGCGGCCTGTAATAGACCCTGTGGAGGATTTTGAATTGGATCAGTTTATCCCTAGTAGCTACCAGCAGTTGGAATGGATAGTCCCACATATCCTCCCAGTCCTCGTTGTCCAGCTCCTGCACCTCCGCCGGCCACAGACCGCGCAGACCATCCAGTCCAACCTGGATGGACGGTAGGAGTGCCCTATATATTTGGGATAATGGTTTTAAAAGCTCAGCATCGTCTAGGAGAGTCTCCAAGACGTCAAGTTCCAGCCGAAGCTGAACTGACCTGAATTGCGAATTAAAGGCGTGGCGGAGCTGCAGGAACCTGAAAAAGAAAGAGTTCGGAAGCTGGAATTTGTTTTTAAGCCTATCGAATGTGAATAGCCCCAGCTCGTCGCAGATATCCCTCAAATACTTGATGCCCTTACTGGCCCACAGACCCGGATCCTGTAAAGAGTGGAACTCCCGCAGCCTCGGATTACACCAGAGTGGCGTATTAGGGGACCATCTGGCCTTTGCCAGATTAGGTTTAATCACTATCGTGTACCATGCCGTAATAATCGCTTTCATAGCTAGAGTTAAGGGTATCGCATAGCCCCCTGACCCCCTATAGAGTGCATTGCGAAGGGCCTCGAAGGATCCTAAGTGTGCTGCCTCTAGGACGACTGACGCATTGGTGTCGTCCGAGACCAGCCAGTTGTGGGCGTGGGTGAGCATTGCTGCCAAATAGTAGGTGTGAAAGTCTGGGCAGGCAAGCCCCCCCCTGCGTCCATGGTCTACGCAAGATCTTTTTACTGAATCTAGCCGGGTGTGATTGCAACAAGAAGGAAGCCACTGAGGAGTCTAGCTGCCGGAAAAGAGTCTTGGGGATCCAGACCGGAGAGTGCCGCAAGATGTACAGTAGGACCGGGAGTAGTTTCATTTTTATTAAGTTAATTCTCCCTATTAGAGACAATGGGAGGTTTGACCAAGCCTTCAGTTTTAATTTACACCACTGCAGCACCCGGGACAGGTTAAGTTTGAAAAAATCCTTGGTAGTGGGCGATATATTTATTCCTAGGTATCTAATGGTATCTGCCCATTGTAGAGGTGAATTAGGATCTCTCAGCCTCTCTGCCCCGGGCTCTATGGGTAAAATTTGTGATTTGCTCCAGTTGGTTCGGAGGCCAGAGAGAGTCGCAAAACGATCCAGAAGCCGAAGCGCCCCGGTGAGCGAGGGACCAGGGTCCCTGAGGAAGAGGATCAAATCATCGGCATATAATGCCAGTTTCTCGGTCACCGAGCCGACCCGTATTCCAGATACCCCACTCAACCTCAGCAGGGCCTCAGCCAGAGGCTCCATTACCAGGGCGCACAGTGCAGGTGATAAAGGACACCCCTGTCTTGTCCCCCTCTTAATCGGAAAGGAGGGTGAAAGCCTACCATTTTAATTTGATACGAGCGGTGGGGGCCCTATACAGTAAGCCGATCCATTTCCGGAAAGTTGGGCCAAAGCCAAAACCCTCCAGAACCTGCATCATATAGGACCATCTGACTGTATCGAAAGCCTTTTCGATGTCGAGGGATTCCAATACCCTGGAGGCAGACTCCTTGGGCGGAAGCTGGAGATGGGTAAAGACTCGTCTAAGGTTAATGTCCGTGGACTTGCCAGGCATAAAGCCTGTCTGATCTATATTGACAAGGGATGGTAATACCTGCATGAGTCTATTGGCTAGTACTTTCGTGAGTATCTTGAGATCGTAGTTCAGCAACGAGATGGGTCTATAGGATGAGCAGCAAGTGGGGTCCTTCCCTGTTTTGGGCAGCAGCACTATATGTGCCTGATACATGCTATCTGGTAGCCTATCGGATTCCAGGCAGTTTGTGAATAACTGAGTCAGTTTGGGGACCAGTAAAGTAGCGTTTTTTTTTTGTACCAGTCCCCAGGTAGACCATCAGGGCCCGGGGACTTATTGTTGGGCAAGGAATAGATTGCAGCTTCCATTTCTAGATGTGTGAATGGCTTATCTAGCGCTACCCTGTCCTCCTCAGAGAGGAGAGGCAAAGTAATTCCCCCCAGTTCCTCCAGCCTAGCAGCAGCCGAGCCAGAGAATGGGTCATCATACAGAGTACTATAGAGATGAAATTCCCGCAGAATACCCTCGGGGTCTGTGACCTGGCAACCAGAGGGAGTCTGAATTCTAGGGACTACTGTTTGGAGCGTGGGTTCTGCCACAAGATTGGCCAACAGTTTGCCATTCTTGTCCCCTGACTCGAAAAGCTTGGCTACAAGCTTCCGTGCATCAGAGTGCACCAGCGAGGTGTAATGGAGCTTCAGATCCCTTCTCACCTGGGCTAGGGCAGAATAATTTTCAGGCGTGGGATGCCCCGCAAAAAGTTCCAGTGCCGCCCCTTCACTTTGTTCCAGTTGAGCGGTCTGTGACGCAAAGCCGGTTCTCACTGCCTTGATAGAGGAGACATATTCACCTTGGGCATGAGCCTTGCCTGCCTCCCAGACCACGTCAAGGGAAGCCGACCCCTCATTTGTCAGCCAGTACTCCGCGAGTCTGGGCTCTACCAACTCCTGGATTTGAGGATTGGCTATCCTATGGGACGCTAGCCTCCAGCAGCCTGGCTCGCGGGGGGTACCCAGAGTCAAGCCAAGCTCCAGCGGTGAGTGGTCTGAAAGACCTGCCAGGAGATAGGAGACTGCTCCGACTCGAGACAGTACAGAAGCCGACCCAAATATGAGATCTATGTGAGACCCAGACCTATGTGGTGCTGAGATATGTGCATACGTCCTATCCTCCGGATAAAAAACGTGATGGTGACTGCGCTGTAATGTGTCAGATAAAGTAAAATTGGGGAGGGGAGAGGAAGTGTAAATGAAAAAACGATGGGGATAGGACAAACACAGGTGAAAAAAGGTGAAAGGGAGGGGGAGGGAAAGGGGAAGGGGCAAATGGGGGAAAATGAGAGACAGAGTGAGTAAGTAATTAGCTGGTATTCCGCTAACTAACAGCAATGTGCAATGTGCACAGTGACACAAAAGTACGTGCACTAATAGAGGACTGATCAGAATATAATCAGAACAACAAAAGAAAAAACTATATAACACAGTGAATAGTAAGGCAATATAAGTGACATATACAACCACTATCTAAATAATCAAAATGTACAGCACGTGTTAAAAAATTAAATCACTAAAACATATTAGTAATCCACAAACATTATCCATAACTGAAAAGGATAGGGTGGATAGGATAAATAGAGTAACACACTCAGTGCATACGTGAACTAAACTGGTAAAGAAAAAACAGTCCCAAAAAAAGTCCTGGTAGTGACTTCCCAATACTTCCAAAGATAACTAATAAGTTTATGGTAAATGGATAATATATGTGAATAAGTTCCCGTCACCAAATGCTTGGAGAAAGTCCTGTGGCATCCACCCTGTGATCACACCTGGCTTACCTCCCTATTGGAGGGGGGGGGGGCGGTATGCAGCAACTCTCTGTAGTTAGGGAGGGTATCGCGTCCTTTTGGGCTGGTCTTTGTGGCACCGTTAATCATTGGAGTGTATATGAAAAAATACAAACAAAAAGCACATCAATAGCGCAACTTTGTGAGTGCAGCAAGATGGATCACTGGTGCATACATTCACACACTCACTTGTGATGAAGTGAGCGTGGACCTCAATCCAAACGAGCGCCGAGCTCGTGCCAGTGGGAAAAGGGTGTAGCATCTATGGTGCAATCAGTGCATCCCTCAGGTGTCAGCAGCGGCAGTCACAAAGTTGAGATGTACAAAATAAAGGAAGGAAAAATAGTGTGGGTCTGAAACCACTAAGGGCGTTTTAATAAAATCAAAGTAAAAAACTCACATTTAAAAGTCAGAGCGGGGTGTTGAATCCTTACGAGCGGCGAGCTCGTCTCCTCTCAGATCTGCTGGCGGTGTGTCTGTGCTTCCGTCCTGACGCGTGTCGTCATATCACATGACTTCATCAGATATTTATTTTGTACATCTCAACTTTGTGACTGCCGCTGCTGACACCTGAGGGATGCACTGATTGCACCATAGATGCTACACCCTTTTCCCACTGGCACGAGCTCGGCGCTCGTTTGGATTGAGGTCCACGCTCACTTCATCACAAGTGAGTGTGTGAATGTATGCACCAGTGATCCATCTTGCTGCACTCACAAAGTTGCGCTATTGATGTGCTTTTTGTTTGTATTTTTTCATATACACTCCAATGATTAACGGTGCCACAAAGACCAGCCCAAAAGGACGCGATACCCTCCCTAACTACAGAGAGTTGCTGCATACCGCCCCCCCCCCCCCTCCAATAGGGAGGTAAGCCAGGTGTGATCACAGGGTGGATGCCACAGGACTTTCTCCAAGCATTTGGTGACGGGAACTTATTCACATATATTATCCATTTACCATAAACTTATTAGTTATCTTTGGAAGTATTGGGAAGTCACTACCAGGACTTTTTTTGGGACTGTTTTTTCTTTACCAGTTTAGTTCACGTATGCACTGAGTGTGTTACTCTATTTATCCTATCCACCCTATCCTTTTCAGTTATGGATAATGTTTGTGGATTACTAATATGTTTTAGTGATTTAATTTTTTAACACCTGCTGTACATTTTGAATATTTAGATAGTGGTTGTATATGTCACTTATATTGCCTTACTATTCACTGTGTTATATAGTTTTTTCTTTTGTTGTTCTGATTATATTCTGATCAGTCCTCTATTAGTGCACGTACTTTTGTGTCACTGTGCACATTGCACATCGCTGTTAGCGGAATACCAGCTAATTACTTACTCACTCTGTCTCTCATTTTCCCCCATTTTCCCCTTCCCCTTTCCCTCCCCCTCCCTTTCACCTTTTTTCACCTGTGTTTGTCCTATCCCCATCGTTTTTTCATTTACACTTCCTCTCCCCTCCCCAATTTTACTTTATCTGACACATTACAGCGCAGTCACCATCACGTTTTTTATACTTTATTGTTCATTTGGACCAGACCCCTCGGTGATTGCTGCAGTATCTCATCCGTTTCCTATCCCTCCCCCTTACCTCCTACCCGTTTCACTACTCGGTTAGCGCAAGGGTTCTTTTTGTTTTATATATCCTCCGGATGCTTCCACCGCCAGATCTCTTGGAGACCAAAAGTGTCCGCCCAAAGGTCCAAATCAGGGGGGGTAGGTCTAAGGGTGTTAGAGGTGTCTTTGTTATGATCTAGGATGGCGTTAAAGTCCCCTCCAATGAGAATATTGTGGACCTGGAGGGGGGCTATTTTTGTAAGGACGGTGTACAGGATGGAGGAGTCAAATGGAGGAGGGATATATTCATTAATCATGGCCCACCGTTGGGCATACATTTCGAGAATCAAGATGAGGTATCTTCCCCCAGGATCCATGAAGACCTGTTCCACCGAGTAAGGAAGCGACTTGTTCAGCAGAATAGTCACGCCCCTTGCGTAGGAGGAGTAGGTGGCATGAAACCCTTGTTTAACCCATGCCCGCCTGAGTGCTAGGATTTTGCTGCCTGTCAGATGAGTTTCCTGGAGAAACAAAATGTGAGGTTTGTGGGACTGCAAAAATTGTAATACGAACGATCTTTTTACCTGGTCATTCAGTCCTCTAACATTCCAAGATATCAGCCTTAAATCTATACCCATTTGAAATAGTTCAATGTCAGTAGGATCATAGAGGACCCATCCCCTGTTATGTTCTGGCCATAGGCCCGCTGCAGAGACAGTCCAGAGGGTGTAGCAGTCCAGTGATTCTGAAGAAAAAAAAGGTGATATGAACAGGAGAAGAAACGAGGTGATAACAACATAGTCCAGCAAGGAAAAAATGGTGTGGAACCTGAGCAGGTGTGGTAACTAACAAAGTGCATGTAACACCCTACCGCCTGGCATAACCCCAACTGTCGCCAAGACTGTTTCTGACCCTAAACTTGATTGTAGACGTCGCCTTCTGAAGGCTCAAAGTTCCTGAGACGACCTTAGCGTGAACTCAACCTAACACAGTAGGCGAGGGTGAGGGAGCTTGCATCCCATCACAGTGAGGGGGGACCGGGCACTCCGGGGCAGTGGTATGGTCCTTCAAAGTCGCGGGACTGCCCCAGGTAGAGATAGGTCACCAGGTCCTCTACTCAGAAAGAACAAACAAAACAGAACAAAGCAAGGGGGGGTCGACTGTGGATCACTTGTAGGGGTACGTTTGGGGTAACTCCGGTGCTTGCAGGATTAAAGTAGGAGAAAGAAGACCAGGATTCGGAAGAATCGTGCATCAGGTGGATTGGTGGGAAGGATCTTTCATCGCAGGGTAGTCAGCCAGCTATCAGCATCCGCAGGGTTGTCGAAGAAGCGGACCGCTCCGTCATGTTGGACTCGCAAGCGACTGGGGTAAAGCATGCTATAATTAATGCTCTTGTCTCAGACGTCTGCGGACATCCATTGAAGGTCTTCCTCTTCCTTTGCAATTCCGCGGAGAAGTCGGGGAAAAGAAGAACTGATGTGTTGCAATATTTGAGTGTGGCGTGTTTGCGGGCCTCAGAGAGAATCCTGTCCCTGTCCCGGTAATTGAGGAAGCGGACCAGGAAAGGCCTGGGGAGATTCCCCGGGATGGCTTTGCCCGTAGGCACTCGGTGGGCCCTTTCAACAACGTAGGTGGGGGGAACATCCGTAAAGCCCAGGAGATTTTTGAAGAACTCCTCCGCAAACACAGCAGGGTGATCCCCCTCTTCTCTCTCAGGCAGACCAAGGACTCTGACATTGTTGCGCCGCAGCCTGTTTTCTGCGTCATCTGACTTCGCGACAAGGGACTGTACAGTGCGCTGCAGCTCGGCAATGGAGGTGGAGTGAGTGGCCGTCAGATCCTCCGTGGCCGACACTGGATTCTGCTTCGGACATCCTCCCCCTGATCTTGTCCAAGTCGTTCCGTATAAAATTGCACTCCTCAGCGAGGTGGTCAATGCGTACCAGCAGCGAAGTCCTGCTCTGCTCGATCGCAGCGAGGATTGTGGCCGTGCTGTCATAAGATGGTGGGGCTGACCCCTCTGCCACTGGGGCCTCACAGGGATCCATGTCCAACTCGGCCAGCAAAGCCCGGATTTGCCCGACTAGGATGGGATCTGTATGCGGGGAAGAGGGCGGTGGCACCTGGAGCAGTGTATTGGCCTTGGTGGCTTTGGAGTTCCCCTTCCTTTTCTTGGAGGAGGACATCTGGCAGGTCACCTAGAGGTAGGATGTGCAACCGTGCCCAGAGGGGAGGCAGCAAGGGACCACCCAAGCTGGCTGCAGCAGAATAATCACAGGGGGTCACCAGGCGCCCGTCGCTCAGCAGCAGGCACCCGACCGGCAGGACAGAACGGAGCTGGGGAGCAGAGGCAGACAGGCGACAGGGGGGCTTTAGAATCCACACTCCAGGCTACCACAGCGGTATGCACAGTCCCTGCAGGGCTTCACACTGGGCTGAGGCAGTGTTGGGGAGAGAAGACCGGGCGGATGGATGTGAGCAGAGGATCCGAGTTCCGGAACTCGGACAGGCCTGCTGCGGTTCACCCCTGCGGGCCGCGGCTCAGGAAACGGCGGTGCTTTGCTGGCCGCGGCTTCTACGGATGTCCCCAGTTGCCAGACAGGCCTCCGGACCCCGCTAGATGGGCGGATGGGCAGGCAGGGGAGAGTGGATGACCCTCCTTACCTTCAGGCAGGCCGGGATCCGTACGTCCAAGAGAGCCACAGGCCGGCAAGATGGCGGCAGCCGCGGGAGAATGGAGCTGTGCTGGGCAGGTGACATCTGGCAGAGCTGCTGCAAGATACTGGCCCAGGATGTTTCCGGGGACCGAGAGGAACCGGCTGACAGGTAAGGAGATGATTTTGGGTTGAAAGTAAACTAGGATGGCGTCGGATGAGAGGCAGGATTCCCGGAGCTCCCCACAGACAAGTCCGCCGCTGTTCACATCAGGACACGCCCCCCCCATCCGCTACTGTTCTTGCCTTGCCTGCTTCGCAGTGTAGGGGCCAAGGCCATTCCGGTGATCCTCATTGCTCCAGTACGGCGACATTGGTACGCCGATCTAGTTCGGCTATTCGCAGACGTTCTTTGGCGACTGCCTATTTGGGTGGACCTTCTCATGGTCCCATACTTCATCCTGCTTTTACAGTCCTTGGCTTTAATGGCATAGCTGTTGACAGCCAGGTGCTGAGGGGCCGAGGTCTCTCAGATTCGGTCTATCACCGTACCTGGAAGGCTTACATCGCTATGTGCAAGGCGCTTGATTGGCGTCCACGGACGTATTCCGTTCCCAGGATTTTGGTGTTCTTACAGCGTGGTGTGACCCAAAAGCTGGCCTTGCGTACCATCAAGGGTCGGATTTCGGCCCGGGCTCTCTTTTTCAACGACCGCTAGCGGGCCATTCCTTGATTAGCACCTTTGTGCAGGGGGGTTCGCCATGCGAGATCCCCCTGTCAAGCCTCCTCTCCCTCCTTGGGATCTCAATTTGGTGCATCTCGGTTCTCCAAGAACATCCCTTTGAAAATATCAGAGATATTCCTCTCTTGACTTTCTCAGAAGGTGGCTTTCTTGGTGGCCATTACTTCTGTTAGACGGGTGTCTGAGTTGGCGGCCTTGTCCTGCAAGTCGCCTTACCTGGTCCTCCATAAGGATAAGGTGGTGTTGCGCCCGCAACAGTCTTTCCTTCCAAAGGTAGTTTCGGCTTTTCACCTTAATGAGGACATTGTCCTTCCGTCCTTGTGCCCTCACCCATCGCATCCCAGAGAGTTTGCGCTTCACACTTTGGATGTGGTGCGAGCCTTACGGGTGTACCTGGCGGCTACTGCTTCTATTCGAAAGTCTGACTCACTGTTTGTGTCTGTCTTTGGTCCAAAACAGGACCAAGCGGTGTCGTCTACCACCAATTCTAGGTGGATCAGACAGACCGTTATACAGGCCTGTGCCCTTAAGGGGCGGGCGCCTCCCTTTCCGGTTTCGGCGCATTCCACCAGGGCAGTTGGTGCTTCCTGGGCTTTCCAACATCAAGCGTCGGTTGCACAAGTGTGCAAGGCGGCGACCTGGTTGTCCATTCATACCTTTTCTAAGTTCTATAAGGTTGATGTGGCTGCATCTTCGGATGCTTCCTTCGGCTGCAAAGTGTTGCAGGCCGCTGTTTAATGTTGCAACTCCTCCGTTGAGGAGCTCTGCTACCACCCTCTCCTTTCTTTTCTTTTCTTTTCTTTTCTTTTTTTCTTGAACCACTCAGACTTAATCACAATAAGAGACTTGTTCATGATTTTATTCCTTAGTATCGTGTCTGCTTTAGATTCGCATCATTTGTGGTTCTCCAAGTTTTTAAAGTTGTTTCTTTATTAGTTTTCATAAAAAACGTAAGATATAATACAATCCCCTTCCTATAATACCCTTCCCCTTCCCATTGACCCCTGACCTCTTTCTTCTAACCTATCTACTTCTTCCATTTTTGTTCTCTGTTTTATTATTGTCTTATTATATTATTAACCCATTATCTCTGCATAGCCCATTGTATACTTGTAGGCTGTCCACGCCTTCCACTTTTCTTCAAATGCCTCTGAGTCCCTGTCACTAGATCTTAGATATTCCATACTATGAATTTTCGTCTAATTTACATAGTTACATAGTTAGTCAGGTTGAAAAAAGACAAAGTCCATCCAGTTCAACCATAAAAAAATAACTAAAATAAAAAAAAAAAATATCGTGCAATCCCATATACCCAATTCTATACCCACAGTTGATCCAGAGGAAGGCAAAAAACCCCAGCAGAGCATGATCCAATTTGCTACAGCAGGGGAAAAATTTCCTTCCTGATCCCCCGAGACGCAATCGGATTTACCCTGGATCAACTTTACCTAGAACTGTTAGTACTCAGTTATATTATGTACATTTAGGAAAGTATCCAGGCCTTTCTTAAAGCAATCTACTGAGCTGGCCAGAACCACCTCTGCAGGGAGTCTGTTCCACATTTTCACAGCTCTTACTGTGAAGAAACCTTTCCGCATTTGGAGATGAAATCTTTTTTCTTCTAGACGTAAAGAGTGCCCCCTTGTTCTCTGTGTTGACCGTAAAGTGAATAACTCATCACCAAGTTCACTTTATGGACCCCTTATATATTTGTACATGTTAATCATATCCCCCCTTATTCTCCTCTTCTCAAGAGTGAATAAATTCAGTTCCTCTAATCTTTCTTCATAGCTGAGCTCCTCCATGCCTCTTATCAGTTTGGTTGCCCTTCTCTGCACTTTCTCCAGTTCCCCGATCTGCTTTTTGAGAACTGGTGCCCAAAACTGAACTGCGTATTCCAGATGAGGCCTTACTAATGATTTGTACAGGGGCAAAATGATGTCTCTTTCTCTGGAGTCCATACCTCTCTTAATACAAGAAAGGACTTTGCTCGCTTTGGAAACCACAGCTTGGCATTGCATGCCATTATTGAGCTTATGATCTACCAAAACCCCCAGATCCTTCTCCACTACGGATCCCCCCAGTTGTATTCCCCCTAGTATGTATGATGCATTCATATTCTTAGCCCCCAAGTGCATAACTTTACATTTATCAACATTAAACCTCATCTGCCACATAGTCGCCCAATTAGACAGGGCATCGAGGTTGGCTTGTAAATTGGAGACATCTTGTAAGGACGTTATTCCACTGCATAGCTTGGTGTCATCTGCAAAGACAGAAATGTTACTTTTGATCTCAGACCCAATATCATTTATAAAGATATTAAAAAGTAAGGGTCCCAGCACTGAACCTTGGGGTACACCACTGATAACCTTAGACCATTCAGAGTAAGAATCATTAACTACTACTCTCTGAATTCTGTCTTTTAGCCAGTTTTCTATCCATTTACAAACTGATATTTCCAATCCTGTAGACTTTACCTTACACATGAGCCGTGTGTGGGGAACTGTATCGAACGCTTTTGCAAAATCTAAGTATACCACGTCCACAGCCACACCTCTGTCCAAGGTTTTACTTACCTCTTCATAAAAAGAAATCAGGTTTGTCTGACAACTTCTGTCTTTCATGAATCCATGCTGTCTGTTGCTTAAATAGTTTTTTTCCAGCAAGAATTCATCTATGTGGTCTTTTATTAATCTCTCCAGTATCTTCCCAACTATGGAAGTTAAACTAACAGGTCTATAGTTACTTGGTAAAGACTTTGTTCCCTTTTTAAATAAAGGCACCACATTGGCCCTGCGCCAATCCAGTGGTACTATTCCTGTCATTAATGAGTCCCTAAAAATTAGATACAATGGCTTTGAAATTACAGAGCTCAATTCTTTTAGGATCCGTGGGTGTATGCCATCTGGTCCAGGTGCTTTATCCACCTTTATTCTGTCTAAATATTTCTGGACCATATCACTTTTGAGCCATTGTGGATTTGGGGCTATGTCACTACCACCCCCATTATGGACATGAACTCCCCCATGCTCCATTGTATACACAGAGCTGAAGAAAGTATTTAATAAATTAGCCTTCTCTTTGTCCCCAGTCACCCACTCTAGATTATTTTGTAAAGGGCCTACATGCTCAGACTTGACCTTTTTACTATTAATATATTTGAAGAATTTTTTGGGGTTTGTCCTACTATCTTTTGCAATCTGTCGTTCGTTTTGAATTTTTGCATCCTTGATTTCCTTTTTACATATCCTGTTATATTCTTTGTAACATTTAAACGACACTAGTGTTCCTTCATTTTTATATTTTTTAAAAGCGCTTTTCTTATTGTTTATAGCTTTTTTAACTTTAATTGTGAGCCACATAGGTTTTATTTTTAGCCTTTTAAACTTATTGCCCATGGGAATATACTTTGCAGTGAGTTCACAAACAGTCTTTTTGAAGAATTCCCATTTCTGTTCTGTGCCCATTGATGCCAATATTCTCTCCCAGTCTAAGTCCTGGAGAGCAGCCCTCATCCTTGGAAAATTTGCTTTATTGAAATTAAGTGTTTTTATCCTTCCTGCATGTATTTCTTGCTTACAGCTAACATCAAATGAAATCATGTTATGGTCACTGCTACCCAGGTGTTCCTTTATCTGAACATTAGTAATATGCTCTGCATGGTTTGAGATTACCAGGTCCAACAGAGCATCATTCCTAGTTGGGGCCTCAATAAACTGGACCATAAAATTGTCCTGCAATAGGCTTATACATTTTTGCCCTTTAACTGTCCCAGCAGTGCCATTACTCCAGTCAATTTCTGGGTAGTTAAAATCCCCCATTATTATCACCGTCCCAGCCCTTGCAGCCCTTTCCATCTGTGCAAGGAGCTGAGTCTCCACCTCCTCATTAACATTGGGTGGTCTATAACAAACTCCAATGATTAACTTTGAACTACGCACATCTGTATGCAGTTCCACCCATAATGCTTCAGCCTCATCACACTCTCCATCAACCAGGTCCTCTTTCACACTCGCTTTGAGATCACTTCTCACATAGAGACAGACCCCGCCACCTTTCCTTTTTGCCCTGTCTCTCCGAAAGAGTGCATAGCCAGGAATATTAATAATCCAGTCATGTGAGGATTGAAGCCACGTTTCAGCAATACCGATTACGTCATAGCTCTCCTCATGCACCAGAGCTTCCAACTCACCTATTTTGCTTGGCAGACTTCTGGCATTGGTGAACAAACACTTTAATGTATTAAATTTTTCTCTGGTGTTTTTCATATAATTTTTAGTAGTACAAATGGCACTATAGTTTCCAATGGCTGTTTGCAACATGGGAACTTTCTTGTCACCTGCCATAACCCTCCCCCCATCTATCCCCATTCCACTCTCCATTAATGTCTGACCACTAACTGACCTGTGTGCCCGATGTAATTCTAGTTCACCCTCCCCCCTCAAACCTAGTTTAAATACTCCTCCAGCCTTCCCATAAACCTCTCCCCCAGCACAGCAGACCCCCTTCCATTCAAGTGCAAACTGTCTTTAGCATATAGGTTGCACCCCAATGAAAAGTCAGCCCAGTGCTCTAGAAACCCAAATCCCTCCTCCTTACACCAGGTCTTTAGCCATGCATTCAGCTCTCTAATCTCCCCCTGCCTTTCCTGTGTTGCGCATGGCACAGGCAATATTTCAGAGAATATCACCTTGGAGGTCCTTGCCTTCATCTTGCAGCCTAGTTCTTTAAATTGATTCTTAAGGAGCCTCCACCTTCCATGTATACTGTCATTGGTTCCAACGTGGACCAAGACAGCTGGGTCATGCCCAGCCCCTCCCAGTAATTTATCCACCCGGTCCACCACATGCCGAACCCTGGCACCAGGGAGACAGCAAACCATTCGGTTGAGGCGATCCTGGCAACAAATTATTCTATCAGTCCTTCTGATTATAGAATCCCCTATAACCACCAACTGTCTTGGCCTACCTGCACTCCCCTCACCACCTCTACTAGATGGGTTGCTCTCCCGGCTGTTAGGGGTAGCAGTGACATCTAGGGCTGCCACCTCTGTGTTTGCCACCTCCACATCTTCACCCAACGTGGAAAATTTGTTTTGATGCACAAATGCAGGACTGGCCTTCCTTTTCTGCAAGCCCCTTCCACTCCCTCTAACTACATTAACCCATCTTCCTATCTGATAATCCTGACTTGCCACTCCACCCTCCACATCAGCCCTACTGACCACCTGCTCAGCGAGCAGAGGACCCCTTTCAAGGTTGTCCTTTCCGCCCAGTGTTGCAACTTGCTCTTCCAGATCTCTAATGCGAGCTTCCAGAAGGGCAACCTGCTCACATCTGTCACAGCGGTATCCATCCTGGAGCTGTTGCACCAATTTTGCATACATGTGGCACACTGTGCACTGAGCAAAACCTTAAACCCTGCTAGCACTCATTTCCCAGTTACAATATAATTACTTGTAGGAAGTTTATAATGTTACTCACAGTTTAGAAGACTCCTGTCTTAACTCCTGTTTAAAACTCCTGGTTTTTAACTCTCCACTGTAGTTCAAAATTCCACTGATGTTCACAAAATCCACATGCAAGCCACCATCAGCAGGGAGCCAGCTCCTAAGGGAGTTTGTACAGACACTTATATACTCACCTGTGAACAATTAACCACTCTCCTTAATTAGCAGAAAGAAAAAAAGCTGTTTAAAAAGTGTCAGAGAAAGGAGTGGGGGGGGGGGAGAAAGTATTTTTAAAACTGATAAACGTATCAAATAAAGGACAAAAAATAAAAATAAATCAACACTTGCAAGCAGAAGCAGTTAGAAGCAAAACTCCTGGTTACACCATCCCTTCCGATTAGGGCTATCCGGATCTTGCCAATATTTAGGAATTTGGCTTTTGGCTTTTAGCTGCGTTTTAATAATTGTGGGATTAAACTTTTAAGGTATAGTTTGTTCGCCATCCGAATCCCATGTAATAGGCATCCCCACGGGTCGTCCGGTATTTCTATGTTAGTTATATCTCTCATGGTTCTCCTTATCTCAATCCAATATTTTTTAATTTTTGGGCATGTCCACCATATGTGGGCCATTGTCCCAATTTCCTGGCACCCACGCAAACATAATTGTGATTTTTTTCCGTAGCGTATCTGTGCATCCTATCCATAGTTAGGTACCATCTAACGAGACATTTATAATTAGTTTCAACTATATTACAATTCACAGAAGTTGAGTGAGCCCCGTTAATCATTTGTTTAATCTCGCTCTCTTGGACTTGTGATCCCAATTCCTCTTCCCACTTAATGAATGGCAATACCTCCGGCTTTTTTATGTTATTTAAGATTTTGTAAATCTTTGAAATAACTCCTTTCTTCCCCTTTTCCTCACATAATTTCTCCAACGGCCTTTAATTTTCTTTGGCTCTGATAGGTTTAGGTAATTTTTCAAAAAAATGTTTTAACTGGGTGTACCGCCATTCATCAATCAGTCTCCATTCCATATTTTTTTTTAATTCCTGAAATGTGATTCATTTATTTTGGACCATAACATCTTTTAGTTGTGCATTTTCTTTTAAGATCCATTTCCCAATTTTTTTTCCCTTCCCGGTGTGAAATAACTTGTGTCCTTTAATGGTATAAGAGGTGAATTGTACTGCCAATTTTCTTTTTTGTGTATCTTATCCCAGATTTTTAGTGCATTTCTAGTGATATTGTGTGTATTTGTGCCCATTTCTCGGTATTGTGCCAGTATCCATATTACCTTCCCTAGTGACGTTTTACTAATTATACCTTCCATATTTACCCAACTCTTCTCTGTACGTTCGTTGGCCCATTCCATTATCCGCGCTATTACTATCACGTTGTAATAATTTCTAATGTCAGGTGCTTCCAGTCCCCCTTGGCCCTTCTCTTTTGTCAGTAACGTCCACTTGGTACGTGTTTTTTTTCCCACGCCAAGTGAAAACCGAAAATAATATTTGTAATTTTTCAAAGAAAGCCCGAGGTAGTGGGATCGGGATCATCTGCAATTCATAGACTATTTTGGGAAGAATGATCATCTTAAAGGGGTTGTAAAGCTTCGTTTTTTATTTTCTAAATAGGTTCCTTTAAGCTAGTGCATTGTTGGTTCACTTACCTTTTCCTTAGATTTCCCTTCTAAATATTTTTTTTCTTTGTTTTCTTTGTCTGAATTTCTCACTTCCTGTTTATCCTCAGTAAGCTGTTCAGTAAGCTGTTCTGGATGACTCCACACCACTCGGATGATGGTGTGGAGTTCAGTGAGGAGAAACAGGAAGTGAGAAATTCAGACAAAGAAAACAAACATTTAGAAGGTAAATCAAAGGAAAAGATAAGTGAAGCAACAATGCACTAGCTTAAAGGAACCTATTTAGAAAATAAAAAACGAAATTTACAACCCCTTTAAGGATTCCTATTCTCCCACTCCATGATAGTTGCCCCGGTGCAATTTTATTCAATTCTAACCTGATTTCATTTAGTAGTGGGATAAAGTTATCTTTATAAATTGTCTCAGTGTTGACGGTTAGTTTAATTCCAAGGTACGAAAGGGCTTTTTCCCCCCAGTTGAATGAGAAAGCCTTTTGATATATACTCCTGTCTATTTTATGAATGTTAATGCTTAATGTTTCCGATTTAGTCCGATTTATTTTGAAATTGGACAACTCACCGAACTCATTGAGAGCCTTTAGAATATTGGGTAGGGTTATTTTGGGGCGAGTGATGAAGAACAAGATATCGTCCAAGATATCGTCCGATATCGTAAGCTGCGAGCTTGTGCTCTTCATCACCTACCATTATCCCGCTTATATCCGTGTTCCGCCTAATCTTCCTTAATAAAGGTTCCAACGCAATCACAAATAGCGGTGACAAAGGGCACCCCTGTCGAGTGCCATTCCTCATCTCGAACGGTGCAGATAGTGTCCCGTTTACTTAAACTCTCGCTGAGGGCTTATTCTACAAAAAATGTAATCCAATTACTCATTCTGGGTCCTAGACCTATTGCCTCTAGTGTTGACTGCATGAAGCCCCAGTCTACCCTGTCAAAGGCGTCAATTGACAGGAGTAGTCCTGGGGCCCCACTTTCTTTGATTTCCTGAATGGCCAAGAGCGATCTTATTCCATTATCTTTACCCTCCCTTCCTGGGATAAAACCGACTTGATCTAAATGTATAACATCTTTCATAATGGTTTTCATCCTATTAGCTAGGATCTTAGAGAAGATTTTAGTGTCTATATTTAAGAGTGAGATCGGTCTATAGCTGGAACATAATGTGGTATCTTTACCCTCTTTTGGGATTATAGTTATTATGGCTTCTAATGCCTCCTTCCACATCTCCCAATTGACACCTATCCCATTCATGTAAGAACACATTTTTGGGGTTAATAGATCTATATATTTTTTGTAATATAGTATCGTCAGACCGTCTGGACCTGGGCTTTTCCCATTTGGTAGTTCTTGGACAATTTTTTTAATCTCCTCTTCTCTTATGGGGGCTTCTAAAAAATCTAATTTGTCTTCAGGAATTTTAACTGGATCAATCTCCTTAATATAAGCTTTAATTTTCTCCCCTTTTTGTTTAATCTCTTCCTTTGTATCCAGGGCGTTAATTGAGTACAACTGACTATAATATTCTTGAAAGGAATTGGCTATTTCCGGTGTTTTGTATCTTAATTCCCCGGTCTTAGTTTGTATTTTCTCTATATAATTAACGTTTTTTTTCTTTTTTAATATTTTCGCCAAGTACTTCCCCGGTTTATTGCCCCATTGATATCTCTCTTTCTTAATTTGATTATAGACAGTCCGGGTTTCTTGTTCAAAAACCTCTCTTAACTCCGCTCTTTTAATATATGTTCTCTCTCACTAGTTTTCTTTTGTTGCCGTTCCAGTTCGGAGATCTCTTTCATTAATAATGTTTTTTTTTTCCTGTGTCCTTCTTCTCTTTTTTACCGCACCCTCCCTTATTAATATCCCACAGATATAAACTTTGTGAGTTTCCCAGACTATGGCCTCTGACATACCCTCTGTACTATTCTCCCTGAAGAATTGATCTAGTTATACTTTTATTCTCTGGCCTATGTTTTTGTCCAATAATAATTCTTCGTTCAACCTCCATTTATTATTCCTTTTTTGTACTTCCCCGATGTTCCATTGGAGTGTTATTGGTGCATGATCCGAGAATGTTGTAATGCCAATATTAGTTTCTATTGCATCCAGTAACCGATGCTCTACTAAAAAATAATAGATTCTTGAGTACGTCCCACGGGGGAGTGGAATGTATAATCCGTTGCTTTAAATGTTGTGTTCTCCATGCGTCCACTAGTTGGTGTTGATGCATTTTTTTTTTATTTATTCCTCTGGGCCATTCCAGTCCCCCTTGCATGTGACGTACTGTCAATAGTTGGATCCAAACATACATTAAAGTCTCCAGCTAATATGGCCCCCCCTTTCTTAAAGTCCATAAATTTGGCTATAATCTTCATTAAGTAATGGGTTGGTTTTTTATTTGGTCCATACACGTTTGCCAGTGAGACCTCAGCTCCATTCAGTTCTCCTTTTAGGAATAAGTATCTCCCCTCTGGGTCCTCCTTCTCGTCGAAGGTAAACCGGGTCCCCCTGGCAAACCCTATGGCCACTCCTTTAGCTCTACTTAGAGGTGAGTCCCCGTAATACCACAAGGGGTACTCTTTTGAAATAATTTGACAATTTGAGCCTATAAGAAAATGGGTCTCCTGTAGAAACACTACATCCGCTTTCAATGAGATTAATTCTCTAATTATATTTGCCCTCTTAATGGGAGCGTTTAGCCCCTTACATTGTATGAAATTAGACTTATTTTAGGCATTTGGTAATTCTAGGGTGACCCTACTGAACAGGAAGAGCTAATTCTCTCAAGATTATTGCTTAGAGGTCCCTCCTTCACCCACCCCCCCCCCCATCCCTCGCCACCCCCTCCTATCCCCCTCCCCTCCCCCCTTTTTTGGGGTCTTGAAGCTTCCCCATAGCCCCTTAATCCGTGGCCCTCCTCCTCCATATGGCCCTACGGATTCTCCCCCCTAGAGGTTGAGCTCTGACTGTTGGCACCGGATCAAGGGCAGTTGCTCCCCACTCGGGGGTCCCCTGTGCCCGTTCCGCTCCCCAGTCCGCTATATTTTTTATTTGATGTCCTATCCCCATCCCTCCCCCCTTAACCCCCCCTCGTCTCCCCACCTCTCATCTACCCAGTCTCAGCAGCCCCCAACTCTCCTCCTATTTACCCATCTTCCCAAACTTTTTTCTTTATTCCCTTCTTTTTCTTCTTCTTTTTTTTTTTTTTTCTTTTTCTTTTAGTGCGCTGCGCATTATTCGTTTTTCCTGGATTTTGGAATCCAGGTCTGTTTGTCCGTTGTCTTCTTCCTATGTTCTCTTTCCCACCATCCTGGGATATCAATTTCAGTAATGTCTAGTCTTTTACAAAAGTTAGTGGTGTCCTCTGGGAATCTGAGGGTTGCTGAGCGTTCCTCCTTACGTCCCACTAGACACGCTGGGAAGCCCCAGAAGTATTGGATTTCCTGAGTCTTAAGATGTTCTAATAGTGGTTTTAAAATTCTTCTCCTATTCAGTGTCTCTCCCGCCAGGTCCGGATATATCTGTAACATAGTATCCTCGTACTTAGCCGGAACATTATATTTTAAACTTTGTCGAACCTGATCTTTGTCTTGATAATTATGAAATCGCGCAATAACGTCTCTTGGGGTATCTCCGGCTAGACCAACAGGTTTCCTGATCCTATGAATTCTTTCAAATTTTATCTTTTCTGTTGCGTTTTTATTTAGCATATGTCTAAACACTTTATCCATTTTTTCCTGTAGATCTTCTGTTTGTTGGTCCGGTAAGCCTCATATCCTCAGATTTTTTTTCTCCTGTTACGGTTTTCCTGGTCTTCAAGTCTATATTTCATATACATTTGCTCTTTCTGTAAGTCTTCCAATTGCCATTTTAGTTCCTTACCCTCCACTGCTTGTGCCTCTATCTTTTCCTCCGTTTCGTCAACTCTCCTCAGTAAATGATTCATGTCTTCATGTATTATCGATATTTCCTCTTTTAAGCGATTTCTCCATTTTGTGCATAACTGTTTCCATTCTAGCAAACATCTCCACGATTTTCCTTTTTGGTAGGTAGTTGGTCTTTTTGTTTATTCTCTGCAATATCTATCTTCTTTTCTCTTCTCTTCTCTTTCTTTCAGATGTCTGCCTCCATATATTCTGAGTGTCTTCTCGTATTTGATTTCTGTAGGCCCTCAGATGTCCTCCTATTTGACAGTGCCGATTTCCCAGGACTGTCTTTAGAAACTTCTTCTGTCATGAATTTTTTAATAGAGCTCGGGCTTGCGCTTGTTTTGGGAGTTTAGCCGTTGTGCCCCTTAACTGCCTGCCCCTCATCATTCTTGCTTTTTCTTCCACTTGCGTCCCTGTTCCTGCGTGTTATGTAGATCTCTATATTAGATCCCCCCTGTTGCCTCAAAGGACCCTCCCCTTTTCCTTTTTTTCTTTCCTTATTCTATCAATACTGTAATATAGTTTGATTTTCAGAGTTTGACCATTACCAAGCAATAGTCGGCATTAATCAGAAAACTTGGTGGAAGAGATATGCAAACGCGGGCTATAAAACCAATAGCCTAGACTCAATATCCTAGTAATTCAGGGTAAGTAGTCAATGTTGGTTAATGTTCGGTCATACCGTTTCTTGAACTCTTTTCCTTTCCCTTATAGCATTCAGTTCGGTTCAATAAATGTATGTAGAAATAAAGGAGTGACTCACCCTTTAGTTGCTTCGGTTTGCCGTGTCTGATTTCTTATTTCCTGAGATCCCTTATGTTGATTATTGAAGTCAGGGAGTTGAGCCAGTTCCTATCTCTGAGGGTAATGATAATTATAGTATTCTCTAATTCTTTAATGAGCAAATAATCAAGGTACTTTATTTTGTTTTGCGTCTTCCCTGTATATGTTTCTTCTAGTGCCGTGAGTAGAACTGGTACTATGGTGCTGTGGGTGGTGCACAGCAATGGAAGCTAAAGAGGTTATGGAACACAAATAAAGGGCTCCTATGCGTCCAACTTAATCCAAAATTAAATAATTAACCACCCTCTTTCTGATACTGCTTTGGGACGTCCCACGTGTTTCAGTATTAGAGCTGTGTCAGTCCATGGACGATAAGAGAAAATAGGATTTTTGTACTCACCGTAAAATCAGTTTTTCTGACGTCCATGGACTGACACAGCACCCACCCTTCTTTTAAGGTTTGTACTGCTTTGTTACGAACTGAGGCTGCGGGTAGGAGGGTTATGTCCGGAGGGACCGCCCCCCTGGGCAGGGCTGATCCGCTCTGTTTTTTTAGAATGTATGTTTCTAACATTTTGCCTAGATCTTCTCCTGCGAGCAGGGACATAAGCCCATGTGTTTCAGTATTAGAGCTGTGTCAGTCCATGGTTGTCAGAGAAACGGATTTTACGGTGAGTAAAAATTTTTTTTATTTTTTTTACTGAGCTAAAATACAGCCCATTAATTGTAAAGTGCCTATACACAGAAGCGCGTAAATAAGCGCCCTGCATTCTTCAGTAAAAACCCCCCAGAAAAATCTGCTTTTATGGTCAACAATTTGTCTCATGCGCACGAATGTGCACAAATGTCCAATTACATATTGTGCAGAGCGAGAGCGCGGAATTGCGCAACCGCATTAATGCGAAAATACGCGCAAATTCATATAAAAAAAGTCTAAAAGGTATATGCTCAAACAGGAGTATCATGTGCCTTATGGCAATAAAATATACACTGCTATAAGCAATCATATTGTGTAAAAAAATTAAGTAAAAAATTATCTTGATCACTTCCCCAGAGTAGTACAATGTTACTATGGTAACATTATATTGCTCTAGTCAGTGTGTCACCAGTGTCCTTGATCACCAACACACCAGTTATATGATGACTCTGTACTGCACTGGTGACAGTATGTAAAAAATAAATAAAAAATTGGACATTTTTTTTAAATAAATTTTCCAAAAAATTACAAAAAAAATACAACTTTAAAAAAGCTCACCATGCCTCTTGCTAAATACCTTGGACTGTCTATTTTCCGAAAATTGGGGAGGGTATTTGTACTGTCTTGCTGTTTTCGGGCCTCAAGAAATGAGATAGACCATCAGTACATCCAGATTGATAATTTTTCAGATATATACCATAGTTTGTGAACTCTATAACTTTCCTACAGACTAAATAATATACACTGATTTGGGTTATTTTTGCCCAAAAATTTTGCAGAATACACTTTATAAATTTTATGAAGAACAATTTATTTGCAAAATTTTATAACGGAAACTAAGAAAAACCCGTTTGTTTTTTCTAAATTTTCTGTCTTTGTTTAGCAAAAAATAAAAAAACCCAGAGGTGATTAAATACCACCAAAAGAAAGCTCTAGTTTTGTGAATAAAATAATAAGAATTTAGTTTGGGTACAGTGCTGCATGTCATTTTGAAAGCTGAAAATTGGCCTAGGCAGGAAGGGGGTAAATTTGCCCAGTATTGAAGTGGTTAACCGCTTGCCGACTGTATACTGTTCATATATGGCAGCAAGGCGGCTCTCCTGTGCAAAATCGCATACTGCCGATCATTTGGGAGAGAAGCAGAATGGCGGTCTGACTGTAAACCAGGCAGAGCACCATTC
Source organism: Rana muscosa (assembly GCA_029206835.1). NCBI lineage: Eukaryota > Metazoa > Chordata > Amphibia > Anura > Ranidae > Rana > Rana muscosa. Next base: position 565,900,576 of record CM055116.1, on the reverse strand, counting down.
TGTGAGACGGGAAGGTAGCGATCCTGTGCTAAGCAGGAACACGGATCTCTGACTTCCCACAATACAAGCACCTCCCCCCCACAGTTAGCAAGCACACCTTAGAACACATTTAACCCTTTCATAGCTCCTGATGTTAACCCCTTCCCTGCCGGTGTCATTAGTACAGTGACGGTGCATATTTTTAGCACTGTATTGGTGTCACTGGTCCCCAAAAAAGTGTCACTTAGTGTCCAATTTGTCCGCTGCAAGGTCGCAGTCCCACTATAAATCGCCGCCATTACTAGTAAAAATAAATAAAAATTCCATACGTATAGCTCATAGTTTGTCGCCCCCAAAACTTTTGCACAAACCAATCAATATACGCCTATTGATTATTTTTTTTACCAAAAATATGTAGCAGAATGCATATTGGCCTAAATTGATGAAGAAATTCGATTTTATTTTATTTTTATTCTGGATGTGTTTTATAGCAGAAAGTAAAAAATTATCGTTTTTTTTATTTATTTTTTAATTTGCCGGTCATTTTTTGTTTATAGCGGAAAAAATAAAAGCCGCAGAGGTGATCAAATACCACCATAAGAAAGCTCTATTTGTAAAAAGGACATAAACTTTATTTGGGTACAGTGTCGCATGACTGCACAGTGGTCAGTTAAAGAAACGCAGTGCTGTATCACAAAAGATGGCCTGGTCATGAAGGGGGTAAACCCTCCGGAGCTGAAGTGGTTAAAGTTGCTTTTTTGGTTGTCATTATGTCTGTCAGGCGTGTTTGCGTTTGCAGCTTTGCCTTGTAAAAAACATTTTCTTGTTTTGGATAAGGTGGTTTTAAGACCAAAACCTTTTTTGCCTAATGTGGTCTCTTCCTTCCGACTCAATAAGAACTTCCTTCTCTCTACCCTGCCTCAAAACATGGTTTTCTTTACATTGTTTGGATGTGGTTAGGGCTGTCAGTCTACTTGACAGCCACAGCCTCCTTTTGCATCACGGGAGTCCATTTTTGTTACACCTGGAGGTCTCAAAGAGGTCACCCTGGTTTCCATTCCACCATTGCTAGGTGAATCTGACAACGCCTCTTCTATGCCCTGGAAAATGTTGCTCCTTTTTCATCTAAGCCCTTTCCACTAGGGCTGTTGGTGTCTCCTAGGCTTTTCAGAGTTGAGCCAAGTTTTTCTAGGTGGACTTTCAGCAATGTGAGCTTTCACCACAATGTGCTTTTGGCTGTTACAGTACCTTGAAAAGGTACTCATAACCCTTGAAATTTTCCACATTTTTGTCATTTTACAACCAAAAACGTAAATGTATTTTATTGGAATTTTATGTGCTAGACCAGCACAAAGTGGCACGTAATTGTGAAGTGGAAGGCAAAAGATAAATGGTTTTCAACTTTTTTTTATTTTTTTACAAATATCTGAAAAGTGTGGCGTGCATTTGTATTCAGCTGTCCTGTGGACAGATTCTCCCACCTGAGCTGTGGATCTCTGCAGCTCACCCAGAGTTACCATGGGCCTCTTGTATGCTTCTCTGATTAATGCTCTCCTGTCAGTTTAGGTGGACTGCCATGTCTTGGTAGGTTTGCAGTTGTGCCATACTCTTTCCATGTTCAGATGATGGATTGAACAGTGCTCCATGAGATGTTTGGGATATATATAAAAAAAATTTTTATATAACCTAACCCCGCTGTTTGTTCACCAATGCCTCGTACACATGACTGTTTTTCATAACGAGAAAACTGCCATTTTTTAGATTGGTAGTGAAAAGCGGTCGTGTGTATGCTCCATAGCAGTTTTCTTGACGAGAAAACTGCCAGCAAAAAAATTAGAACCTGCTCTATTTTTTTCTCATTGTTTTTCCCGTCGTTCTTTTTCTTGTCGCGAAAACCGCTCATGTGTACGCTTTTCCGAAGGGAAAAAACGCGCATGCTCAGAATCAAGTATGAGACGGGAGCGCTTGTTCTGGTAAAACTAGCGTTTGTAATGGAGATAGCACATTCGTCACGCTGTAACGGACTGAAAAGCACGAGGCTGAAAAGCGTGAATCGTCTCTCACCAAACTTTACTAACACGAGATCAGCAAAAGCAGCCCAAAGGGTGGCGCCATTCGAATGGAACTTCCCCTTTTATAGTGCCGTCGTACGTGTTGTCGTATGTGTTGTACGTCGCCGCGCTTTGCTTGAGCGTTTTTTTTTCATGAACGTGTGTATGCAAGGCAGGCTTGAGACGAATCACGACGAATTACGTTGAGAAAAACTTTGTTTTTTTGCATGACAGGAAAAACGGTTGTGTGTACGCGGCATAAGTTTCTCTAACAAACCTCTGAGGGCTTCACAGAACAGCTTTATTTATACTGAGATTAAATTATACACAGGTGGGCTCTATTTACCAATTAGGTGACTTCTGAAGGCAATTGGTTTCACTCGATTTTAGTTAGGGGTATCAGAGTAAATGGGGCTGAATACAAATGCATACCACACTTATCAGATATTTGTAAAAAAAAAAAATTAAAACTATTTATCTTCCACTTCATAATTATTTGCCACTTTGTGTTGGTGCATAGAATAGAATCCAAATAAAATACATTTACATTTTTGGTTGTAACATGACAAAATGTGGAAAAAAAAATTATTTGGTTTTGCTGGCAGTTCCAGGTTTGCTATGCCGTTACCCATTTAATTTCTCAGTTTTATTGCTTGTGTACGTCCCTTGGTCTGTGAATACCAGTCCTGTACTGTACGATTAGAATAATAGGAATTTTGACCTGTAAATTTTTTATCTTGTAGTACAGGACACCGGTCCCTCCCCTATGTGCCTTGGTTACTCCTCCTTATTGCATGCTAAACAAGTAAAGTCTCAGAGTGGGTGGGGTTATATCACAATGTTCTAGGGGCAGCCCTAACAAGTAAAGGTAGCAGCATATAGTTCATGGTCTATGAAAACATGTCCTGTACTGTTCTCTAAGACGAATTTTAAAGGTGTCAAATTTTTTTTTTTTGCTAGCATTTTTACTCTTCAAGTTTTTTATTTGTTTTTGTTTTGAAGACTATTCTCTCCATTATTTCTAGAGCATATGTCTTTGATTCCAACTATCTAGTGCATCTATATTTGGCCTGGCTTTTGGAGTACTGCATTTAGACCCTGCTGGACTGGGCATCGTGGGGATAGCCTAGAGGTGTGAACTTCGGGCATGGGGTTCTGCATGGGTGCCTTCCAGACTGTGTTCTGTTAAGTTAGCCACAGAAGATTTTATGTTCAGAGCACTGGCTCACTTAGTGAGTAGGCCAGTTAACCAAAGCTACCTCTTTTATATAGGTTTCTGGTTGCCTTCATTCCGTGCTCCCTCCCATTTTGCAATAGAAGGGGTTAATGCTGTTCAATCATCCGAGTGGAATGTCATGTGTGCACACTTTCCCCACCTTAGTGTCAAGCATCCCCCCCCCCCCACACTTCTGCCTCTGCTTGCAAGAGGCAAGTAGAACCTTGATCATTAATCTATTCCTGCTGCCTGCCTACAGTTACTTTGGTCACCTATGGCTATCTGACCCTGCCGGCTACCAGCTAACATGTATTCTAGACACATAAGTTCTGGGTTGCCCCCCCAGATCACTTTTTACACACGACTGCTGGACTGCTTGCAGTGAAGCCTGAAGTCATGTTTCTTTCTAGTCGTCCTCAGATGAAATGCGTAGGGAGGAGTTTTTTTGTATGCTGACGTTTGACATCACATTTTCTGCTTGTCATGCAGGTAGTGGCCCAAGTATGTATGTTTTTTTGTTTGCTTTTTTTGTATATACAAACATTTTTTGCTATATGCAGTTTTATAGGTGGCTTTTGCAATCAAAAATATTGGTTGATTGCCACTGTTGGAGCTTTTTTCTTTCTGTTGATGGCCAAATATGACATTGGAAACAGATGATGTGACTGCAATCCATTCATTTATCTTATATGGGGGTCGTACCATACTCAAGCTTGACCTGTAGACTTTGAGCTTCATCCTTCTGGCAAGCCTTAAAGTTGATTGTGGTAGCGGTGGTGCACTAGAATTGCTTTGGAAAAGTGATAGTTTCATACTGTGGAGTTTTTTGTTAATTGTGGTAGAGCCAAGATCACTGGTGGGGGACCCCAGAAGACGAAGTTCAGGACTGATCTGTGCAATATCATTGCACAGAGCTGGTGAGAATACCATGTTTGTTATTTTAATAAAATCTAAAAAATCCTTTAGACCCCATTTTTACCGGTGCAGCGCTGAAATCGCGCTACTTGATTTCAAAGCCAGACATCAGCGCGATTTGCACTGCCAGTTTCATTGCGACTTCATACAACAGAAGTCTATGCAAGTCGCAATGAAATCGGCAAAAAGTAGTGCAGGAAGCTTTTTTCAAGGTCGCTGCAACATGAGTCGCAGCATTTTAAATGGCTCCATTGCTGACAATAGGGTCTTGGAACTGTCAAATAGCATGACAAATCACATCGGTGTGAACAGAGGCTTAGTAGCACTTTAACTAGCGCATTTCTGCTAGTAGCTGAATTCATATTTGTAATGTATAGTTTATTTTTTTATTTGGTTCTCAGCACAGAATATTGGGTTATTGTTAGTAGGAGGGGTTAACGTGGACTTGACTATCATTTTGGTTTCTGCCGGTGTCCAATATTCCTGTAAGTGGCAGTATAACCCAGAGGGTAGACTATGCGACCCTCAATGGACTCCAAGAAAAGGATTTTCTGTGGAGTATAAGAGGCCTATTTTTGTCTACCTGACTTATGGCTCATGTACACAGGGCAGCTGAAAACCTTTTCTGAACGCTGGAAACTTGACAGCTGGGAACCAACGGTGAAAAATTAAAATTTCTCTTATCGTCCATGGACTGACACAGCCTCTCTTACACTTTACACGTGGGTTATGTCCCTGCTTGCAGGAGAAGACCTAGGCAGAATGTGAAATGTTATACATATATTCTAAAAAGCCAGAGCTGAACAGCCCCGCCCAGGGGGGCGGTCCCTCTGAACATAACCCTCCCACTGCAGTCAGCAGACCTCAGTTTTTTTCTGCCTAGCAGAAGGAGAAGACGTGGCTCTCTCAGGAGCCAGTCTCCTGGAAGATTTTATTTTTAAATTTTATTCCTTTGGGAATTTTATTATATTATTTTTGAGACCTTCAATCAACTGTCGGCTGGGCAACAGGTTGGTTACACTGGTATCCTCGTAGTCTTCCCTGTCTGACCATCGAGCGTGCTGATCCTCGCCTTGTGTGCGCGAGATTCAGTTCACGACATGCCCCATGACTCCAGGGGTGGCCGGGTTGCTTTTATGCTCCCGCGGTCCTCTCAAGTTTGAACAGTACCTGTCTGTATCTATCTTTCGCGGTAGACCGGGCCGACGGCTACGCAGTACTACTCTGTGATAGGTCTGTCTGAAACAACCCTGTGGGTCCCTCTGGGATGGGTAAGTAGTCTCTCCTGTTGCAGGTGAGTACATGCTGACTGTGTTTCTTTGTGGGGGGTTTCTCCGTGTCTCCCCATGTTATGCTGCTCTCTGCACCCTGTACTGGTGCTGTGCTGTGTGGGGGTACTTGGGGGTTGCTCTGGCCTGGTGGGGGCCGCTCATGTCTGTGTAGTGGGTGGACTCTGGGAGAGGAGCAGTGTTCTGGTGTGTGAGTGTTTGGAGACTTCATTGTGTGTGCCATTAGCGCTGTGTGGCGATATTTTAAAAATGCGCTCGGCGGCCATCTTGCCGTGGATCAATGGTGCAGTAATAAATGCAGCCGGCGGCCATTTTCTTGAATCCGCTGCGCTTTCACTTCGGTTTCGGCCTCTATCGGCGCTGCTGCGGCACGAATCTCTTCACTCTCCTCAGGCTTCACTCGCGCTGCAGCACGGTTTCATACAGCGGAACGGAGTGGTCCTTAAGGGTTGGTGAGTCCTCTGGGTATCCCCTCCTCAGCCTCAGCACAGCCAGTGGGTGGACTGTATTATTCACTGTAATAGTGTATAAGGTCTCAGAGGGTGGCAGTATGGAGTCTGGTTCACCTGCTGCTCCTGCACCTGCGGTCCCTATGGACTAGTTGTCGGCAGTCCTGGAATCATCCTTGTTAGGATGGAAGCGGTGTGAGCGCAATGGAGCTGTAAAGAGCCCCCTCCTCACACATTCTCCTGTAGGGGAGTGCTCTGTCTCAGATATGGGCCTAGCTACTGCTGCTCAGGACCCTAGCTCTGAGGATTTTCATATTTTTGAACTGGACATTCCTTGTGAGGAAGACCCCAGTTCTGAATAACTGACAGGATGCTTGTAAGTGAACTCATTAATGCTGTGAGGGACACTCTCAAACTGAATATTGAGGTGGAAGCTGTCTCCTTTTGGTTCCTTTAAAGCCGTTTCTTAAAAAAGAGGTCTTTCCATATGTGCCTTTTTTTGATACATTCATTGACCAAGTCTGGGATAAGCCGCAGAAGACTTTGATGGTCCCGTGGCGCCTAGCCTTAAGGTACCCTTTTGAAGAGGACCTGGTTAAGAAGTGGGCTCCCTCCCCCCACCCCCCCCAGTGGTCGACCCCCCTGGTCGCCCGTTTGAATAAGGCTACCACGCTCCCAATGGAAGGGATTCCTGCATTAAAGGATCCCACTGACAGGAGGTCAGAGGTGGTGAGTAGAACTATGTTTACCTTATTGGGGTCTGCCTTACGCCCTATAGTGGCGCCGACACTTGTCTCAGACACTCACAGGATGGGCAAAGATTTTGCACCAGACAGTACAGGAGCATAATCTCCCTCCTGAGACCATTGCCCTTGCTCACCAACTTGCGCAGGGTTTAGTCTCTGTGTGCGATGCCACTTTGGATGCGGCCCCTTTAATATCTGTGGCCTCTATCTCTCTCTGCTGTGGCGCTGCGTCGCCTTATCTGGCTGAAATGCTGGTCGGCCGACCTAGCTTCCAAAAAGCTCCTGGCTGACTTGCCCTTTAAGGGCGGTAGACTGTTTGGGACCGCCCTGGATGACATTATTATGGATGTCACAGGGGGTAAGAGCACCTTCCTTCCTCAGTCTGTTAGGCCCCTTTCACACTGGCACGTTTTTTCAGGCGGTTTAGCGCTAATAATAGCGCTGTTATACCGCCTGAAAAAATCGTGCCCTGTAGTCTTCAATTCGGGCTTTCACACTGAAGCGGTGCGCTAGCAGGACCGCTCCAAAAGTCCTGCTAGTCCTGCTAGCCGCATCTTTACAGCGGTGAAGGAGCGGTGTGTTCACCGCTCCTTTACCGTGGCTGCCCATTGAAATCAATGGGACACCGTGGTAATACCGCCCGCAAACCGCGGCAATAGCCGCGGTTTGCGGGCGGTATTAACCCTTTTTCGGCCGCTAGCGGGGGTTAAATTCGCCCCGCTAGCGGTTGCATACCACGGTAATAACGATGGTATAGCGGCGCTATACTGCCACCGCACCTGCCCGCCCCAGTGTGAAAGGGGCCTTAAGGAAAAGGAGCCCCACTGTAGGCCGGGCCCTTCCTTTCCGGCGAAGAAGACGTTTTTTCGTCAGTCAGAATCCACGGGTAAGCCCGCCAGACTGAAAAAAGTGCGGCTGGGGGACATAAGCATCCCTGGGTGCGTAAGCCTACCAAGCAAGCTCCCAAGCCCGCCACCGCATGAAGTCTTTCCCCTGCCCGACTCTGGGGTGGGGGGACGTCTTTGCAGGTTCACGGTTCGGTGGACCTCCCGGATCTCCGACCGTTGGGTGTGCAAGGTGGTCACCTCAGGATACAGGATAGAGTTCCGTTCCTGGCCCCCAGACAGATTCTTTCCCTCAAATCTCCCTCTCCTTCCTGCCCGTCGGGCGGCCCTCTTAGGGGCCATACAGGATTGATCAGGTCCGGAGAGATTGTGCCGGTTCTGTCACAGGAGAGGTTTCAGGGGTTCTATTTGAATCTGTTGGTAGTCCCAAAAAAAGGACGGGGTTCGGACAATCCTGGACCTCAAGGCCTGAATGCCTTTGTGAAGGTGCAAAAGTTCCGCATGGAATCCATTTGCACGGTGATCGCTACACTCCAAGGGGATTTTCTGGCGTCCTTGGACATCAAGGACGCCTACTTGCATGTTCCGATCTGCGCAAGTCACCAGAAGTTTCTGTGCTTTGCGATCGGCGAAGTCCACAGTATCAATTTGTGGCTCCAAAGGTGTTTACCAAGGTGCTTGCTCCGGTTCTAGCTTTGCTGAGACAGTGAGGCATTGCTATCGTGTGCTATCTGGACGATCTTCTTCTAAGAGCAGACAATGGCTCAGAATTAGAAGAAATTGTGACCATCGTCAGTCAGACCCTCAGGGACTTCGGGTGGCTCCTGAACATTCAGAAGTCGGTCCTGGTCCCGACTCAGCATTCGGAGTATCTAGGTCTGCTCCTGGACTCCTTGGAGGCGAAGGTACTCCTACCCCTGGAGAAGTTACTGACATTTCAGTCTGCAGTGCGGGTCCTGATGTCCCGAAAATGGTCGTCAATCCGTTTTTGCATGAGAGTCCTGGGACTCATGGTGGCCCCGTTCGAGGCCGTTCCGTATGCCCAATCACGCACACGGGCATTACAGGAAGAGATCCTGTCCACTTGGGACAAATCCCTGTTGTCCTTGGATCTTCAGATCCAGTTGAGTCACCCAGTCAGGGCGTCCCTGGCGTGGTGGTTGAGGTCCCCAAATCTTCGGTCCGGGAAGTCCTTCCTCCCCATCCAGTGGACGGTGATCACGACGGACGCCAGCCTGACGGGCTGGGGTGGAGTTTGGGGAGTCCTGTCAGCCCAGATCGATGTTCTGGAAATACGGGCAATCAGACTGTGCCTCTCCTCATGGTCGGAGAGACTACAGGATCGCTCCCTCAGGATCCAGTTGGACGACGCCACGGCGGTGGCATATGTCAACCATCAAGGGGGGACTCGGAGCTCAACTGCGGCTTCAGAGGTCGCCCGCATCCTAAGGTGGGCCGAAAGAAGCATGCCGGCTCTGTCGGCCATCTACATTCCGGGCGTAGACTATCTGAGTCGCCAGACGCTGGACCAGGGAGAGTGGTCCTTGCACCCGGAGGTTTTTCAAATTCTGTGCCAGCGGTGGGGCATGTTGGATGTGGACCTGATGACCTCTCGACTCAATCACAAGGTGTTGAGGTTTGTGGCCAAGTCCAGGGATTCTTGGGCGGATGCCTCGGATGCGTTGGTGGCCCCATGGGGTCATTATCACCTGATATATGTTTATCCTCCGCTGCAGCTGCTTCCTCGCCTGCTGCGCAGGGTGGCGACCGAGGGGATTCCGGTGATCCTCTTTGCTCCGGATTGGCCTCGGCGTCATTGGTACGCCGATCTGGTACGTCTAGTCGCGGACGTTCCTTGGCGGTTGCCAATGAGGGAGGACCTTCTGTCTCAAGGTCCTATATTTCATCCTGCTTTACAGTCTCTGGCTTTAACAGCATGGCTATTGAAAACCAGGTGCTGAGAGACCGAGGTCTCTCGGATTCCGTCATTTCGACCATGTTAAGGGCACGGAAGTCTTCCTCCAAAAAGCTATATCACCGTACCTAGAAAGCTTACATCGCTAGGTGCGAAGAGCTGGACTGGCGTCCACGGACGTATTCTGTCCCCAGAATCCTGCGGTTCTTGCAGCGTGGCATGACCCAAAAGCTTGCTTTGAGTACCATTGGGGTCAGATTTCGGCCTTGGCTGTCTTTCAGTGACCACTAGCGGGTCATTCCTTGGTTAGCACATTTGTGCAGGGGGTTCGCCATGTGCTCCCTCCTGTTAAACCTCCTCTCCCACCTTGGGATCTGAATTTGGTGCTCTCGGTTCTCCAGGAACCTCCCTTTGAAAATATCAGAGTTATTCCCCTCTTGACAGTGTCTCAGAAGGTGGCCTTCTTAGTGGTCATTACTTCTGTTAAACGGGTGTCTGAGTTGGCGGCCTTGTCCTGCAAGTCGCCCTATTTGGTCATCCATAAGGATAAGGCGGTGTTGCGTCCGTGACCTTCTTTTTTGCCAAAGGTGGTCTCGGCCTTTCTCCTAAATGAGGACATTGTCCTCCCATCCTTGTGTCCTCACCCATCGCATCCCAGAGAGTTTGCGCTTCACACATTGGATGTGGTACGTGCCTTGCGGGTGTACCTGTCTGCTACTGCTTCTATTCGGAAGTATGACTCACTGTGTCTGTCTCTGGTCCAAAACAGGGCCAAGCGGTTTCGTCTGCCACCATTTCTAGGTGGATCAGACAGACCGTTATACAGGCCTATGCCCTAAAGGGGCGGACGCCTCCCTTTCCGGTTACGGCACATTCCACTAGGGCAATTGGTGCTTCCTGGGTTTTCCGGCGACCTGGTCATCCGTTCATACCTCTTCTAAGTTCTATGAGGTTGATGTGGCTGCATCTTCGGATGCTTCCTTCGGCCGCAAGGTGTTGCAGGCCGCTGTTTAATGTTGCAACTCCTCCGTTGAGGAGCTCTGCCTTGTTTGGAGTGAAGTTTTTGGTTTTCCATTTATACTGCTCCCATCCCTCTTGACACTGCTTTGGGACATCCCACGTGTAAAGTGTAAGAGAGGCTGTGTCAGTCCATGGACGATATGAGAATACAATTTTTGTACTCACTGTAAAATCCGTTTCTCTGATGTCCATGGACTGACACAGCACCCACCCTTCTTTTCAAGGTTTGTACTGCTTTGTTACGAACTGAGGTCTGCTGACTGCAGTGGGAGGGTTATGTCCGGAGGGACCGCCCCCCTAGGCGGGGCTGTTCAGCTCTGGCTTTTTAGAATGTATGTGTAACATCTCACATTCTGCCTAGGTCTTCTCCTGCAAGCAGGGACATAACCCACGTGTAAAGTGTAAGAGAGGCTGTGCCAGTCCATGGACGTCAGAAACAGTTTTTTCGGTGAGTACAAAAATCCTATTTTTACAGCAATTGCATACCACATTTATGGGAGTTTAGCAGCAGTTATGAGCATTTCAGGTTAGAAGCATTAGTAGATAACCTCAGGAGGCCCTCCCAAATGCCTACAATGCATGGAAAACAAGTCAATTATTAACTATTTCAGCCAGTCTGTGAGAAAAGGCAGAGCAGCAGCAGAGAGGGCAGTGTGCTTGTAGATGGCTTATTATTTTTGTTTTTACTGTGGATCCCATCATGAGCATGTGTGAGGAAGTGCTCCTGATGTTGCTGGGACTCTGAAGATGTAGAAAAGTGTGCGAGAGGACCAGAGTTCTTCGCTACTGGACTCACCCATTGATATAGGCAACAGCATGTGGTGAAATTTGTGGGGGTTTTTTTCAACTTTTTATATGTTCAAAAAGTATCAGAGATGTATTCCCCTTTACAAATGCTTATAAAATGGAAAATTTATATCAAATACTTACCGTAATTTTCCTTTCCTGATGGACTCCATGGCAGCCTATGTGTGGGTTAATCCCGCCCCTCATGCCTCATAGGACCCTTCTCCCATAAATCTTTGCTCTGGGCCAGAGGCCGTGTTCCATAATTTAGCCTACTCCAGCCACTGGGAGGGAACTCCTGCTGCCATGGAGTCCATCAGGAAAGGAAAATTACGGTAAGTATTTGATGTAAATTTTCCGTTTTCCTGACAGACTCCATGGCAGCCTACGTGTGGGAAATAACTAGCCATACACACCCGGGTGGGCAGAGTGCTGGACAAAAGAAAAAAGGTTTAATTGGCACCATCAACAGACAAGATACGTAAACCACTACGCAGTAGTGTGCCATGAACGTGTTAATTGAAGACCACAAGGCCACCTTGCAAATAACTTCTGGCGCCACGTGACGTGATGCCGCCCATGATGAAGACACTTCTAGTTGAGTGAGCAGTCACCGCTTCTGGAGGCGCCAAGCCCTTGGCTTTATAGGCCCACTGAATGGCCTGAACAATCCATGCTCCGATAGATCTGGAAGAGGCACGCATTCCCTTATACTTCCTGTGAAAAGAACGAGCAGGTGGTCGGTCTGACGGAAAGAAGCTGTAGCTTCAAGATACTGACTCAGAGCTTTTCCAACATCTAAGGGATAAACACTGGAATCCTCGGTAGATCTGAACGTTGGAAGAGCAATCTCCTGATTGTCATGAAACACAGATGCCACTTTGGGGTTTGAACCCAACATAGGAATTAAAAAGTTTAGAAATGGCCCCTTGCATCCCTGACAGCTGATTTCAGAGACCCTCTTGGCCGATGTTATAGCCACCAAGAAGACAACTATTAGAGAGAGTCATTTGACAGAAGATTGATCTTCATGTTCCAACTCTCTACCTAAGAAAAAATCCAGGACAAGGGGAAGATCCCAATTAGAAAAACTTGGCTCTGAGGTCTGAGCCTTATTGCTCCTCTGAAAAACTACTGAGTAAGAGGGTGTCTAGCCCAGGAAACACCCGTAAAGGCAGAGATTACAGCGATTTGGACTCGCAGCGAGCTGACTGACAATGAGAGATCCAATCCTGATTGTAAGAAGCCCAGGATATCATGTATCTTTGGGTTATTGCAAGAACCTGCAGTGGAAGAGGTGTAGTCTGAAAACTTTTTCCAAATCCTCTGGTAGACCCTGTTGGTGCCTGTTCTTTTGGCATTTAATATTGTGGAGATGGCCCTACTTGGACAGCCTAGGGCCTCCAACCTTCCCCTCTCAAGAACCAGATCATCAGATGTAGATGGGTCGGGCATGGATGTAGAAATGCCCCTTGTGATAGGAGATCTGGTCTGGAGGGTAGAGGAACTGGGTCCCGGAAGCTAAGTTGCATCGGCAGTGGAAACCATGGCTTTTTTGGCCAGTACGGGACTATTGCCACTATCTCTGCTTCTTCCATCCTGAGCCTCGACAAAAAACGGAGAATGACAGGAACCGGGGGAAAGGCATAGGCCCTGTGGAACCGCCAATGGTCTGTCAGAGCATCTACCCAAAAGCCTGGGGATACCAAGACCTTGTGTAGTATCTCACTAGTCTGAAGTTGCATGGGGAGGCAAACAAGTCTACTTCCGGAATGACTCCCAGGGACAGGACCCACCTGAAGACTTCGGGGGGGAAGTCCACTCGTTGTCCAGAGAAACTCTCAACAGAAAACCTGCCTGAACATTCTGGACTCCAGGGAGATAGACAGCTGTCAGGTTGGCCAGGTTTTTCTGGGCCCAGATCATGATGGGCTCTATTTCCTTTGACAGGGAGAGACTGGGAGTACCCCCTGTCTCTTGATGTATGCGACTGCCGTTGTGTTGTCCAGTCTTAGGAGGTCTCCTGCTGTTAAGTGGTGAAAGGCCTGCAGAGCGCAGAACGCTGCCCGGAGTTCCAGAACATTGGAGACTATCCTGTGAGCGAGAAAATTCCATATGCCTTGGGCTACTTCTGTCAGCCCCTGTTGCTGGCATCTGTAGTGATGGTGACCCAAGACACAGGTGCGATGGAGTGACAATTGAGGAGGTTCCTCTGTTGTAGCCACCAAGGAAAGCTCTCCCGCATGGATGATGTTATTTGGATAAAGTGATCCCGAAGCCCTGGATTATACTGCTGGAGGAAACCCTTCTGGAAGGGCCGCATTTTCCACTGAGCCCACTTTACCATGGGTGTTGTTGCCACCATGGTACCAATGATCTTTAGGCATTGAGAGGCTTGGAGATGAGGACGACATTGCAAGCCAAACTCTGTCCCGGATCACTGGGATTTTTCCAGGGGTAACAAGATGGTGCTCTTGATAGCGTTGAAGTGTGCCCCGAGGAATACCAGGGACTGCGTAGGATCCAGATGGCTCTTTTCCAGATTCAGAAGCCAACCAAACTCGAGTAGAGTGGAGATGACCTGGGATCTGTGGATTAGCAACTGCTCCTTGTCTCGAGACAACAGCAGGTCGTCTAGATAGTGATACAGACGGACACCTCTGGTCCTGATCAGAGCCACGACAGCCAACAAGTTTTGAAAACACACGAGGCGATGTAAGCCCGAAGGGGAGACAGGTGAACTGCAGACGGATTTAATCGACAGCAAAGCGAAGGTATTTCTGGAATTCTGACGCTATCGGAACATGGAAGTAGGCGTCCTTCAGGTCTATAGAGACAAGCCAATCGCCTGGTTGGATTGCTTGACTGATCATGAGTAGTGTCTCCATCTTGAACTTCTCCTTCTAGATAAAATAATTCAAGTGGGTTAGGTCTATAACTGGCCTCCAGGAGACATTTTTCTTCAACACCATGAAGAGGGGCGAGTAGACCCCTTAAAACCTTTTGTCATCTGGAACTGGAATTGCAACGCCCTGAGCCACAAGAGAGACAGGAGAATTCGCTTTTTCTCTTCCGAGAGAGGCAAGGATGCCGACTCGCTCTGTTTTAGGCAGGTGAAATCTCATAAAGACTTAGGGGATTCTTGTCCACCAGAAGATGCCCCTTTTGAAAACTTCTGGCCTGAAGGCTGTTTTTTCTTCCAGGTCTTCTTGAACTCACGGCCAGGCCTATAGTAGCGAGCATTCCTTGCTCGATCTGAGCTTTGCCTGGGCTGTGTTCTCTTCTGGTTTAGCAGACGGCGATCCTGGGAAAGGAACCCCGACTTGCCCCCTGTGGCACGGGTGATGGCACTGTCCGATATGTAACCAAAGAGGGACGAACCCCCAAATGGAATCCTGCACCATGCCTGCTTGGAGGCAGGGTCAGCTACCCATGGGCGCAGCCACAAGGCACGCTTAGCCGTGACAGATGTCAGCATGATCCAAGCCACCAGGCGAATTATGTCTAGGGAAGCCCCACGAGAAAAGCCAACGTCAACCTTAGCCCATGAATAGGTGAGCTCCTGGCCAGTTCTTCCGAGATGCTCCTCAGAGAAGCATCTACGTCGTCTGTCCAGACTTCCATCGCTTTAGAAAGGGCTGCGAGAGCTAGAGCTGGTTTGCAGGTCATACCCGCTGTAATGTAGATCCGCTTGAGGTCGGTATAAAATTTTCCACTCCAGGCAATTCCTAAAGGAAACAGTATCCTCCAATGGGAGTGTGACGTGCCTCACCATCCTCATTAGGGCTGAGTCAATGAGAGGAGCCGACTCCAGGTGTTTTACATCCTTGCTTTTAAATGGGTACATTTTTGATACCTTCATTAACAGGCAATTCTTCCTTTCAACACCACCCCATTCGTCGGTAATTATTGCGCTGAGTTCACCCAAAAAGGAGAAATTAGGGTGTTCTTTTTTGAGGTGTTTAAAATATTTCCTCTGTTTGGAGGGTGCCTCCACTGGCTCTTCCATCTCAAAGCTTCTTTGACAGCGTTTGACCAGCTGTGGTACTAGGGCAAATTCAAAACCTGCACCAGGGTCATCTACCTCCACCTCACTGTCTGAGGCTTCAATTGAGGAATGGCTCGGCTGTGAAGGGCCTGGAGCCTTGAGATCATCCCTAATAGGGACTGACATAGTGTCGCCAGCAGGGTTGTGGGTATGACCAGAATCCCCTTTACTCAGGGACTCATGGACCACCTTTCTGACCAGTGCTTCCACTTGTAGGTCTCCACCCTCTCTTTCTTATGCGACTTTAGAAAAGCATCGCTCGCAGAGCGATTTGCCTTTAGGAACCTGGGCCCCGCATACCCAGCAGGCTTTCCTCACAGAGTGGCTGGAGTGGCGGTGAGAGTGACGCCCAGAGGTGGTTTTAGACTCCTATCTGTGGTACCTAGATCTAAAGGAAGATCTGACGTCTGGACCTTGAAGAGGAGTGACAACGTTAAGACCTAGGACGGTCTTTGCCGTGCTTTGGTGTTCAGACCTAGAAGAGCTGAGTGAAAAAGAAAGGGTTAAGAGCTCCTGAATGAGTGAACCCAAGCATCACAGGTAGAAAAGAAATAAATCCTACCTGCAGCGCAAGGGTTGGCCACGAGGGCGGTGACAGATCCATGGCAAGGCAGTTTGAAAGTGAAATGAATCATTAAAGCGTTATGAGAAACAGGAGTGACAACAGGCATGAGAGAGCACATAACAAAACATAGCCAGCACCCAGGGAGCCTGCAGCAAACAATTTACCTTGTAAACCAGAGCCCAGTGCCTGGGTAAATACCGCATAAGCCTGCAAGTCATCCCAAGTAATAGCTGCTTTGACAGCTATTTAAATCTGCCACCGTAAACTATGTCACCGCCCCATAGCGGTTGCCATCCGGTGGCGGCCAATCGCATGCGCGACCGCCGCCGCCATTTTGGCAAAACTGCGCCTGCACGAACCAAGCACAGAATCTTTGTTCGCGGCTTGCGGATGCGCAGCGACTTCCTGAAACGGCGAGCTGGAACGCAGCTGCGCTCCAGCCGCCGTGGCCACTCACTGGAGCTTGATAGAAAATAAGGAGACACACAAAACACAGAGATACGGCTGCCATATAAAAGGAATATCTTTGTACATTACCACCACCACGGCACGATCCGGACCAGAACCTGGGACTGGGGAGCTGTTCGCTCGACCCACCGCACGATCGGGCGTTTAGAAAGCCTCCCGCTAATAGCTGGGACGTTTGGCCATATTGCTGCTTGCCTGCCAATGGCCAGGTTAGTAAGCTCTTCATGGTATCACATCATATCGCCCATGTCCACCTGCTAATAGCTAGGATTTCTGGACTGCAGAGAGGATCACCGCTAACCACCAACGTATCGCCGTGCACACCGCCAGGCCTGGATTACAGGAAAACTTCATGAAAAGGTAAGACTATATCTTGGTCCTAGGAGGAGGACAAAAAAAGGAACACGGCCTCTGGCCCAGAGCAAAGATTTATGGGAGAAGGGTCCTATGAGGTATGAGGGGCGGGATTAACCCACACGTAGGCTGCCATGGAGTCTGTCAGGAAACGCAGTTTACCTCGGTTACACAACGTTACAAGCATTTGGCGTTTGAAATGCTGGTGAACTACAGTCCTGGACGCAATTTTTTTCTGCTTTAAAAAAAAAAAAAAAGGCCCGTAACCTCAACTGCCTCTAAACTGCTATAAACTGCTGAGGTATACATATAAATTTAAATGTATCACAACAAGATGGCGTTGTGGATACAGATAGGTATGAGTGTGCCAACGTCCTAAATATATTGCAAAATGTATTCAAAAGAAGGAAACATGGACTTTAGAGGCACATCTGTAGTGTTGAAATACAAAATGAACTTTTATTAATCTTTAAAATTCACATTATTGCCTATAGATGTGCCTCTAAAGTCCATGTTTCCTTCTTTTGAATAAATTTTGAGTGTTCATGTACATATAAGATAACATAGAGGAGAGTTCAGGGCTGCTGAAAAAAGCGCTCAACTGCTCCTAAACTTCATTATAGCAGCTGTAGTGCACGAGGCCTAAGCCTAGTACACACGGTCGGACTTCAAACAAACTTTTCCGTGGATTTTTGTCCGAAGGGAGTTGGCCGGGCACACCCATAGCATTCACACGCTCAGACTTTTCTGCAAACTTTCCCCAAACTTTCCCAATATCACATGGTTTTTCTGCTCTTTTCTGCTCTTTTCTGCTCTTTACCCGCCACCCTTTGGTCAACTTCTGCTATTGTTGGTTGATTTTAACATTGGTTCTGGGCATGTGTATTTGTACCTCGGACAAAAGTCCAATGGATTTCTGTACACACGATAGGACTTTACACCATCAAACTTTTGTTGCCGAAAAGTTTGTCCGTTTGCAGAGCGAACATTTGTCCGATGAAAAACGGAAAAGTTTGTCCGATGGCGCGTACACACGGTCAGATTTTTTTCTAAACTTGCTAATTTTGAAGTTTGTTGGCAAAAAGTCCGACCGTGTGTACGGGCCTTTAGACTGTGTACTCTGCCATTGGCCAGGGCAAGTTTTGGGAGATAGGCAGTGGTTGATAGCCACAAGCTTCTTCCACTAAATTGCTCCCAGCTTTTGAAAGTACATGTTACTTCTAAATATACAACACTAGTTCTTGTGCTGCTCTTTCTCTGGTTGTTTTTGACAATGTGAGAGTAAGACCCCTTTCACACTGGAGCCGTTTTTCAGGCGTTTTAGCGCTAAAAATAGCGCCTGTAAAGCGCCTGAAAAATGCCTCCCCTGCAGTACCAGTGTGAAAACCCGAGTACTTTCACACTGGAGCAGTGCGCTGGCAGGACGTTTAAAAATAAAAAAGTCCTGCAAGCAGCATCTTTGGGGCGCTTTAGGAGCGGTGTATACACCACTCCTAAAGCACCCCTGCCCATTGAAATCAGTAGGCAGTGCTGCTAAAGCACCACGGCAGCTTTTAACCCTTTATTTGGCTGCTACCTGGGGTTAAAAGTGGCTGAAAAGCACCTAAAAATAGCGGCGCTTTACCGCGAACGCAATGTGAATCAATGTGAATGGGCTCCTAAACTTAAAATTAGATGATTGATTTGATTACTGTAGCAACAAGTAAGGCTTAATGTACATGGGATGTTTTACAACCTCTCTTGAACGATTTAACTTGCCGTGTTTTAGAAGCGTTTGACGGTTTAAAAAAATACATTTAAGGTTGAATATATGTTTATTAGCAATATATACACTTATAAATCCAATAAATTCGTATTTATAACAAAGTTTACACAACATAAACAGTAAAGCATATGATTGGGGGGATGGGGGGAAAACTTTGGGGAGGTAGGAAAGGATAGGGGATAGTAGAATCTTAGCTAAAAACAGAGTATGGGTTGCTCCCATGAGGGTGCTTATACAGTTGCTGTGCTAATTCACCCGGTTATCTATGGGCAAGGTTTGTCGAGCAGCAAACTGAACTGTCCCTGCGCAGTGTCATTTCTCAGCAGACACCGCCCAAGGTTCGTTTACTGTAATATTTCAAACCTTTCTGGTAAGCATTGACTATGTTGGTGAAAGATATTAGTCAAAAGCGAAATGGCGACCCAAGGGGAGGAGGGGGGGGGGGGTAGCTCAGTATACGACCGTTTTGGACAGACCGGTCTTGCACTCTTAGCCAATGTCTAGCGTACACTGCAATACTATACATTGTTTAGGAATCCAACCGAAGTGGAGTGGTGTCGCCATATTGACCACAAAGTGTTAAATTGATCATATCTATCATCCATTTTTGCTTGCATTTCTTCCATTAGCATGGTATCATTAAGGATATTCGCCCACCCCGATAGGGGGGGTGGGGGGGGCGGAGTCCTTCTTCCAATATAGAGATATATTATGTCTCGCTGCTGAGAGAATAAACCTTAAGAGGCATTGTTTTTGCGATTTGATGGACCCTGGGATAATCGATAGGAGAGCAATCGCGGAGGAGGGGGTTAGAGTGGTTTGGTACATATCATTATAAGTCTTATATACGTTGTCCCAGGAGGGGCGTACCTTGATGCAGTCCCACCACACGTGTATGTACGATCCCTGTCCTCCGAGACATCTCCAGCAGGTGTCCGTGGTAGCGGGGAACATTCTGTGTACCGAGGACGGGACTCTGTACCACCTGGAAAGTAACTTAAAGTTCTTCTCCTGTGTGAATCCTGATCTGGATGTTTGGTGCGTATGAATAAAAGACGTGTTCCACTGGGCAGGGGATATTTCTACTCCTAGGTCACGGGCCCATTTGTATGCAGGGAGGGTTTCACATTGATGATATTGTATGTCTTTATATATTAGGGACAAAGTATGTCTGGGGGTCGGAGAGAGATTACACATTGATTCAAAATTAGTGAGTTGTCTATGAACCTGGCCTGAAAGGTGTAGAGATCTGCTGAGGTGGTTCAGTGAGAGTTTAGACAACCAGTCCACTTTAGTGTTAGTCGGGGAATCCGACGTGGGTCGGAAGTGACCTGTGGAGGGGTGGAAGAATTGATTGGCTGTGGGCCATTGCTCTCGGTGGTATGTTCCTAAGTTCTCCCTGGACAGGGAGGTGAGAAGGGCTGCACTATCAAATAAGGGGGAGAGAGGGCCTGGGTCTGTGGTAAGTGCAAGTTTACTGGCTTTATCATACCATAGGGTCAGAGCGGCGTATGTCAGTGGGGATAACCCTGGAAGCGAGCGATATTTAGTATTATATCCCCACAGTAGGGCTCTCGGGTCGATCTGCGCCATGTCTTGTTCTATAATAATCGATGGTTTGAGCAGGGGTCTTGGAAACCATTCAAGGAGTGTGGAGTTGTGATATGTTTGGAATTCGGGGAGGCCTATGCCTCCCCTGTGTTTGGGGGCGCACAGTACTTTATGTTTAAGCCTGGGCGGGTGGTGTTGCCATATTAATTTGCTCACTAAGGTACGGAGGGAGAGAAAGAACGCTCTAGGAAGGAGAATCGGCAGCGTCTGAAATAAATAGTGTTTTAGGTAGGATGTCCATTTTTATTACGTTCATTCTCCCCCAGCATGTCAGTTTGAGATTATGCCAGGATTCTAAAGAGCGTCTAATCGTAGTTAGGAGAGGACTGTAGTTCAGGGAGTAAATGTCTTGTGCGTCTGTAGGGATCTCGGTGCCTAGGTATTTAACTGATTTCGCTTGCCATCTAAAGGGAAATCGCAGCTTGAGAGATTGAAGCTCCAGGGAGGATAGAGATATATATTCAGGGCTTCCGTTTTAGTGATGTTTAATTTAAAGTTACTATATGTCCCAAATCTGTCTAGTTCAGTCAAGATGGCCGGGATGCTGTTTCGGGGTTGTGTGACATACAATAGTAAATCGTCAGCATAGAGCGACAATTTACGTGTGGCGGAGGGGGTAGGGATCCCATGTATGTTCTTGTTTTTGCGGGTGGCTTGCGCCAGATGTTCCACAGTGATGGCAAATAATAATGGCGAAAGGGGGCAACCCTGTCGCGTGCCATTAGTGATGCTAAACGTTTCCGATGATTCCCCGTTAGCTGATACTTTCGCTGATGGACGCGAATATAGGGACATGATTTTGGAAATCATCTGTGGTCCTATGCCTATTTGTTGTAATGACGCGTGTAAAAAAGGCCAGCTGACTCTATCGAACAATTTTTCAGCGTCACAAGCCAGTAAGCAGGTCGGAATGTTGTGCGATTTCGCATATGCAATAAGATGAAGTGTTTTTGTTGTGTTGTCCCTGGCTTTGCGTCCCGGTATAAATCCAACCTGATCACTGTGAATCAAGTCAGGTAACAGGGGGGCTATACGAGTGGCTAAAATTTTAGAGTAAAGTTTCAGGTCAATGTTCAATAAGGAGATGGGACGGTAGTTACTGCATAGTGAGGGGTCTTTCCCCGGTTTGGGGATCACAACTATTTGGGCTTGTAGAAGTTGGGGAGAGAGGGGATGTGTATCGTCTACCTCATTGAAAGCTTTCATCATGATTGGGGCCAGCTGTTGAGCAATTTTTTTATAAAATTGGGGTGTGTATCCGTCTGGACCTGGACTCTTGCCATTTTTAAGGCCTTTGATTGCAGTTGTGAGTTCAGATCCAGTCATGGGTAATTCTAGGGCTTCGTGTCTGATTGTGATATTGTGGGTAAAGCTGTATTTTGCACATATCGTTGTAAGGCCAGTGTGGTTGAGGAGGGAGAGTGATGAGAAGATGGGAGATTGTAGAGTGTGGAATAGTATTCCCTGAACTCCGAGATGATTTTGGAGTTTTTAGATTTTTTCTGTTGTGATGGGGACATAATATGGTTGATGTTCTGTCTCTTTTGTCTTGGGTGTAAGATCTGTGCAAGGTGTTTCCCGCATTTGTTCGCCTGAGCATAATGGACATGACAGCCTTTGTTACAGGCGATTAGTGCCCTGTCTGAGAAGATCTGTAAAAGGTCTCTACGGGCATTGGACAGTTCGGTCAGGGTCTTCGTGTCTAACGTGTGTTTGTGTTGAGCTTCGAGAGCGGCTATTTGAGAGAAGAGGCGTTTTATATCAGCGGTACGTGCTTTTTTCAGTCTGGATCCATGTTTTATGAAGATCCCGCGTAGAACGCATTTAAGGGTTTCCCATTTATTTAGGTTAGAGGTCTCATCGTGCACATGGGTTTGTGTGAAGTCTGCAATTGTGTTCGACACATCCGCACAGCATACTGTGTCGTTAAGTAAGTTGTCATTGAGTCTCCAGGAGGAGTGACGGTTGGTGTATGGTAGTTTCCCTAGCGTCATATGTATCGGTGCATGGTCCGACCATAGTTTCAGGCCAATCTCACAATTCGGGTCATAGTCTAAGAGAGTTTGTGAAAGAAGGAAATGGTCAATTCTACTGTATGATTTATGGGCTGGGGAGTAGTAAGTGTAATCTCTCTCCGTAGGGTGTGTAAAACGCCAGACATCCACCAAGGACATGTCCTTTAGGGTGATACGCATGGCGTTTTAGTGAGGATGGCGGCATGTGCGACTTACCAGTGGACGAGTCCATCCTCGGTACAAGTGGAGCGTTCAGGTCACCTGCCAGAATCAGGTTAGTTGTCCCAAAATTTTGTAGGCGGGTGGTCACGGAGGACAGGAATCGTTGTTGGTTCTGATTAGGGAGATAGACATTAGCAAGAGTTAGTACCGTTTGCGAATATTGCAATTTCAAGAATAAATATCTACCGTTCAGGTCAATGCAAGTGTCTAGTATTTCAGGGGTGAAGGAACTGTGAAACGCTATGGATACCCCTTTTTGTTTTAGCTAGGGGGTTGGTGCTGTGGAACCATGTGGTAAAGTGTTTATCTGGAAGTGTTGGTATCTTGTCGGTTTTAAAGTGGGTTTCTTGAAGCAGTAGAATGTGAGACTTGGCTTTATGGAAATGGCGGAGAATCTGTCTGCGCTTTTCAGGGGTATTGAATCCTCTACAATTGAGAGAGGATATCTTGATGCCTAAGGGAGCTGTCATGGTATCAATGTTACAAGTGTGATATTGTGTGTTATTTTTGCTCCAGGGCACCTGCTGCTAGACTGTATGACTTTTGCTGAGCTACGCCACCTAGATATGGGGAGGGAAGCGAGGTGGGGTGTCGAATGGGAGTAAGGAGGAGGAGGGGGGGAAGGGGGAAAAAGATAAGAAAAATATTAGGGGGAAAGACGGAGAGGGGGGGGGGGAGGATAGATGGATAGAGAAAAAAGAAAGAGGGGAAGAAAAAGAAAAAAGAAGGAAAAAAAAAAAAAAAGAGAAGGTATAGGTACTGACACAGGAAGGTAGGGTTTTGTGCTTGGTGTCGGGCACAGAAAAAAAAAAAAACTATGACGTTATTGGTGTTGTGTGTCCCGTGTCAGTGTATCAATTCACCTAGTGAATTGGTAAGTGCTGCAAAATTATAGGGAAGCTACTCCCTCTAGTGTCCAAAGTGTAAAAGAAACGTCGGACACTACCTAGTAAACCTAGAGAAAAAAAAAAAAAGATTCACCACAGAGGCAATTAAGACTCTGTAAACCCTAACGTGGGGAACGTGTTTGGTCTTTGAACAGGAGCTCCGCTCCAACCTAAAAAATAGAAGTTGTCTAAATGAGTAAAATCAAGGCACACAGCAACAAAACGTAGAGCATTTAAACCTTAATATGGCAACCGCATGTTTTCTTGATAACAGGGGGGTCTTTGGCAGTTTCCCTAGATATCTCTGATAATCATATCATCCCCACGTGATAGGTTAGACATGGTCATCAGGTCTAAAGTCAGGGGAATCGTAGATCAGGTAAGGCATTTCAACAACAGTGGGAAACAACCAATATAAAAATGATCAGTCAGGAATCAAAGAGAGAGATAAAATAATAAAAAAAAAAAGAAAAATACACTGTTCGAGAAAGAGTCAGTAAGATTTTTGGATGCGGACCAGCTATTTCTATGTATTTCCAGTGAACTTAGGTAGGGCCACCACCGGCCGGTGAGGGTAAAAGGTGATTATCCTGGAGGAGAAGAAGTGGCGTTGGATCTGGATCCTTTTTTCTTAAAGTGGAAGAAAACCCTCCTATCGTTTTCAGCCAAGGAAGCTGCCATCTTTGCCTCTGTTTAATCTACAACTGCCCTGATGCTGCACATGTGATCAGTTATGACACCAGTCATTGGATGGTTTGACAGTTTGGTTGAGAGCACAACCAATGGGAGTGTTACATTACCGGCACGTGCCGGAAATGAAACTGTTTTATGTATGGGTTTACTTCCGCTTTAAGATGTCTTCCCCATCCTGGTCTCCTGGGAAGGCCTGGAGTTGCTGGGTGCAGTGGCCAATCTGGGATTTTGATTTGGGGCAATTCAAGTGTGCCTAAAAAATTGGGTAAATCTCCGAGGCTGCGGAAGGTCTCTGACTTGCCGTTTTGGGAAGCGAACAGGTGGAAGGGAAATCCCCACCTGTATTTGATTTGCTGTGCATGCAGAGCGTCTGTAACTGGCTTCAGGGCTTTCCTCATGGTTAGCGTTTGCTTTGGTAAATCAGTCAGAAGCATGACTGGGAAGGTATCAAACAAAATGGATTCCTGATTGCGTGCAGCTTGCATTATGTCGTTTCTGACGTTGAAAAAGTGTATGCGACATATTATGTCTCTGGGGTATGCAGGATTGGGGTTGCGGGGCCCAAGGGATCTGTGGATCCTATCAATTTCCAGGGGATTATCAATGGGTTTATTCAGTATGTTGCTGAACATGGTAATGGCCGCTGCAGATACATCTTTGTTTTCTACTGACTCAGGTACTCCGCGAATGCGGATATTGTTGCGGCGACTTCTGTTCTCTTGGTCGTCTAAGCCATAAAACAATTGCTGTATCTGAATTGTGTGTTGCTGCAATATGTCATCATGTTCCGTGATCCTGGACACATTCTCCTCCACAGCTATTTCAACATCCTCAAAACGTTGGCCAATATGGCGTAGATCAGTGATCTCTCTTTTGTAAGACCTCTCCAGCCTGCTGATGTAGGCCTCAATGTCCCCTTTAGTTGGAAGGGCTTTAATGTAACTTTCCATATCCCACTTCTGGCTATGTGTGTCTGGCGATGAGCCTCTCGAGTGGAGTGGTGCCATGTGAGCTGTTTGGTCTGAGCCCGGGGATCGGGGTGAGGAGGGGGACGGTGAAGGCTGTGAGGCCTGTACCTTAGAGGCAGCGTGGGCCGCCTGTGCTACCGCCGCGCGGGTCGCCGCCATCTTGGAAGCCGGCGGGGCCTTGCTGCTCGATCCCTTCAGCGGGAAATAGTCGCCGATCTCGGACGGTTTTTGCGGTCCCGCTGTGCGGGGAGTGTTACATCCACCCCTCCTGCTCATGTGGAGGATGTCTGGCGCTGTTTGCGGTCGTGCTGTGTGCCTTTTGTGGACGCTGGAGCGGGAGCTGAGCGCTCACACGTCCTTCCTCTCCATGCGCCAAGCCACGCCCCCCTAAAAAAATACATTTAAACGCCTGTAAATCAAACAGGGCTAAATGTGAGTTACTGCGTTTTACAAGTTGTTACAGCAGTTTCAAATGCCTCTGAACATCCATCCTGATTGCTTTTATTTTTTTACTATAAGGCTTCATGTACACGGGAAGTTTTTACAACCTCCCCTGAATGATTTAACTTGACAGATGGTAACCCACGTTTAAAACATCCGTTTTGCCGCGTTTGCATTTAGAAGCGTTTATTTTTATATATATAATATAATTTTTTTTGTATTTATTTATTTTTCAAAATGGCCAAAAATTCAAAACGCCTGTAAACGAATTGCAGCTAAACGCGAATTACCATGTTTAGCCATGTTTGGCACTTGAAATGCCTCAAAACTCAGCTGCCTAGAAACGACTGTAAACAACCCTGTGTACATGTACTGATAAGATAACAGAGGAGAGTTCAGGAGCTTTGTACTACAAAGTAATACTTTATAATATTTTTTTCCTTTTCTGTAACTTCTCAGGCACCAGATGGAGAGTCTCAACCCATGACTGAGGTGGATGTTATGGTTTCTACACAACACATAAAAGTATTAACTGCAAATACACAGGTTAGATTTTATGATGTGCCTTTTTGGTTTGATTAGTAGTAATAAAATATGTAGTAGATAATGCTTGTAAGGCTTTATGTAATTTGTACAATTTTTATTGTTGCAACTTTAGGAAGCCTTGATGGACCATCCGTTACAGACCATTTCCTACACAGCTGACATTGGTAATATTGTGGTTATTATGGCACACAGAAAATTACTTCGTAGCTCAAACAAGCCTTCCTCCCATAAAAAACCACATAGGATTATATGTCATGTCTTTCAGTCTGTGGATGTAAGTGATAGTAACATTTATTGCCACTCCATTTTAATATCTTAATAAAAAAATAAAATAAAGATATATATTTTTTTAAATTTCTCTTTTGATTCTGCACTAACTGGCCACTTTATTAGGTACACCTGTTCAATTAAGGAAAAAAAGTTGGTGGAAATCGCGCTACCCCCCGTGACCAATCACTGTGACAGTGAACAAGTGGATTAAAAATCAAACAGTTAACCCATACATCACAAATCAGAAATGAACGGATAAGTGAAAAAAGGTTATGTATATAAAACAAACTATAAATCTATGAACATTAGATAAATAAAAAATGGTCCATCAAAAAAGTTTGTTTAAATAAAGTCCAAAGTATTAACACCAGTGCTTTATGTAGAAATCATAAACAAATTGTGCTGTGTCCACATTCATCTGTGACATTCCACCACCAAAACTCAGGATTTCTCCTTACCAGCTGTACATGACCCCCTATTACAGAGGGTCAGTGTATGCATTCAGTAGTTTCTCCCACAGGTCACCGCAGCACACAACACAAGAGATTCCTAAGATACCGACCTCCGGTTCTCATCAATGGGCTCATATGTATAAAAAGAATGGAACACACTCCACATAGTGCATTATATCTTTTTTTAAAATTTATTCCATAAAAAGCAAGTATTGCACTTACATGTATGCAGTTAAAAAATCGCCTGATTACGTCTGGTGTGCCGGCCGTAGCACATTCAACAGACACCCGTCCTTGTTGGAAATATCAGAGGTGACGACAGCGCTCCGCTCCGCCCTACGTCCGTTTCGTAACAGTTTACTTCTTCCTGGGGCACGGGGCGGCACACTGCGTCACCTCTATTTATACTCTGAAACAACCAAGCCTCATTCTGGATCCGAACCATCCACCGGACATGCGCAGCCACTCAGGTCCTGACCTGAGTGGCTGCGCATGTCCGGTGGATGGTTCGGATCCAGAATGAGGCTTGGTTGTTTCAGAGTATAAATAGAGGTGACGCAGTGTGCCGCCCCGTGCCCCAGGAAGAAGTAAACTGTTACGAAACGGACGTAGGGCGGAGCGGAGCGCTGTCGTCACCTCTGATATTTCCAACAAGGACGGGTGTCTGTTGAATGTGCTACGGCCGGCACACCAGACGTAATCAGGCGATTTTTTAACTGCATACATGTAAGTGCAATACTTGCTTTTTATGGAATAAATTTTAAAAAAAGATATAATGCACTATGTGGAGTGTGTTCCATTCTTTTTATACATATGAGCCCATTGATGAGAACCGGAGGTCGGTATCTTAGGAATCTCTTGTGTTGTGTGCTGCGGTGACCTGTGGGAGAAACTACTGAATGCATACACTGACCCTCTGTAATAGGGGGTCATGTACAGCTGGTAAGGAGAAATCCTGAGTTTTGGTGGTGGAATGTCACAGATGAATGTGGACACAGCACAATTTGTTTATGATTTCTACATAAAGCACTGGTGTTAATACTTTGGACTTTATTTAAACAAACTTTTTTGATGGACCATTTTTTATTTATCTAATGTTCATAGATTTATAGTTTGTTTTATATACATAACCTTTTTTCACTTATCCGTTCATTTCTGATTTGTGATGTATGGGTTAACTGTTTGATTTTTAATCCACTTGTTCACTGTCACAGTGATTGGTCACGGGGGTAGCGCGATTTCCACCAACTTTTTTTCCTTAATCATTACCATGTATGGTAGTTTACATCTCTAATCGCAGCTCTCCATAGCTACAAAGCTACCAGTTAAACGTCTGGAGTTTTTTTCTTTCTTTTTTTCTTAATTTATTTATTTAGCGCAGTTTTTCTCCTTCTTCTCCATTACACCTGTTCAATTGCTTAGTAACACAAATTGCTAATCGATCAACCACATGGCAGCAACTCAATGCATTTAGGCATCTGGACATGGTGAAGACGACTTGCTGAAGTTCAAACTGAGCATCAGAATGGGGAAGAAAGAGTATTTAAGCGACTTTGAATGTGGCATTGGTTGGTGCCAGACGGGCTGGTATAAATAATGCAAAATCTGCTGATCCACTGGGATTTTCACACACAACCATACCCAAGGTTTACAGAGAATGGTCCAAAAAAAGAGAAATTATCCAGTGAGAGCGGCAGTTTTGTGAACAGAAATGCCTTGTTGATGTCAGGTCAGAGGAGAAATTGGCAGACTGGTTCGACATAATAGAAAGGTAACAGTAATTTACATAACCACTCGTTACAACCAAGGTATGCAGAATACCATCCCTGAACCCACAACACACTGAACCTTAAAGCAGATGGGCTACACCAGCAGATAACTACACCGGGTGCCACTCCTGTCAGGTAAGAACAGGAAACCGAGGCTACAATTGAACAGGCTCACCAAAATTGGACAATAGAAGATTGGAAAAACATTGCCTTGTCTGACGAGTCTCACTTTTATCTGCGACATTCAGATGGTAGGGTCAGAATTTGGCGTGGTGGTGTAATGATGTGGGGGATATTTCCATGGCAAAGAAGAAAAAACAACAAACAGAATAGACCTCCACACACCTAAATGAGTTTATACTACAAAAATGTATTCATAGCCTATATGAAGGCACATTGATTAATTACAAAACATTGCTATAATACCCCAGGTTTAAAATAGATCAATACCCATTCATATCCAGTCGCCAGGTCACCTCTACTCCAAACCCAACTAGGAAGGGAGAAATAACCTGGTAGCTGGCAGACCCATTCCCTCCCCCAGTGTGAAAGAACATCCCCTAAATGAACCCACTGAACCTCAAGAGCTACCCTTATAGACAAAGTTATTCCCACATACTGTTTCCTAAGCTATGGCAGCGTGCACCTATACCAGGTAATTGTCGCTGCCACAGATTGGAAAAAGCACACACCGAGACGAACACACAAATAATGCAGCAAACCAGTCTAAAGTCAGTCAGTCACAGAAAAAAGGGAGGGGGGTATCCTGAGGATACTTGAAAAATATTAAGTAACTGATGGAAGTCCAAAAACGAAGGAATCTGATTCATATGTAATCTATAATATATTAGATATAGAATAATACTCCCGACTAGAGTAGATGACAGTCGGCTCCTATAGTTTATAGGAGATAAAGATGAGTGCTAAACTGCGATGATGATTGGTACAGAGTTAATATTATTGAAAAGATGTTCAAGTATAAGTAATCCCAAAGTGATGAGATTAGTCTCTATAGTTGTCCTGAGTATATCGCACCAGATGTCTGACTATGGTAATTGGTGTCACAATTGTACTTACTCTCATCATTCATAGGTATAGTCTCAATACTTCCGTTATAGCCGCAATAGGTATTCCTGCTAACTGCAGGTAAAAAACCTATGATTATATCATCAGAGATTCATGCGGCAAAGTTTTTTATATACTCACGGATCCTGTAGAGATCACCAATGGATTATATTCGAGAGTAGTCGGCTCATCTGTATTCCAACAGTTTAAGTAGTTGCACAGAGATCACCATATGGGATCGATCTGTATATGGGTATCCCCGACAAATATATCGTTGGTCATCAGCAGTGCATCCGGTTGATGGTGTTATTTGTAATGGTCTTTATTTCCTAGTCATATGCTGATCCTTCCAGGGGGTTTGCTTGCAGAGTGTGTGTAGATCTCGAAGATGATATGCTCATGTAATGCTTCGTAGGAACACTTCTTCAAAAGTCATTTCCAGGGGTAAGAATCACTTGGGTAGGTGTCAGGTAGGTGTCAGAAGGGGGTGTTCACCCCAACAGTTGACATGTTTCGTTCCGATGTCCCGGAACTTCGTCAGAACTAAGGGATTGGTCGATGGTCACCAGTTTAAGTACTCAGCCACAGCCCACTTCTAATTGCATGGGGATGATTATCAGGTGTTGCATACCCTTCTATTATTTCACCCTATTTGTGGCTATATTAAAAAGGTTAAAAACATATATACGGTGATGTGCTGCTCCGCAGAAACGAAAAGATCCACAAGTCCACTTATCCATGCCTTAATTATAACTCAGATGCACATAAATATGTGCATACATATACAGCTGATAGTCTTATTGCTCCTATAAATGATATCCTATATCAGAGTAGAGGGTTTCCCCATGGGTATAGATATATTATCGCTATATCCATAGTCGGGCTGGTCCTCCATGTAACAAAAATACAAACACAGATACATTAGATTCCTATTTTACTTGATGGATGGATGTATATGCCTGATTAGTAGAATAGCTTTATATGATTATAGCAAGTCAGTGGGTGGAATGCATGTGAATTATCCCACATATATAGTAGCTTTAAATTAACTATACTTATAATCTATGCTTATAGATCGGCCGATGTAAGGTACACTGACATCAGTCAGTTTGCGATCTCGGCATACTACCATATATATCCGATTATACTAGTAGATCGGCCATTCACTAGGTTCACTATCATCACATAAATAGGAGAAAAGGTTGAACATATAAAGCAGATGGGGAAATTTCTTGAGAGGGGTATTTTTGTTAGTTAAGTTCAAGGCATATCTCTACTTTGATATGTGTTTTTAGCGGTTACATGGGTCCCCATAGTCTAAGTTATATAGATATAGTGCGATAGTTGCACTAAAATGGTGCCGTACAAGGAAATGGCTTATATTGGTGTTATACATATTCCTTCAACTGTATCTGGTCCTAGGGGACATTGTAATTCGCATTTGTGAAGGGTGCTTGTACACATTACATTATAGAGGGTATGTATGTAAGGGGTTATATTAGATCACATTGCGGATTTAAAACCCCACATACGCTATATCGGAAATCATTCAGAAAAAACTTAGTAAGGGCATACCACTTATGTTAGGCTCCATATTGCCTTATCGGGTGGACTATTTGCGCTATAGGAAGCATTGTAGGGACATATCGCTGTTTAACCCCTTAGGCATCATGGAGTTTAAAATAAAAATCCATTTTGCTTCTTCCTGTAGCAAAGTCCTATCCCAATCACCTCTTCTATTGGATACTTTTAGTTTATGGATAATCATGCATTTTAGGCCAGCCGGCTTAGCATCATGGTTATCCCTGAAGTGGATCGCCACTGGCGATGTATCATCTTTGGTGACAATGCTGGATATATGTTCACCAATTCTTTTGCGGAATTTCCTTAAGGTTTTTCCTACATATATTTTCCCACAAGGGCAAATTATTTGATATATGGTGTAGGTTGTTGAGCAGTTTACAAAAGGTTTTATTGTGTAAACATTATTTCCAGCAGAGTCACTAAAAGTATCCGCTCTTTTGACAAACTTACATACAGTACAATGCCCACATGGGTACATACCCTGGATGTGTACTGTAGATAGATTGATGGGGATTTTTTTACCCAATCTGATATATTCACTGTGCACCAAAGTATCTCCTATTGTTGGTGCTCGTTTAGCTATGATCCTTGGGCAAAGGCCCAAGATTTCTTTTAATTTACTATCTAGCATAAGAAGATGCCAATGTTTGCCCAATAGCTTTTTGAGGTATTCCCAATGGGTGCCATAAGTGGTTACTACACCTATATTGTCCGCATTCTTTTTGTTTCTTTTTTCTTCTTCATTTTCCTCATCCACTTCTAA
This sequence comes from Rana muscosa, assembly GCA_029206835.1. NCBI lineage: Eukaryota > Metazoa > Chordata > Amphibia > Anura > Ranidae > Rana > Rana muscosa. The sequence continues at coordinate 565,868,879 of CM055116.1, read as the reverse complement.
ACCTAAGATGATTTCCCTCCTTTTCTTCCATGCCTTGGTTTTTGCTTGTTTGATTATTGAGTTGGGGTACCCTCTCTGTTTAAACCTTTGACTCAGGTCTTTGCTCTCTTTATGGAAATCTTTAATATTTGAGCAATTCCTGCGAATCCTAATAAATTGACCAGTGGGGATTCCTCTGATTAGGGGCCATGGATGGTGACTGGTGGCGTGAAGGAGAGTGTTTCCTGCTGTTGGTTTCCTGAAGGTATTTGTTGCAATAGTTGTATTCTCCTTGCGAATCAGAAGGTCCAGGAACTCAATTTTATCCTTATCCACTTTATATGTTAGTAAGATGTTTCTGGTATTGTTATTGAGTTCTCCTATGAACGATTCAAATTGTATTTTAGTACCTCTCCATACCACCAGGACGTCATCAATAAAGCGTACCCATAGGGCTACATACTCTTGAAAAGCAGGGTGACTATATACATCCTCTTTTTCCCACCATCCTAGATGTAAGCAGGCGTATGGGGGGGCACATGACGCTCTCATAGCTACGCCCCGTTTTTGCCAATAATATTTATTATGAAACATAAAGAAATTGTTGTCCAATACTAGCTCAAGTAGTTCCAACAGGAATTCATTGTGGGGACCCGCTAGGGGGTGCCTAACATCCAACCACTGGGATACTGCCTGCATCCCTATTTGATGAGGGATGGATGAGTAAACCGATTCCACATCTATTCCTGCTAGTAAAGAGTTCTCTGGTATTTGTAAATTTTTCAATTTTCTTAGGATATCAGCAGAGTCCTGTACGTATGAGGGTAACTCTTTATTCAGATGTTTAATTCTTTTGTCTATATATTTCCCAATTCTTTCAAGGAGACCCCCCATTCCCGATATAATTGGTCGGCCGTGTTTTTTTTTAAGGTTCTTATGCACTTTAGGTGTGATATAAAAGGTAGGTGTATTGAAGTTGGTTACTTTAAGAAAAATGAATTCCTTTTGTGTTAATAGTCCCACCTCCTGAGCTTTTGTCAGACGATAATTGATTTCCTTTACTAAATCTGGGAAGGGGTTGTTAGGCCACCTTTCATAGCATTCTGGATTTTCAAGTTGTCTATAAATTTCTTCCAGATAGTCAGTTTCATTCCATAGTACAACATTTCCTCCCTTATCACTGGGTTTGATTACACAGTTTGGTAGCTTTTTCAGATCATGCAGGTATTGCTAGTAGATATATATATATACCGCCCCCTATCACAGGTCGTATACATGACCGGTTATACATATAGACAGTCATACCCTGTATAAATAGCTGTAGGTCCGACTTAGGGACCTTCAGTACATTGGCCGGTGGACCCAATACTTCCATCATACGTTTGAACTTTAACATCCCTCCCTCCCCTGGTGTGATAGGAGTGGTGTGCTGCTCCTCAGTTGCGATTGATCCAAATATTTTATTTTAATCCTTTTTCATTCCTGTAAACAACTACCTAAGATGGCTTTTCGTATAGATAGTGGCATGGAACAGGAAATTAGGGCAGTATTTAATCGAGAGGAACAAGATGCCCCAAAGCGCCAAAATGACTTTAAACAACTTTTTAAAAAACACAGTAATTTAACTATTAAACACCTAAAAAGAAAGTGGAACATCATTGCGCTAGAGGCATATATAGAAGCTGAAATGATACCTAGAGGCCTACGGGAACGTATTACACCTGCAGACCATCTCCACAATGACAGATTCCTGAAAATATGGACAGAGGAGTCCGTTAAACATGGATTACATATGATAGCCTTTGATAGTTGAAGAAGAAAAAATCCAGTTGCAGGATTTAGAAATACAGCTGAAGGAGAGCATAGAGAACCTAGATATATATCAGGATCTAGATGATTTTAGTAAATTTAATGATAGATTAAAAAGGGAAGTAGAGGATTTCCAAAAAGAACAAAAAGCAGGAAAACAAAAGAAATTTCAGAGGGATACATTAGACTTTGAAACAGGCAATATTTTGGATCTAGAGAAAGAGGGGGAGGAGTATGTCTCGCAGTAGATCAAATAAACAGAAGGGTAGAACCAATAGCAAAGAGGGAAACAATAATAAAAAAGTCACTTTTTTAGAGAAGACAAATGGTATGGAGGACCCCCTAGGAGGGAAGAGTACAGAAAGAAAAAACGAAGGAGAAAGAGAAACCGGAAAAGAAACATCATATGGAACACAGGATCAGAATTTATCCAAGATGGGGGGCTCTACTTCAAAGGAGGGCAGGATAACAAGGAGTGTACAGAAACAGCAAACATGAATGTCATTAATTTAACAGAACACATACTGTACTCCAATCACCTATCAGTCTTGAGTAAAGGTCTGGGGTTCTCACCTTGCAATAAAGGAAACTCCTTTGAAATCTACAAGGATATATGTTTATTTTTGAGAAGGGTTAACTTCAAGTTGATGTTTTTTGGAAAAAATACAGATATTAAAGATGAAATTGAATTCAATGCACTTATGGAGGTTGATGACTCGCAACTTATTATCTTGAAGGAAATACCTGGATTGATTCCACACTATTGTATTTACCACCTAAGTCAGGATTGGCCAATAAGTCGCAACGCTTTCCGAGTTTTGCTAACAACAAATATCTACAGATGTTCTTGGAGGCAGCATCTGAGGATATAAGAAATATAAAATGGGATAAAATAGAACCCCCTATGGACAACCTGACAATAGACGAAAGAAAAGCCCTGCATGATCTGAAAAAGCTACCAAACTGTGTAATCAAACCCAGTGATAAGGGAGGAAATGTTGTACTATGGAATGAAACTGACTATCTGGAAGAAATTTATAGACCACTTGAAAATCCAGAATGCTATGAAAGGTGGCCTAACCACCCCTTCCCAGATTTAGTAAAGGAAATCAATTATCGTCTGACAAAAGCTCAGGAGGTGGGACTATTAACACAAAAGGAATTCATTTTTCTTAAAGTAACCAACTTCAATACACCTACCTTTTTATATCACACCTAAAGTGCATAAGAACCTTAAAAAAACCCCGGCCGACCAATTATATCGGGAATGGGGGGTCCCCTTGAAAGAATTGGGAAATATATAGACAAAAGAATTAAACATCTGAATAAAGAGTTACCCTCATACGTACAGGCCTCTGCTGATATCCTAAGAAAATTGAAAAATTTACAAATACCAGAGAACTCTTTACTAGCAGGAATAGATGTGGAATCGCTTTACTCATCCATCCCTCATCAAATAGGGATGCAGGCAGTATCCCAGTGGTTGGATGTTAGGCACCCCCTAGCGGGTCCCCACAATGAATTCCTGTTGGAACTACTTGAGCTAGTATTGGACAACAATTTCTTTGTTTGATAATAAATATTATCGGCAAAAACGGGGCGTAGCTATGGGGGCATCATGTGTCCCCTCATACGCCTGCTTACATCTAGGATGGTGGGAAAAAGAGGATGTATATAGTCACCCTGCTTTTCAAGAGTATGTAGCCCTATGGGTACGCTTTATTGATGACGTCCTGGTGGTATGGAGAGGTACTAAAATACAATTTGAATCGTTCATAGGAGAACTCAATAACAATACCAGAAACATCTTACTAACATATAAAGTGGATAAGGATAAAATTGAGTTCCTGGACCTTCTGATTCGCAAGGAGAATACAACTATTGCAACAAATACCTTCAGGAAACCAACAGCAGGAAACACTCTCCTTCACGCCACCAGTCACCATCCATGGCCCCTAATCAGAGGAATCCCCACTGGTCAATTTATTAGGATTCGCAGGAATTGCTCAAATATTAAAGATTTCCATAAAGAGAGCAAAGACCTGAGTCAAAGGTTTAAACAGAGAGGGTACCCCAATGAGGAAAATGAAGAAGAAAAAAGAAAAAAAAAGAATGCGGACAATATAGGTGTAGTAACCACTTATGGCACCCATTGGGAATACCTCAAAAAGCTATTGGGCAAACATTGGCATCTTCTTATGCTAGATAGTAAATTAAAAGAAATCTTGGGCCTTTGCCCAAGGATCATAGCTAAACGAGCACCAACAATAGGAGATACTTTGGTGCACAGTGAATATATCAGATTGGGTAAAAAAATCCCCATCAATCTATCTACAGTACACATCCAGGGTATGTACCCATGTGGGCATTGTACTGTATGTAAGTTTGTCAACAGAGCAGATACTTTTAGTGACTCTGCTGGAAATAATGTTTACACAATAAAACCTTTTGTAAACTGCTCAACAACCTACACCATATATCAAATAATTTGCCCTTGTGGGAAAATATATGTAGGAAAAACCATAAGGGAATTCCGCAAAAGAATTGGGGAACATATATCCAGCATTGTCACCAAAGATGATACATCGCCAGTGGCGATCCACTTCAGGGATAACCATGATGCTAAGCCGGCTGGCCTAAAATGCATGATTATCCATAAACTAAAAGTATCCAATAGAAGAGGTGATTGGGATAGGACTTTGCTACAGGAAGAAGCAAAATGGATTTTTATTTTAAACTCCATGATGCCCAAGGGGTTAAACAGCGATATGTCCCTACAATGCTTCCTATAGCGCAAATAGTCCACCCGATGAGGCAATATGGAGCCTAACATAAGTGGTATGCCCTTACTAATTTTTTTCTGAATGATTTCCGATATAGCGTATGTGGGGTTATAAATCAGCAATGTGATCTAATATAACCCCTTACATACATACCCTCTATAATGTAATGTGTACAAGCACCCTTCACAAATGCGAATTACAATGTCCCCTAGGACCAGATACAGTTGAAGGAATATGTATAACACCAATATAAGCTATTTCCTTGTACGGCACCATTTTAGTGCAACTATCGCACTATATCTATATAACTTAGACTATGGGGACCCATGTAACCGCTAAAAACACATATCAAAGTAGAGATATGCCTTGAACTTAACTAACAAAAATACCCCTCTCAAGAAATTTCCCCATCTGCTTTATATGTTCAACCTTTTCTCCTATTTATGTGATGATAGTGAACCTAGTGAATGGCCGATCTACTAGTATAATCGGATATATATGGTAGTATGCCGAGATCGCAAACTGACTGATGTCAGTGTACCTTACATCGGCCGATCTATAAGCATAGATTATAAGTATAGTTAATTTAAAGCTACTATATATGTGGGATAATTCACATGCATTCCACCCACTGACTTGCTATAATCATATAAAGCTATTCTACTAATCAGGCATATACATCCATCCATCAAGTAAAATAGGAATCTAATGTATCTGTGTTTGTATTTTTGTTACATGGAGGACCAGCCCGACTATGGATATAGCGATAATATATCTATACCCATGGGGAAACCCTCTACTCTGATATAGGATATCATTTATAGGAGCAATAAGACTATCAGCTGTATATGTATGCACATATTTATGTGCATCTGAGTTATAATTAAGGCATGGATAAGTGGACTTGTGGATCTTTTCGTTTCTGCGGAGCAGCACATCACCGTATATATGTTTTTAACCTTTTTAATATAGCCACAAATAGGGTGAAATAATAGAAGGGTATGCAACACCTGATAATCATCCCCATGCAATTAGAAGTGGGATGTGGCTGAGTACTTAAACTGGTGACCATCGACCAATCCCTTAGTTCTGACGAAGTTCCGGGACATCGGAACGAAACATGTCAACTGTTGGGGTGAACACCCCCTTCTGACACCTACCTGACACCTACCCAAGTGATTCTTACCCCTGGAAATGACTTTTGAAGAAGTGCTTCTACGAAGCATTACATGAGCATATCATCTTCGAGATCTACACACACTCTGCAAGCAAACCCCCTGGAAGGATCAGCATATGACTAGGAAATAAAGACCATTACAAATAACACCATCAACCGGATGCACTGCTGATGACCAACGATATATTTGTCGGGGATACCCATATACAGATCGATCCCATATGGTGATCTCTGTGCAACTACTTAAACTGTTGGAATACAGATGAGCCGACTACTCTCGAATATAATCCATTGGTGATCTCTACAGGATCTGTGAGTATATAAAAAACTTTGCCGCATGAATCTCTGATGATATAATCATAGGTTTTTTACCTGCAGTTAGCAGGAATACCTATTGCGGCTATAACGGAAGTATTGAGACTATACCTATGAATGATGAGAGTTAGTACAATTGTGACACCAATTACCATAGTCAGACATCTGGTGCGATATACTCAGGACAACTATAGAGACTAATCTCATCACTTTGGGATTACTTATACTTGAACATCTTTTCAATAATATTAACTCTGTACCAATCATCATCGCAGTTTAGCACTCATCTTTATCTCCTATAAACTATAGGAGCCGACTGTCATCTACTCTAGTCGGGAGTATTATTCTATATCTAATATATTATAGATTACATATGAATCAGATTCCTTCGTTTTTGGACTTCCATCAGTTACTTAATATTTTTCAAGTATCCTCAGGATACCCCCCTCCCTTTTTTCTGTGACTGACTGACTTTAGACTGGTTTGCTGCATTATTTGTGTGTTCGTCTCGGTGTGTGCTTTTTCCAATCTGTGGCAGCGACAATTACCTGGTATAGGTGCACGCTGCCATAGCTTAGGAAACAGTATGTGGGAATAACTTTGTCTATAAGGGTAGCTCTTGAGGTTCAGTGGGTTCATTTAGGGGATGTTCTTTCACACTGGGGGAGGGAATGGGTCTGCCAGCTACCAGGTTATTTCTCCCTTCCTAGTTGGGTTTGGAGTAGAGGTGACCTGGCGACTGGATATGAATGGGTATTGATCTATTTTAAACCTGGGGTATTATAGCAATGTTTTGTAATTAATCAATGTGCCTTCATATAGGCTATGAATACATTTTTGTAGTATAAACTCATTTAGGTGTGTGGAGGTCTATTCTGTTTGTTGTTTTTTCTTCTTTGATATATGTTTATTTGACCACACCCCCGTTAACTTACGGTGAATGCTACTATCCTTGGTAATAGGACTCCCACCACTGCGCCTCTTCGTACATATCGATATTTCCATGGCACACTTTGGGCCTCTAAGTACCAATTGAGCATCATTTTAATGTTGTGGCTTACCTGAGTATTGTTGCTGACCATGTCCATCCCTTTAATGACTACAGTGTACCCATCTTCTGATGGCTACTTCATAATAATGCACCATGTCACAAAAGCTCAAATCCATCTCAAACTGGTTTCTTGAACAGTGAACTTCAATGGCCTCCAGTCACTAGATCTCAATCCAATAGAGAAGAGCGCCTTTAGGATGTGGTGGAACGGGAGATTTGCATCATGGATGTGCAGCCAAGAAATGTTTCCAACACCTTGTTTAACATATGCCACAAAGAATTAAAGTGGATGTAAACCCGAATTCTTTTTTTTTTGCTTTCACAATGTAGAGTATAAGATTTCCTATCATTTGTGCCAGGTCTTGCCACAAAGAGTTAATCCAGCTCTGAGCATTCCTCTATTATTGTTCAGTGAGATAAAACGGACAGAGTTACCTTTGTCCGTTCTGCCCCCTTCCTTTGATTGACAGGTTATTTACATATCTCGTGCACTAGCTTTTAATTCCCACCCCCACTCCTTTTCTGAAGTCATGTGGTTACTTTTCTGGATTTTAACTGGATGTTAGTGATCATAGCAGACGTTCAGTGTAAGGAATACACATGAGAAAATGCATGTTGACAAGGGGAGTGTAGAGGTGGGCGGGGAGTCTACTGACATCACGACTCTACCCACCGAGCTCCAGACAACAGATCCACCCACAGAATCTGCAGTTTTTCAGGTCTCATAACAGACAGAGGGGAGACATTTGACAGATAAGGATACATTCAGGAGACCTCTATATCCTTATAGATCAGCACTATGGCAGTAGTTTAGAAAGGATGAGAGTGGGTTCACATCCACTTTAATGCAGTTCTGAAGGCAAAAAACGGTACTAGCTAGGTGTACCTAATAAAGTGGCTGGTGAGTGTATCTTAGCTTAGACCTGCATTACTGTTTTTCTGCATACAAAAGGGGAAAAAAAAATTGTATAGTGTTTTTAGGGCTTGGGGGACCGGTGCCTAGACAAACTGTGTGAGTTTAATTTTTTGTGTTCGCTGGTAGCCTCCCCATACTAGCACTGTCTATTGGATTGATCCAGATTTTAATAATTGCGGTTTTATCGAAGTGGTACATATTTTCGTTTGCTACTTTATGATTCAGTCTTCTTGGAGTGTCATTTCATTATAAAAACAGAGTACAAATTATGGTGGTTTTGTTATTTTTTTTACATTTTACTATTCCTAATTAGGCACAACTCATTGCTCAGGCTATTGGACAGGCCTTTGCGTCGGCATACCACAATTTTCTCCATTCTAAAGGTGTACAACCTGAGCAAACTGAGAAAACACAGATGACTCAACTGTACAATGCAGATCTTGCCCACTTTACCAAGCAAGACAACTGTAAAGAGGTAGGAATGCATATAGAGTCTAAGGTTTTGGGCAATGGTTCCCTCCTGAAGAGGTGATCTCCTGTTTTACCACAATGTTAAATGTCAGACTTTGGAGCTACTGTTATAAAATGTATCTTGTAACCAAAAATAAAATAACTTATTTACAACAGACATGAGACTGTCTTTAGAGCAGTTTCACACTGGGGCCACGCCGCGTTAGCGGTAAAGCGCCGATAGTTTTAGCGGTACATTACGGCCGCTAGTGGTGCGCTTTTAACCCCCGCTAGCGGCCGAGAGGATTAAAAGCGCACGCGCTGCCGTATCGATTTGCAAGCGCTTTGACAGCACTGCCCATTCATTTCAACGGGCAGGGCGTTTTGGGAGCGGTGAATACACTGCTCCCAAACCGCCGCTAAGATGCTGCTTGCAGGACTTTTCAGAACGTCCCGCAAGCGCACCGCCCTGGTGTGAAAGCACTTGGGCTTACTAAAACTGGAGAGTGCAAAATCTGGTGCCGCTCTAGAAACCAGTCGGTTTTTTTTTGTCAAAGCTTAGTTTTTCTGCACACCACTACAAAAAAATATTTTTTTCTCTGATTGAAATGGTGTAAACAATAAAGGGTATTTGTTATGTGTCAGATTAACTTTTTCTTTATGTCCTTTATGATAGGGCTATGCTCCCACCTTCCAGTGATGGGACACTGTCAAAAGTCGGTAAATCTCCTCCCAACCAAGCATAGCTTTAATTTTTTGTGTCTTAGGTGATGTCATGCCTGTTCAGTCTATGCACTCGATTCTGATATTTTCCTTCTAGTTTTTTTTTTTTCTCTCGTTATGAAGTTAGTAGGGAATGTAGTGTATTGTGAGTGTAATTTTATGGGCCATGTGTTAGGGGTTGACCTATTGGCACATAGTTTACCAGGCCAGCTACATATTGCACAGCAAAAGGACAATGTAACTGAAATTATGTTCATTTTATGCAAGAGGCAGATTCCTCACCTTGGCGGCCACCCTAATTAAACATTTGAAAGGAGGGAATTTTTCAAATTTGTCAGGATTGTAAAATGCAGATTGCTTGGTCAGACTTGAAAGGAATTGTAAAGATCCAGGGGAGTGAGTTACAACAAATGTTTGTCTTTTGTATGTGATAAATGGTTCGTTTTTAAAGAGTAAGGATGCAATTTGGCCATACACAATACAAGAAGTATTTAATGATGATAATTGGAGGTGGGGTCTTAAGTATTTATGGCGTACTTGTTTATGGTAAATGGCATTCTTCAAAGGGTAACTTGTTTATTTAATTGTGATAGAATCCAATTTAGCCTTAGACCACCAGGGATGCCCAACCAGTGGCCCCGGGGGCCACATGTGGCTTGCGGAGTGCTCTGATGTGGCCCGTGACCTCCTGCTCTGGGATGGCTGGTTGGCAAGCCCAGATCCATCCCAGAGCATCAGGGTTTTGAATGAAGCCAGTGGTAGAGGAAGCAAGACACATAAGCCGATGCCTCCTGTCACAGGTGGAGTGATACCAAATGCACTCTGCCTGGGACAGCAACAGCTGGCAATACCGGAATAGAAGACGGTTATTAACCACTTCTGAACCGCCCACCGCACATATACTGTGGCAGGACAGCACGGCTGCACGAGCCAACGTACCTGTACATCTGTGCATTAGATACAGCAGGCGTGCGCCACGGGAGCTCGCCCATGGGTCCAGCAGACTCTATGTCTGCCGGCCACCTGCAATCGCGGTGAAGAGAGGCAGAACAGGGATCTGCCTATGTAAACAAGGTGGATCCCCGTTCTGACAGGGGAGGAGAGAGAGATTGGCTGTTCCTAGTGATCAGGAACAGAGATCTCTCTACTCCCAGTGAGCCCATTCCCTGACAGTTATAAAGCACCTCCCTAGGGAACACTTAACTTTTTAATCCCTGCCAGTGCATTTTTATAGCATTGATCACTGTATTGGTATCACTAGTCACCAAAAAGTGTCACTTGGGGTCAGATTTGTCTGCCGAAATTTTTTTGATATGTATTATAGCGGAAAGTAAAAAATATATTTATTTTTTCTTCCAATTTGTCAGTCTTTTTTTTGTCTATAGTTCAAACAATAAGGTTACCATCAAAAGAAAGCTCTATTTGTGGGAAAAACAAAACGCATCATTTTTGTTTGGGTAAAACGTCGCACGACCGCGCAATTGTCAGTTAAAGCGATGCAGTGCCATATCTCAAAACATGGCCTGGTCATTAATGGGGTAAATATCTGTGGCTGGAGTCGTTAAAGGTACGTTTTATTACTAAAAGCACAGTGTATATGGGCATATGTGTTCTGCAGTGGTTACTAGGCTGCTTTCAAACGGATCCGCAGGTTCAGCACAGTGCACCTGCGGGTTACCTGCACTGAGCCATAGACTTCTGTTATTACCTGCGGGTTTGGTGCACTTTCAGAAAGTGCACTACACCCGCAGGATATAATAGAAGTCTATGGCAAAGTGCAGCCAATCCGCAGAAAAGTCACAGGTGCAATGCACTGCACCCACGGTGTGGGTAAACCGCAACGCATCAGTGTGAAAGCAGCCTTAGGCCCCTTTCACACAATCGTTCCAACCCAATCAGACCCCCTATTCACCTCCTATGGATGTAAATGGATGTGAATGGACTTGTGTCTCCAATCAGATCCGTTAAAAAAACAAAAAAAACAAAAGGGATCTGCCCCCTTCTATCTGGGCAGATCGGATCAGAAGGCCTATAGAATAGAGTGGGCTGTGTTGTTGTCCGCTCTGCATATGCAGAGTGGACATGGACCTGTCCTCTGCCTGCTCCGCTCATTGTGGCCCATTGTGGCACCCCTGCCTTAGACAATAATATAATATCTGGACAACTTTGATTAGAATTTGACTGCAGCTGTCCGAGGCCAAGAGGCATTACCTGTCACTCAGAAAATCAAAGGGACTACTAAAGCTGACCAGATTGCTTAACATTTTAGTGAATGAGGAAAATATGTATATTATGAAAGGTTATTTTGGCAGGGAAATTGGGTTCTTTGAAGGTGTCTGATCATCGCATGAATAGTCTAAGTACCCTGTCATCTACCCTGTCTGTACCTCTGTTCTGTTATAGGATCCAATAAATGCTAATCTCTCTGGCAAAGAACCTTGTTGCTGCAGAGATACTAGGTCATCACTCGCATACAGCATCTCACAAAAGTGAGTACACCCCTCAAATATTTTATTATATCTTTTAATGTGACAACACTGAAGAAATTACAGTTTGCTACAATGTAAAGTAGTGAGTGTACAGCTTGTATAACAGTGTAAATTTGCTGTCCCCTCAAAATAAACCGCTGGCAAACAAAGTGGGCCCAAAGTGTCAATATTTTGTGTGGACGCCATTCTTTTCCAGCACTGCCTTAACCCTCTTGGGCATGGAGTTCACCAGAGCTTCACAGATTGCAACTGGAGTCCTCTTCCACTCCTCCATGATGACATCACGGAGCTGGTGGATGTTACAGACCTTGTTCTCCTCCCTTCCTTTTGAGGATGCCCCACAGATGCACAATAGGGTTTAGATCTGTAGACATGCTTGGCCAGTCCATCACCTTAACCCTCAGCTTCTTTAGCAAGGCAGTGGTTGTCTTGGAGGTGTTTGGGGTCGTTCTGTTGGAATACTGCCCCGCGGCTCAGTCTCCGAAGGGAGGGGATGCTCTGCTTCCATATGTCACAGTACATGTTGCCATTCATGGTTCCCTCAATGAACTTATGCAGCCCCAGACCACTGCACTCCCACCACCATGCTTGACTATAGGCAAGACACACTTGCCTTTGTACTCCTCATCTGATTGCCGCCACACATGCTTGACACCATCTGAACCAAATAAGTTTATCTTGGTCTCATCAGACCACAAGACAAGGTTCCAGTAATCCTTGTCCTTAGTCTGCTTGTCTTGTGCATCATCTTTAGAAGAGGTCTCCTTCTGGGACAACAGTCATGCAGACCAATTTGATGCAGTGAGCGGTGTATGGTCTGAGCACTAACAGGCTGACCCCCCACCTCTTCAACCTCTGCAGCAATGCTGGCAGCACTCATACGTCTTTCTCTTATCGTCCATGGACTGACACAGCTGGATACTGTAAACGTGTGGGTATATGTCCCTGCTAGCAGGAGAAGATCTAGGCAGAATGTTAGATGTTAGAAACATAAATTTTAGAACAAACCAGAGCTGAACAGCCCCACACAGGGGGGCGGTCCCTCAGGACATTTCCCTCCCACCTGCAGCTAGCAGCCTCCGTTTTTTTTCTGGCTAGCAGAAGAAGACGTGGTTCTCTCAGGAGCCAGTCTCCTGGAAGATTTTACTTTTAAATTTTATTCCTTTAGGAATTTTATTATTTTATTTTTGAGACCTTCAATCAACTGTCGGCTGGGCAACAGGTTGGGTACACTGGTATCCTCGTAGTCTTCCCTGTCCGACCATCGAGCGTGCTGATCCTCGCCTTGTGTGCGTGAGTTTCGGTTCACGACATGCCCCATGACTCCAGGGGTGGCCGGGTTGCTTTTAGCTCCCGCGGTCCTCTCAAGATTGAACAGTTCCTGACTGACTGTATCTCTCGCGGTGGACCGGGCCGACAGCTCCGCAGTACTGCTCTGTGATAGGTCTGTCTGAAACAAGCCAGTGGGTCCCTGAAAGGGACGGGTAAGTAGTCTCTCCTACTGCAGGTGAGTACATGCTGGCTGTGTTTTATATGGGGGGTTTCTCCCTGTCTCCCCCCTGTTATGCTGCTTTCTGCACCCTGTACTGGTGCTGTGCTGTGGGGGTGCTTGGGGGTCACTCTGGCCTGGCTGGGCGCTCATGTCTGTAGTGGGCTCTGGGGTGAGGGGCAGTTTTCCTGGTGTGTGAGGTGGTTATTGCGTGCGCCATTAGCGCTGTTTGCCTTTTGAATTTCGCGCTCGGCGGCCCTCTTGCCGTGGTTCAATGGTGCAGTTATAGCTGCGGCCGGCGGCCATTTTCTTGTAGCCGCCGCGCATTTACTTTCAGTTTCAGCCTCTAGCGGTGGCGCGAATCTCCTCACAATCTCCTCAGATTCTTCACTCTCCTCAGGCTCACATTACTGTTTCTTCAGCAGAGCGGTCCTTAATGGTGGTTGAGTCCTCCGGGTATCCCCTCCTCAGCCTCAGCGTAGCCAGTGGGTGGACTGTATATTCACTGTTGTAGTGTATAAGGTCTCAGAGGGTGGCGATATGGAGTCTGATACACCTGCTTTTCTACACTTGCCTGAGGCAACTGGCAGTGCTCCTGCACCCTGCGGTCCTTATGGACCAGTTGTCGGCAGTCCTGGAATCATTCCTTGTCAGAATGGAAGCGGTGTGCGAGCGAAGGGATCTATAAGCCCCCTCTCCCCCACAAACTTCTTTAGTGAAGGAGGGCTCTGATTCAGATATGGGCCTAGCTGTCAGGAAAGACGTTCTCTCACTCATCCCAGCAATCGGGGTCTCAGAATCTCTATGCACAGGCAGACCCGTTCGGCGCATGCGCGATAGCGGCAAACGAGCGTGCGCGGGCACGCGATAGTGGCGAGCGGGCGCGCGCGGATGCGCGATAGCGCGCGCCTATGACGCAGTTTGGCGCCAAAGACTGCCTATTTAAAGAGAGCTGTCACTCTGCATCCTTGCTGTCCGGTCTACAGCGTTTCCTGAAGACCCTTGTTACCTGAACCTCTGATCTAATTGCTCTGGTACCTGACCCGGCTTCCCCTGGTTTCTCCTGTCTGCTGCCCGCCTCTGACCACGGCTCGTCCCGACTTCTCTTCTGCCTTCTCCTCGAACCAGTTTGCTGCCCGCCTGATACACTGACCCGGCCTGGACTTTAACTATTCTTGGATCCTGCTTTGTACTCATCTGCCCGCTTGTGTCTGACCCGGCCTGTCTTCACCAAGTCTGCTTCCTGATCCTCTAGTGCCTGCTGCGGACCGCTGCATGTCTCCCATCAGTTATCCACCGCTGCAGTCTGCTGCTTCTACTTCCACCTGCCTCAGTTCCTGCCAGGCACTTGTGCTCCTTTGCCCTCCTGAGCCCCTGTCTGCTCTATCAGGGGTTCTCGAGCCAGAGGTCTACGAGAGGCCACTCCCTGCACGTCAGGCTCACCTACCAGGTAGGTGACAGTACCGGACAGCCATGTCTGAGCCCACGCAGGGAGCCTCTCCCATGGAGGAACTCTGCCGTCACCTAGATGGACTTACTACGGCAGTCAGGAACTTACAGGAAGGCTATACCCGCCTAGAGGAGCGTGTCCAGACCCTGTCTAACACGGCACCTGCCGCATCTGGAACGACTCCAGCGCACGTTTTGGTGGCCTCAACTGTCTAAGGACTGCAAGGACTATGTGGAATCATGCATTACGTGCATTCAGAACAAGGGCAGCAAGACCAGAGCTTGGGGTCTGTTGAGACCTTTACCCATTCCAGACAGACCTTGGAGAATGATTTCGATGGACTTTATTGTGGAACTACCATCATCAGAAAATTGCACTACCATTTTCGTGGTAGTGGACAGACTTTCCAAGATGGCCCACTTTCTGCCCATGAGATGTACACCTTCTGCCCCCGAGACCGCAAAACTATTTATCAAAGAAATCGTAAGACTGCACGGCATTCCTGTGAACATTGTATCTGATCGGGGGGTGCAGTTTACATCCAGATTCTGGAGGGCACTCTGCGAATCTTTAAAGATTGACCTTTCCTTCTCTTCAGCTTATCATCCCCAGACCAATGGTCAGACGGAACGCACAAATCAGACCCTGGAGCAATATTTGTGCTTTTTCTCTTCCTTCTCTCAAGACGACTGGGTACCACTGTTACCCCTCGCCGAGTTCGCCTACAACAATTCCGTTCATTCAGCGACCAAGCAGTCACCGTTCTTTGCGAACTACGGCTTCCACCCTCTGTTCCTGTCTAATAATATTCCAGAGCGTGCGGTCCCAGCCGCCCAGGATACCCTGAACTTCCTCAGTACCAACAGTAAGTTGCTTCAGGAGACAATGGCAAGGACTCAGGCGCATAATAAGGAGGTGTTCGACAAAAAGAGGAGGGGGGAACTTAACCTTACACCCGGAGATCTAGTCTGGCTGTCCACAGTGAATCTAAAGATGACATGCCCCTCTAAGAAACTGGGCCCCAAATTTGTGGGTCCCTTCCCTGTAACAAGGAAAATTAATGACGTGGCATACGAGCTGAAATTACCGGAATCTTTTCGGATACACCCGATATTCCATGTGTCGCTACTCAAATCTGCAGTCCCAGATCCCTTTCCCAATCGAGGTATTGGCCCTCCTGAGCCCGTGCTCATCAATGGTGAGGAAGAGTTTGAAATCGAGTCTATCCTGGACTGCAGGAAGAGACGCAACCAAACCCAATATCTGGTTAAATGGAAGGGCTATGGCCCCGAGGAAAATTCCTGAGAACCGGAAACCAACATTCATGCCAAAAGATTGATCACGGCCTTCAAAAGGTCTCACCCAGGTAGGCTGGCTCAGTTGGGCATCCGGAGGCTGCCCGTAGGAGGGGGGCAATGTCAGGAAAGACGTTCTCTCACTCATCCCAGCAATCGGGGTCTCAGAATCTCTATGCACAGGCAGACCCGTTCGGCGCATGCGCGATAGCGGCAAACGAGCGTGCGCGGGCACGCGATAGTGGCGAGCGGGCGCGCGCGGATGCGCGATAGCGCGCGCCTATGACGCAGTTTGGCGCCAAAGACTGCCTATTTAAAGAGAGCTGTCACTCTGCATCCTTGCTGTCCGGTCTACAGCGTTTCCTGAAGACCCTTGTTACCTGAACCTCTGATCTAATTGCTCTGGTACCTGACCCGGCTTCCCCTGGTTTCTCCTGTCTGCTGCCCGCCTCTGACCACGGCTCGTCCCGACTTCTCTTCTGCCTTCTCCTCGAACCAGTTTGCTGCCCGCCTGATACACTGACCCGGCCTGGACTTGAACTATTCTTGGATCCTGCTTTGTACTCATCTGCCCGCTTGTGTCTGACCCGGCCTGTTTTCACCAAGTCTGCTTCCTGATCCTCTAGTGCCTGCTGCGGACCGCTGCACGTCTCCCATCAGTTATCCACCGCTGCAGTCTGCTGCTTCTACTTCCACCTGCCTCAGTTCCTGCCAGGCACTTGTGCTCCTTTGCCCTCCTGAGCCCCTGTCTGCTCTATCAGGGGTTCTCGAGCCAGAGGTCTACGAGAGGCCACTCCCTGCACGTCAGGCTCACCTACCAGGTACGTGACACTAGCTCTGAATATTTTAATGTTTATGAACAGGACATTCCCTTGTGAGGAAGACTCCAGTTCTGTGTCAGTAAATGACAGGGCGCTTGTAAGTGAACTCATTGATGAAGTGAGGAACACTCTCAAGCTGGGTGCTGTGGCTGTGATACCTCAGGCGGACGCCGTTTCCCTTGGTTCCTTCAAGCCTTTCTTTTACACAGCTTCCTCACTGTTTTCTTCACACGCTGCGTCAAGAGCAGCATGGATGATACATTGGTACACAGTGTTTCCCTCCCCCTAGTCGGTGCAGCATGGTGGGGGGGACTTTATTCATTTATGTCTCTAGTCCCTGTGAGCCTTCTGTGTGATGTCCTGAGGCAACAACAGGGTCTCTGCACCTGTGGTTTCCCACCATTTCCTGGGGAACGCTCTGAGCTCTGACAGACACGCGGTCTGAGGATCAGCGGTTACCTGTTACCTGCATGGTGCTTCGGCAGCACAGTTAAGCAGGTTGGAATGATACAGAGAAGATTATGCCCCTCTGCGCCATAATTTAAACTCCTCCTATACCTCTACACTGCATACATTCACAGTGTATGTATGTGTTATTGGTCTCTGTGTCTGCGTGGCTGTCCCCCCACGTTCCAATGCTGTGTTTCAGTGCCATACATTATATAAACGTACAAAATATGTTTATGCACGACTCTAGATACATTCACAGTATATGTATGTATTATACTCTCTGGGTCGGCGCGGGTTTCCGCCGGGGGCTCCGGTGTCCTCCTGCGCTCTCATGGTATGTGCGCTTCGGCTCTCTGCACAGTATAGACATGTTCAATATGTTTATTGCACATACTATACATGTTTACAGTATTGGGTATACTGTTTGCGTGCTGTTCCTCCCGGTACTCCGGATTCCCCCCCACGCTCCAATGGAAATGCACAGCATAAACATGTGCAATATGTTTATTCACATGCTATCATTCCTACATGGTATCTGTGTGCTGTCTGCGTGGGTTTCTTCCGGGTGTTCCGGTTTCCTCTCACGGGCTGACGGTATGTGCGCCTTTGGCCCTCTGCACAGTTAAACATGTTCAATGTTTATCGCGCATGCTATAATACCTACACGGTATGTGTATGCATTCTGTGTGGGTTTCCTTCGGGTACTCCGGTTCCCTCCCACACTCCATTGGTATGGGCGCTTCGGCGCTATGCACAGCCTAAATTTGTGCGATTTGATATCCACATACTAACATACCTACCCGGTATGTCTGTGCAGTCTGCGTGGGTTTCCTCCGGGTTTCCGCCCACGCTACATGACATGCGTGCCTTTGGTGCAATACACGGTGTAAACATACACATTATGTTTATACACAACACTAAATACATTCACAGTAGTTGTAGGTATTGCATTCTCTGGGTATGCGTGGGGTACTTCGGTTCCTCCCACGCGCCAACGGTGCTATGCACACATAGGCTTGTGCAAAATGTTTAGCACACATACTATAATACCTACACGGTATGCCTATGCAGTCTGCGTGGGTTTCATCCGGGTGCTCCGGTTTCTCCCCCGCGCTTCAATGGTGTGCGCATTTTCAGCGCTATGCACAGTATAAACATGTGCAATTTGTTTATTCGCAGGCTAACATACCTACACGGTTGTGTACGCAGTCTGCGTGGCTAGTTTACGTCCAAGCCCTGATGATGTGCGCGCCTTCGTCGCTGGCACAGTATAAACGTGTTTAATAGGTTTATCCACACATACTAAACTACATACGCTGTATGTGGTTGTATTATGCTCTTTGTGGCTGAGTGGGTTTCCTCCCACACTCTATTTGCGTGTTTGACGCAATACATAGTTACATAGTTAGAGGTTACATAGTTACATAGTTAGTCAGGTTGAAAAAAGACACAAGTCCATCCAGTTCAACCATAAAAAAATATAGAGATATATATATATATATCGTACAATCCCATATACCCAATTCTATACCCACAGTTGATCCAGAGGAAGGCAAAAAAAAAACAGCAGAGCATGATCCAATTTGCTACAGCAGGGGAAAAAAATCCTTCCTGATCCCCCGAGAGGCAATCGGATATTCCCCGGATCAACTTTACCTATAAATGTCAGTACCCAGTTTATATTATGTAAATTTAAGAAAGAATCCAGGCCCTTCTTAAAGCAATCTACTGAGCTGGCCAGAACCACCTCTGCAGGGAGTCTATTCTACATTTTCACAGCTCTTACTGTGAAGAAACCTTTCCGTATTTGGAGGTGAAATCTCTTTTCCTCTAGACGCAAAGAGTGCCCCCTTGTCCTTTGTGTTGACCGTAAAGTGAATAATTCAACACCAAGTTCACTATATGGACCCCTTATATATTTGTACATGTTTACCATATCCCCCCTTAATCTCCTCTTCTCAAGAGTGAATAAATTCAGTTCCTCTAATCTTTCCTCATAGCTGAGCTCCTCCATGCCTCTTATCAGTTTGGTTGCCCTTCTCTGCACTAAATACACAGTATAAACTATGTGTTTGTACAATCAGCACTTATCCATGGGTAGCTGCTGGATGGAGCATTGTCATAAGGTTTCATGGGTACCACTTTCCACCTGCTTTCAGTGGTGATCAGACGCACTGGCTTGGACTGTGTTCACCAGGCTGAGGTTAGGGTTATGCCCGTTAGTGGCTGCGTCTCTGGCGTTTCTGTAGCTCAATGACTGGGCAAAAGCCTCTGCTTCATCTATCAGTCGACTAGCAGGTGCACTGCAACTGCTTTATCCTTTAGGGTCTCTGTGCCCGGGGTGGGTTTGCACCACCTGTGGAGGCTGAGGTACTGGTCCTCTGACCGAGTTTCTAGGGAAGCTCTGTCAAATTGCCTTTATTGGCCAACAGTTGAGGCACCCTGTACACCGGGGCCTCTCTTCTCCGATACATTGCGGAGTCTCTTTGGGATTTTCATACATCTCGCTGCAAGACGGTCCTGTCGGCTGCGTGCATTGCAGGGGAAGGGTCCTTGCATCCGGAGGTGTTTCCACCTCCTTTACCGGAGGTGGGGCACCAGATGTGGACCTTATGGCCTCTCGACTCACACGCAAGGTGTCAAGATCATGGCCAGGTCCAGGGACCCCTGGGCAGACGCGTTGGTAGCCTGTGGGGGCAGTGTCGCCTGATATATGCTTACACTCCACAACTGTTGCCTCGCCTGCTTTGCAGAGTAGGGGCTGAGGCCATTCCGGTGATCCTCATTGCTCCGGAACGGCGACATTGGTATGCCGATCTACTTCGGCTAGTCGCAGACGTTCCTTGGCGACTGCCTATTGGGGTGGACCTTCTGTCTCATGATCCCATACTTCATCCTGCTTTACAGTCCTTGGCTTTAATGGCATGGCTGTTTAAAGCCAGGTGCTGAAGGACCGAGGTCTCTCGGATTCGGTCATCTCTTCTATGTTGTTGGCACGGGAATCTTCCTCCAGAAAGATACATCACCGTACCTGGACGGCTTACATCGCTATGTGCGAGGAACTTGATTGGCATCCTCGGACGTATTCCGTTCCCAGGATTTTGCTGTTCTTACACCGTGGTGTGACCCAAAAGCTGGCCTGGCATACCATTGAGGGTCGGATTTCAGCCCGGGCTGTCTTTTTTCAATGACCACTACCGGGCCATTCCTTGATTAGCACCTTTTGTGCAGGGGGGTTCGCCATGTGATTCCCCCCCCCCTGTCCAGCCTCCTCTCCCTACTTGGGATCTGAATTTGATGCATCTCGGTTCTCCAAGAACATTCCTTTGAGAATATCAGAGAGATTCCTCTCTTGACCTTGTCCCAGAAGGTGGCCTTCTTGGTGGCCATTACTTCAGTTAGACGGGTGTCTGAGTTGGTGGCCTTGTCCTGCAAGTCGCCTTACTTGGTCCTCCATAAGGATATGGCGATGTTGCGCCCACGACCGTCCTTTTCAAAAGATGGTCTCGGCCTTTCACCTTAAGGAGGACATTGTTCTTCCGTCCTTGTGTCCTCACTCATCGCATCCCTGAGAGTTTGCGCTTCATACATTAAGATGGGTACAAGCCTTATGGGTGTACCTGTCTGCTACTGTTTCCATTCGGAAGTCTGACTCACTGTTTTGTGTCTCTCTGGTCCAAAACAGGGCCAAGCGGTGTCGTCCGCCACCGTCTTTAGTTGAATCAGGCAGACTGTCATACAGGCCTATGCCCTTTCCGGTTGCGGCGCATTCCACCAAGGCAATTGGTGCTTCCTGGGCTTTCCCACATCAAGCGTCGGTTGCACAAGTGTACAAGGCGGCGACCTGGTCGTCCGTTCATACCTTTTTAAAAATGTTATATGGTTGATGTGGCTGCATCTTCGGATGCTTCCTTCGGCCGCAAAGCATTGCAGGCCGCTGTTTAATGTTGCAACTCCTCCGTTGAGGAGCTCTGCTTGTTTGGAGTGAAGTTTTGGTTGTTCCTTTACTACTGCTCCCACCCTTCTGATACCGCTTTGGGATGACCCACACGTTTACAGTATCCAGCTGTGTCAGTCCATGGACAATAAGAGAAAATAGGATTTTTGTACTCACCGTAAAATCCGTTTCTCTGACGTCCATGGACTGACACAGCACCCACCCTTCCTTTTTAAGGTTTGGACTGCTTTGTTACAAACTGAGGCTTCTAGCTGCAGGTGGGAGTGTAATGTCCGGAGGGACCGCCCCCCTGGACGGGGCTGTTCAGCTCTGGTTTGTTCGAGAATGTATGTTTCTAACATTCTGCCTAGATCTTCTCCTGCGAGCAGGGACATATACCCATACGTTTACAGTATATCCAGCTGTGTCAGTCCATGGACGTCAGAGAAACGGTGAGTACAAAAATCCTATTATTTCCCAAAGACAACCTTTTGGATATAACGCTGAGCACGTGCACGCAGCTTCTTTGGTCGACCATGGCGAAGCCTGTTCTGAGTGAAACCTGTCCTGTTAAACCGCTGTGTGGTCTTGGTCACAATGTTGTAGCTCAGTTTCAGGGTCTTGGCGACCTTCTGATAGCCCGGGCCAGGGTCGGCAACCTGCGGCCCGCCACCGCTAAATCTGTAGCCCGTCAGTATCCGTGATTGATTCACGGGCATCCGGCCCCCGGACAAGTGATTGGATGTTCAATACTGTTATCTGCAAAAGTGTATTATATGATGAAACTGCAGCTATACCTCATTAAGAGCGCCACTCAGCGCTCAGATTACTTGCTGTCTCTCCCCCCCCCCCCCTTCCCTTCTGACTGATGTCATTCTCGGCCCCGCCCGGTGAATAGTCAGATGAGGATAAGAGAGAGGCAGCAAGTCTTAATGAGGTATATAGCTGCAGTTTTATCATATAACAGACACTTTTGTACATAACAGTATTAAACACAGTGAATAATAGGAATATTTAGGGCCATCTTTAATATTGTTTGGACCTTGTCCACCGCCACCACTGTTGCCACCCATTCACCACTGTTGCCCCCCCCCCCAGTCCACAGCCACCACTGTTGCCCCCCCAGTCCACAGCCACCACTGTTGCCCCCCCCCAGTCCACAGCCACCACTGTTGCCCCCCCCCCAGTCCACAGCCACCACTGTTGCCCCCCCCCCAGTCCACAGCCACCACTGTTGCCCCCCCCAGTCCACAGCCACCACTGTTGCCCCCCCCAGTCCACAGCCACCACTGTTGCCCCCCCCAGTCCACAGCCACCACTGTTGCCCCCCCCAGTCCACAGCCACCACTGTTGCCCCCCCCAGTCCACAGCCACCACTGTTGCCCCCCCCAGTCCACAGCCACCACTGTTGCCCCCCCCAGTCCACAGCCACCACTGTTGCCCCCCCCAGTCCACAGCCACCACTGTTGCCCCCCCCAGTCCACAGCCACCACTGTTGCCCCCCCCAGTCCACAGCCACCACTGTTGCCCCCCCCAGTCCACAGCCACCACTGTTGCCCCCCCCAGTCCACAGCCACCACTGTTGCCCCCCCCAGTCC
Organism: Rana muscosa; assembly: GCA_029206835.1. Classification (NCBI taxonomy): domain Eukaryota; kingdom Metazoa; phylum Chordata; class Amphibia; order Anura; family Ranidae; genus Rana; species Rana muscosa. The sequence continues at coordinate 565,846,147 of CM055116.1, read as the reverse complement.
ACAGCCACCACTGTTGCCCCCCCCAGTCCACAGCCACCACTGTTGCCCCCCCCAGTCCACAGCCACCACTGTTGCCCCCCCCCAGTCCACAGCCACCACTGTTGCCCCCCCCCAGTCCACAGCCGCCACTGTTGCCCCCCCCCAGTCCACAGCCGCCACTGTTGCCCCCCCCCAGTCCACAGCCGCCACTGTTGCCCCCCCCAGTCCACAGCCGCCACTGTTGCCCCCCCCAGTCCACAGCCGCCACTGTTGCCCCCCCCAGTCCACAGCCGCCACTGTTGCCCCCCCCAGTCCACAGCCGCCACTGTTGCCCCCCCCCAGTCCACAGCCGCCACTGTTGCCCCCCCCCAGTCCACAGCCGCCACTGTTGCCCCCCCCCCAGTCCACAGCCGCCACTGTTGCCCCCCCCAGTCCACAGCCGCCACTGTTGCCCCCCCCCAGTCCACAGCCGCCACTGTTGGCCCCCCCCAGTCCACAGCCGCCACTGTTGCCCCCCCAGTCCACAGCCGCCACTGTTGCCCCCCCAGTCCACAGCCGCCACTGTTGCCCCCCCAGTCCACAGCCGCCACTGTTGCCCCCCCAGTCCACAGCCGCCACTGTTGCCCCCCCAGTCCACAGCCTCCACTGTTGCCCCCCCAGTCCACAGCCGCCACTGTTGCCCCCCCAGTCCACAGCCGCCACTGTTGCCCCCCCAGTCCACAGCCGCCACTGTTGCCCCCCCAGTCCACAGCCGCCACTGTTGCCCCCCCAGTCCACAGCCGCCACTGTTGCCCCCCCAGTCCACAGCCGCCACTGTTGCCCCCCCCAGTCCACAGCCGCCACTGTTGCCCCCCCAGTCCACAGCCGCCACTGTTGCCCCCCCAGTCCACAGCCGCCACTGTTGCCCCCCCAGTCCACATCCGCCACTGTTGCCCCCCCAGTCCACAGCCGCCACTGTTGCCCCCCGTAGTCCACAGCCGCCACTGTTGCCCCCCGTAGTCCACAGCCGCCACTGTTGCCCCCCGTAGTCCACAGCCGCCACTGTTGCCCCCCGTAGTCCACAGCCGCCACTGTTGCCTGCCCCCCCCTGTAGTCCACAGCCACCACTGTTGCCCCCCCCCCCCGAGTCCACAGCCACCACTGTTGCCCCCCCCCGAGTCCACAGCTACCATTGTTGCCCCCCCCCTTATCTTCAATTATTAGCAGGTGAATGCAGCCTTCCATGCATTCATATACATTGAATCCGGCCCTTAAGTGGAAAATGGTTGCTGACCCCTGGCCTAGGCCATCTTTATGTAGAGCAACAATTCTTTTTTTCAGATCCTCAGAGTTCTTTGCCATGAGGTGCCATGTTGAACTTCTAGTGACCAGTATGAGCGAGTGAGAGCAATAACACCAAATTTAACACACCTGAGACCTTGTAACACTAACGAGTCACATGACACCGGGAGGGAAAATGGCTAATTGGGTCCAATTTGGTTTTGACATTAATGGCTGTGTTTTGAGTAATTTTGAGGGGACATCAAATTTACACTGTTATACAAGTTGTACACTAACTACTTTACATTATAGCAAATTGTTATTTCTTTAATGTTGTCACATAAAATGATATAATAAAATATTTCCAAAAATGTGAGGGGTGTACTCACTTTTGTGAGATAGTGTGTGTGTTTAATACACACACACACACACACACTTGTGCTCATAAGTTTAAATACCCTGCCAGAATTTATGATTTATTGGTTATTTTTCCAAAAATATGAATGTTAACACAAAAACTTTTCTTTTACTCGCGGTTAGTGTTTGGCTGAAGCCATTTATTATCAATCAACTGTGTTCACAACAGAAACTACCCAAATGACCCCGATCAAAAGTTTACATACCCCAGTTCTTAATACCGTGTATTGCCTCCTTTTAACGTCAATAACAGCATTTGTGGCTAAGGCTCTTTATCTTCTCAGATGATAAAGCTGCCCAATCCTCTTGGCAAAAAGCCTCCAGTTCCTGTAAATTACTAAGCTTTCTTGCATGAACTGCATGTTTTGAGATCTCCCCAGAGTGGCTCAATGATATTGAGGTCAGGAGACTAAGATAGCCACTCCAGAACCTTCACTTATTCTGCTGTAGCCAATGACAGGTCGACTTGGCCTTGTGTTTTGGATCATTGTCATTTTGGAATGTCCAAGTACGTCCCATGCGCAGCTTCCTGGTTGATGAATGCAAATGTTCCTCCAGCACCTTTCATCATAGGCCTTGTTGACTCCTCTCCAAATGTAGCATTTATGGTTGTGGCCAAAAAGCTACATTTTGGTCTCATCACTCCAAATGACTTTGTGCCAGAAGGTTTGAGGCTTGTCTCTGTGCTGTTTGGCGTATTGTACGTGGGATACTTTGTGGCATTTGCGTAGTAATGGCTTTCTTCTGGCGACTCGACCATGCAGCCCATCTTTCTTCAAGTGCCTCCTTATTGTGCATCTTGAAACAACCACACCACATGTTTTCAGAGAGTCCTGTATTTCACCTGAAGTTTTTTTTGTGGGTTTTTCTTTGCATACCGAACAGTTGTGGCTGAAATTTTAGTTGTGGCTGAAATTTTAGTTGGTGTACCTGACCGTGGTTTGGTTTCAACAGAACCCCTCATTTTTCACTTCTTGATTACAGTTTGAACATTGCTGATCGGCATTCTCAATTCTTTGGCTATCTTTTTATATCCCTTTCCTGTTTTATACAGTTCAACTACCTTTTCCCGCAGATCCTTTGGCAATGCTTTTGCTTTCTCCATGACTCAGAATCCAGAAACGTCAGTGCAGCACTGGATGAAAGATGCAAGGGTCTGTCAGGAGTCCAGAAACGCATTGACCTTTTACACACACACACACACACACACACACACACACACACACACACACAATATTAAGCCAGCAGCTACAAATACTGCAGCTGCTGACTTTTAATAAATTTACACTTACCTGCCCAGGGTGCCCGCGATGTCGGCAGCCGAAGCCGAGCAATCACTCATCTCTCGGTTCCCTACTGTGCATGCGCGTTCCCCGCTCTCTCCGTGGACCAGTGTGTTTCCCAGAAGACAGCGGGTGGGGAGTGGAGTGACTCCCGTGGGAGCCTCTCCCCGGAAGTGGGTGCAAATACCTGTATCATACAGGTAACTGCACCCCCCTGAAAGGTGCCAATTGTGACACGGGAGGGGGGGAGGGTTCTGAAAAGCTGAAGTTCCATTTTTGGGTGGAACTCCGCTTTAATAGCCATTTAAACCCCTTTGTGTCAACTTGTGTGCATATTATCAGGCCAAAATCACCAGGGTATGTAAACTTTTGATCAGGGTAATTTGGCTACTTTCTGTTGCTATTATAATTTAAAAAGAGTAAACACAGTTGATTGATAATAAATGGCTTCAACCAAACACTAACCATGAGTGAAAAATGTTTTTGTGTTATTCATATTCTCTGAAAAATGGCCATAAATCATAAATTCTGCCAGGGTATGTAAACTTATGAGCACAGCTGTATATTACAGTGCAGTCAGTGTAGTGTATATAACGCAGTGCATAGTATATACTGCAGTGCAGCGTATATATACTACAGTGCAGTGCACAGTATATAGTGCAGTGCGGAGTATATAATACAGTGTACTGTGGTGTGAATAATACAGTGCAGTGTAAATAACAGTGTTGTGGTGCTACTGAAGTGTTGGTGTGTCACCACTGATCCCACTTTTTATTTTTTTGCAGTATCAGGTTCTGTTTCTGCAGTATAAGTGCTCCCCTTCTGTGTCGCAGGTGTTATTCCTTCTGCGTCAGCACAGCAGTGGTATACCTTTTTGTTTTATTTTTTTCCGTGGCGCAGCAGCAGAAATATTTAGGGCATAATTGTTGTCCCCCTTCTGCGTCGCAGGTGTTTCTTTTTCTGCGTCAACAGTGTTTTTTTGGCCTTTTTTCTTTTTTACATTTATTTTGGTTTTTTTTTTCCGCAGCAGCAAAGATAAAATTCTCCACAGTTGCTGCATCATTATTTTCTTAAAAAAATGATATATATTATTTTTATATATATAATTAATAAAATGGTTTATAGTGCACCAAGCACCATATTCCCTTCCCTCACTCTGTAATAAAGCATTATAAAAATCGCTCCCCCAAAAAATAAACAACGAGCCCTTTTTACACTGACAGCACAGGGGGCGTTGGCAGTAAAATGCTGCTAAAACTAGCGGTGCTTTACCATAGTTTTAGAGGCGCTTTTATCCACCCCTAGCGGCCGAATAAATGGTTAAAAGCGCCGTTGCCGAGGCACTTTGCAGGCGCTTCGCCGGCGCTGCCCATTGATTTCATTGGACAGGGGCAGTGTATACACCGCTCCAGAGCGCCTCAAAGAAGCTGCTTGCGGGACTTTTGACATCCTGCCAGCGCAGCGCCCCAGTGTGAAAGCACTGTGTGAGTAACGCAAGCCCAGAGAGAGGGGTTGCCACAGAAGGACAAGAAACTAGCAGTCATGTTCCCCCAGCTGCAGCATACTGCCAAGTTTGCTCCAGTGACGAGGAGGGAGGGGATGATGAGGTCACTGACTGTACTTGGGTGCCTGAGAGAACAGAGAAGGAAAGTGAGGAGGAGGCACAACTCCGAGGCAGGATGTCCTCCAGGGGCCAGCTTAAGGGCAGCCGCCCAATTGCATCACATCAGAGCTCCACAGGTGCAGGGCCCTGCTGACTCCCCGCTGACTCTCAAAAGTTCATTGGTGTGGGCTTTTTTCAACACCTATGCAGTAGATCGCAGTGTTGCTGTTTGCAATCTCTGTCTGAAGCGGATGAAGCATGGCCAGAACACCACATGCTTGACAAGACATACGACGACCTGCCATGCAGTCCGTTGGCAACAGCACCTGAAAGACCCACATCATAAACAAAATGCAGACTTCTTGCTCCTCATCTGGGATCTCTAAGCCTACTATACTTCAAGGCTTCTCAAAAATCTGCACTGAGAGGAATAATGGTATAGCAATAAGTGCCACAATACTTGCAGTCAATCTGCTAGCAGTACACCACCTGTTGATTTCAGCAGGCCAATTTTGTTACCCCAGTTGCTGAACCGTAAAAAAAATAAAAAATAAATACTGTCCCAGCCATCCACATGCTCAGTGTCTAAATGCACGCTTGACCAAATTGCTAGCACTACAACTGCTGCCTTTTCATCTGGTAGACTCTGCCCCTTTTGTGAAATGTGCTATACCATAGTGGCAGGTTCCAAAAATAAATGTATTTTTATGTAAGGCCATTCCAGCTCGCTACCGTCACGTGTGAAGTCAATGTTTTGGCCTTTTTGGACAGGGGGGTGAGCAGCAAGGTTCACATTACTGCTGACTCATGGTCCAGCAGGCATGGTCAGGGACGTTACATTTTCTTCACGGCGCACTGGGTAACTCTTCTGGCAAGGATGCAGGATAGGGTTCAGTGCTGGAGCTTGTTCCGCCACCACGCCTCCAAAAAGCTGGTGGTTATTCTGTCACATGTGTCTGCTCCAGCACCTCCTCCTCTCCTTCTTCCTCTATGGCCTCTTCTGCTGAATTGTCCTCTGAGCCAGCAGTGCTCCCTAAGCTTTCAAGGGGCTATGCAAGCAGTCAGGCTAAAACATGCCATGCAGTGCTTCAGTTGGTCAGTCTAGGGTACAGAAGCCACACTGGGGCAGAGATTCTGTCAGCTTTGCAGGGGCAGGCTCAGAGGTGGTTGACGCCATGACAGCTTGAGCCAGGAATGGTTGTATGAGACAATGGCACCAACCTTCTCTCCGACCCTCCGACAGGGACAATGTACCCAATACCCATTCACATTCAGGGGTGGTGGCGGGATCTGGGGCCCCCTTGTTAAAGGGGGCTTCCAGATTCCGATAAGCCCCTTGCCCGCAGACCCCGACAACCACAGCCCAGGATTGTCAGGAAGATGCCCTTGTCCCCCATCAACATGGTGACAAGGTGCTTTGGGGCACTGGATGGATGGACTAGATGAAAGACATCGGTGGTGAGATCCCCCGGCTTTGTCTATACTGGCCCTCTATTGCAGTGTTTCTCAACTCCAGTCCTCAAGGCGCACTAACAGGTCATGTTTTCAGGATTTCCCTCAGATAAAACAGCTGTGGTAATTACTAAGGCAGTAAAACAGATCAAATCACCTGTGCAAAATAATGGAAATTCTGAAAACATGACCTGTTAGTGCGCCTTGAGGACTGGAGTTGAGAAACACTGCTCTATTGTACATCTACCTTTCCCAAGTGTATCTCCTAGTTGTGGACTTACCATTAGCAATCGATTCACAGCACCCGAAGAGCAATTTTAGTTTGCAGGTTCTTCATACATAGGAAGGATATTGACTTCTTTTCACTGTGTATTCACATGTCACATTGATGGACATTTATTTCTCATGTTTTTTTTTTGTGGACTTATTAGCCCATTTATCTTTTTGGTTGGTTTTTTCAGTGACTTTATCCAGTGACACATTCATTTGTTTCCCCAATCCACCAGCGGTACACTTTTCACATTTATCACGTTTGCAATTTTTGGCACATTGTTGTGTAGCAGCCTTTATTTTTTTATTTTATTTTTATTTAGCGCAATATTTATTTATTTTCTCACAGGACTTTGACTTGCTTATGCACGAACACCCGCCCAGTTTATTTTGGAAGTGTGAAAAGGTTTTACAGGTCCTTCATACATAGGAGGATGTTTTTTTTAAGACCGCCAACTATATTGTCAATGACTGGAGCCTATAGCCACATCCCTAAAAAGAGAAAGAAAAACAAAGGAGATGCCTCCTGGGACTTTATAGGCATAGGTTGGAAACCAGAAAGATGCGTAAAGTAGTATAATAAAAAGTAAAAATTGTATTGATAAAAAACGTCTAACAATAGACGAGAATATCACATTTACTATACATGAATGGTAATCATATATAGATAATATACAGCTGAGTTCTATGACACACGATCAATCTCACAGTAAGAGGCCATAACCGCAAAAGAAAATCCCAACATGTTTCGGAATATACAGTGGGGCAAAAAAGTATTTAGTCAGCCACCAATTGTGCAAGTTCTCCCGCTTAAAAAGATGAGAGAGGCCTGTAATTGTCATCATAGGTATACCTCAACTATGAGAGACAAAATGTAGAAACAAATCCAGACAATCGCATTGTCTTATTTGGAAAGAATTTTTTTTGCAAATTATGGTGGTCAATATCAAAAGTTCATCTCAATACTTTGTTATATATCCTTCGTTGGCAATGACAGAGGTCAAACGTTTTCTGTAAGTCTTCACAAGGTTGTCACACACTGTTGCTGGTATGTTGGCCCATTCCTCCATGCAGATCTCCTCTAGAGCAGTGATGTTTTGGGGCTGTCGCTGGGCAGCACGGACTTTCAACTCCCTCCAAAGGTTTTCTGTGGGGTTGAGATCTGGAGACTGGCTAGGTCACTCCAGGACCTTGAAATGCTTCTTACGAAGCCACTCCTTCGTTGCCTGGCTGTTGTGTTTGGGATCATTGTCATGCTGAAAGACCCAGCCACGTTTCATCTTTAATGCCCTTGCTGATGGGAGGAGGTTTGCACTCAAAATCTCACAATACATGGCCCCATTCATTCTTTCATGTACACGGATCAGTCGTCCTGTTCCCTTTGCAAAGAAACAGCCCCAAAGCATGATGTTGCCACCCCCCATGCTTCACAGTAGGTATGGTATTCTTTGGTTTGAACTTGGCATTCTGTCTCCTCCAAACACGATGAGTTGTGTTTCTACCAAACAGTTCTACTTTGGTTTCATCTGACCATATGACATTCTCCCAATCCTCTTCTGGATCATCCAAATGCTCTCTAGCAAACCTCAGACGGGTCCGGACATGTACTGGCTTAAGCAGGGGGGACACGTCTGGCACTGCAGGATCTGAGTCCCTGGCAGTGTAGTGTTACTGATGGTAGCCTTTGTTACATTGGTCCCAGCTCTCTGCAGGTCATTCAGTAGGTCCCCTTGTGTGGTTCTGGGATTTTTGCTCACCGTTCTTGTGATCATTTTGACCCCACGGGTTGAGATCTTGCGTGGAGCCCCAGATCGAGCGAGATTATCAGTGGTCTTGTATGTCTTCCATTTTCTAATTATTGCTCCCACAGTTGATTTCTTTACACCAAGCTGCTTGCCTATTTGCAGATTCAGTCTTCCCAGCCTGGTGCAGGTCTACAATTTTGTTTCTGGTGTCCTTCGACAGCTCTTTGGTCTTCACCATAGTGGCGTTTGGAGTGCGACTGTTTGAACTTGTCATCAGTATAAAAGATACGTGTAATGTGGAAAATCCGCGCTATCTCCCTAAGCTATACTAGTGTCCTAAGTGTTAAAACACTAGGTCAAAATATAGTGAATAAATGAGTGTATGTATATGCTAGTCCATACAACAAGACTATAACACATAAATGAATAAAAAATTATGGTGCTGCAAATAAAAAATTAGCTGGAATATTCAGCTAGAAACATATGCAATAAAATAATAGATGTGCAACCCTGTGGATGGCAACCAACGTGCCAAGGTAATGTATAATATGTGGAATTATATAAACCCAAAGAGTAAAGAAAATAAGTGAATGTGTAAAAACACACTTGGGAAGTCCATTCACTTCTGCTGTCAGTATAAAAGACACCTGTCCACAACCTCAAACAGGTGCCATTAATACAGGTAACGAGTGGAGGACAGAGGAGCCTCTTAAAGAAGATACAGGTCTGTGAGAGCCCGAAATCTTGTTTGTAGGTGACCAAATACTTATTTTCCACCATAATTTGCAAAAAAAAATTCTTTCCAAATCAGACAATGTGATTGTCTGGATTTGTTTCCACATTTTGTCTCTCATAGTTGAGGTATACCTATGATGACAATTACAGGCCTCTCATCTTTTTAAGTGGGAGAACTTGCACAATTGGTGGCTGACTAAATACTTTTTTGCCCCACTGTACATATAATTCCTTCTTCAGGGGACGCACGGAAAAAGCTGTGACATCTGGTAATATAACAGAGCTCTTTCTGGAATATCCTTTATTATACTTACCCCTGCTCAATGTAACTGTTCACTGATGCTGAGAATTTCAGAATTATGGCAGCTTTACTTTATTCATGTATTTATTGCATGCATATAATCTATGTTACCTTCATGTTTTGCTGCTGCTTGCTTGCCAGTAAATTATCCAGAGAGTTATTTCAAGCTTCTGTTTGTCTTTCTGCCAAACAATACATTTTCCATAATCATGTATATTTTTTATGCCAGGTTCGTCCTTAGACAAATGATCCTTGTGAGCGCCTGCACAGCTACAGAAATGTTTTTATATATTTTTTTAATCTTTCCTGTCTTCACTTCTCGTGCAGTCTGTTTTTTGGACTTAAAGCGGAGGTTCACCCACATTTTTAACTTTCCTTTCAGCTGTCCGTCTTAGTAAGAATAAAAATAGAACACTAACCTTTTTTTTTTTTTCTCTGTAGTTTTCTTTCTTCTAATTTCTTTGCTTCTACTTCCGGGATTTCCTCCCGCGGGAGTAGGCGTGTCCTTCGCTGGGCTATTGTTCCGCAATGCCTCCTGGGAGCAAATTGTCCTGCTTCCCAGGAGTAATATTGTACCGCCTTCCTTTGAGACATCACGATAATGTAATCGTCACGTGACTCGTCGACCCGGTCACGTGACGACGGCGGATCTAATTCCGCCATTTTTAATAAGGGCACGCAGGTGTATTTTAACTGTTGATGCCCGTTGTGATGGCAACCAGGAAGTGTTGACGGCGCTGCTCACCGTCAACACTGAGCGTGCGCGAGATCCAGCGATGAATGCCAGGAGACAAGCATTCATCGCTACCCGGAAGAATATGCTTGTGGGCTTCAAGATGCCCACAAGCAAAATGGGAAATACATGCAATTTTTTATAAAGTGTTTTTTCTGCGCAAAACGGACGGGGGATGCATGGAAGCACAGGAAAAGTGAGTTAATAAAAGACACATTGTAAAGCATAGAATGCATAGAAGGGGGGCGTGGCTTGGCGCGCGGCTTGGATGGCAGCACTTTAGAGGAGCTCCGGAAGACACACGGCCTTACCGCCTGATACCCTCTCACAGAGAACCCAATGCCGAGCAAGAAACTCTACAACACCCCTCATTCGCGTTCCCAACGTGGGCAACCGGCCTCTTCAGCGAGAAACATCACAGAGCTGTTTAAACAACAAGCGGCAGCTCACAACGATACAGCCGGCCTCAAGATGGCGCCGACACAGAACCACGAAGAGGACTTCAGCGGCGACTCTGAGTCGGCAGCAGAGGACGCAGGTAGGGGGAAATCCAGATCCCACAAACCCCTGACATACGCTGACATGTCCGGCTTTACAGCGGACATCAAGTCCACCTTCTCTGCCGCTATAACGGATTTAAAGACCAATCTTGTGGTACTTACTGAAAAGCTGGCCGCAACGGAGCATGCAGGGAGGCAGAGAGACAAGGCCATAAACAGGCTGAACGATATCACAGCCACTCATGTCCAGCATTTCATAGACGTAAACAGACATTTAGAAGACCTCGATAACAGAGGAAGGAGGAACAACATTAGAGTGAGGGGAATACCGGAATCGGTTGACACTGAACACATATCCCCTGCCTTGCAAAGAGTGTTTAATAGCCTGCTGGAGAGGCCGGAAGACATGGCGATAGACTTCGCCCGAGCACACAGAGCACTCAGACCAAGAGGCCCTGATACAGCCCCACCGAGAGACATCATCTGCTGTCTCCAGAATTTTCAGCTCAAAGAGGACATAATGCGGAAAGCTAGAAGAAGCGAACACATTGTCTTTAACGGGGAAAATATAATGTTGTTTCAGGATTTGTCACAAATCACTCTGGGGAACCGCAGGGCTCTGCGTCCTCTCCTAGAGAAGCTACGAGACAGAGACTTGAAATATTCCTGGCGCTTCCCATTTGCGCTCATAGTTGCCACAAATGGTCACCAGCATGTGCTGCGCACCCCGTCGGAGCTTCCTGACTTCTGTGACGGTCTGGGTTTGGACTTGGTGGACCTGCCAGACTGGTACGCGGACTTCACACTTCCTCCACATGACAGGAGCCCCACCCGTTCGCCTTTCTCCTCACCTGAGAAGAGTCTCGCCAAAAAAATGAAACCTGGGAAGGCGGGAGGCTCAAAAGTTGGCACTCCTAACGCCAGAGCGAAGCGTGATCGAGTTCAAGCAGAGGGATAGGAAGTGTCTCGCCCTAGCCCCCACGTGTTGATACGAGGGATCGGTTCTGCTAGCTGCTGCGGATGAAAGTGGCTTTGGTTACTGCTTACACCTAATTTTGGGATTTTGTACTGTTCTTGGGCCTTCTTTCGTTTTACTGCTTAGGCCAGATTGCACCGCTGACAGTTCGCCCGCAGCATCCGGATGGAGCAGAGCTGTTCCTTGTGCACAAAATTGGATGGTGGATGTGCAGTTTACTCTCACACTGCTGGTGACTCCTCTTTGAAATCATAAATTTGCTGCAGGGTTACTAGGGCACACTGCGTGTGGGGCCTCGGGTCTGGCGGCCGCCAGTACTGGAGGATTCACGCGCATTATAATAACTTGTTAATGCTCCAACACATTTGCACTGGTTTCATGTACGGTTATATCCCTCTTTGAGGGCAGGAAGACTTCTTGCAGAGTGGATAGGAGTGAGTGACCACCCAAGATCTAACTTTGACATGAGAGGTTGCCACGTTTGGAGCGGCTAGGCATAATAGTTACCATAGTTTAAACATGTTTCTGTGAGGGTCGGGCTTGCGGTACTCCATAGTTATTTTGGGCTGCCGTAGGACCGGCCACCTGGGTTGATTAATAAGCATTTAATGATCTCTTCTTATAGGCTGTGTGTCGTTTGGAGGCACGTTTTGTAAGTTATCTGTTTGTCCACTCACCAAGTGGCCGCCTCCCTTATCTCCCCCAAGGTGTCCTGGATCCCTGGCTAGGCGTTCCAGACACAATACAGTTATCCTCATAGATAGGGCTCTATCTGGAGGTAGTTCTTGAACTCTCCATTTACTTTTCTTGCTTCATTTCTTCCCCCCTTCCCCCTCTCACCCTTTTAGAGTGTTGATCAACCACTGGGATTATTTCTTTATTAAGAGTAATTTGCTTCCTTTTTTTTTTTTTTTTTGGCTGATTCCTGCGGGTTCTCCGGCTGCGATCCTGAGTCTGTGGAATGGCGTACTCCTCCTTGGGGTGTAACCCCATGGTAATCTCTCACAACGTAAGGGGATTAAACATACCCGAAAAGCGTTCAACACTGTTAAGAGAGCTTAAAAAAGGTAAGCCACATTTTGCACTGCTGCAAGGGACCCACTTTAAGACTAATCAGGTGCCTAGACTCACCGACTCAACATTCACCAGGGCTTTTCACGCCACCAATGACCAGGCAAAATCTAAAGGGGTCTCAATTCTCGTGAGCAGGAATGCTCCCTTTGAATTGGAGGAACAAATGGCGGATCCTGAAGGTCGGTTCCTCTTTTTGAAAGGGACCTATGAGGGTAAGCCAATTACACTGGCGGCCGTTTACTTTCCAAATAGAGCTCACCTGACCTTTTGTAAGCATGTTGTACAACAGCTACAGGGCTTTACATCAGGATGTCTCATATTGGGGGGAGACTTTAATGTTCCGCTGAACCCACTGACAGACACATCAAATGGCAAAACTTGCATCCAATACAAAATCCTCAAACGCATTAAATCCCTTTTGCATTCTCTCCAACTTTTTGATTCTTGGAGGTTTCTTAGTCCTGCCGGTCGTGATTTCACGCACTACTCGATTCCCCACGAGAAGTACGCTCGCCTGGACTATTTATTTATCACACAAACTGACCTCCCAGCCTTACTTGACGCCTGCATTGGCATACAATCCATTTCGGATCACTCACCTATTGCCCTGACGCTTGATCTTTCTAGGACGCCAACCAAATCCCAGACCTGGAGACTCAACTCCTCCTTGATCACAGACCCAACCCTACTGGCCGAACTGACGGACGCGCTTAAAGCTTACTTCGAACACAATATCACCCCGGACATGGACCCTCTGGTAGTATGGGAGGCCCATAAGTGCACACTGCGGGGGGAACTGATGAGGATGGGTGCGCAGCGCAAACGACAAAGGGAGAGGGAAATCAAACTATTATCGTCCCGCATACATGAGTTAGAATCACTGCACAAACAGTCACTTTCAGCTGTCTCCACAATGGAATTGTTAGAAAATAGAAAGGCACTACAGCAGGTCTTCGATACTAGAACCAAGAGACTGTTGTTCCTTAGGAAGAAGATTTACTATGAATCCGGAAACAAACCGGGAAAAATATTAGCTAGAGCACTCAGGGAACACACATTTGGCAACACCATCATGGGTATCAAAAGGACTGATGGCCAGCTGGACGTCACTACCGAAGCGATAGCGAAGCATTTTCAGTCATACTATACCAACCTCTATAACTTACCACAACAACACAGGCCACCGGGAATGATGGGAGACAGAGCTCAAATCATCCGAGACTTCCTAGACAACAGCGGTCTCCCATCACTAGACAGCTTTGAAGCGGGCACTATGGAGGATCAGATAGAGGCGTCTGAGATATTGGGAGCCATCAAACACCTTAAAACAGGGAAGAGTCCAGGGCCGGACGGCTTTACAGCAATTTATTATAAAACCTTTGCACAATACCTGACAGGACCCCTGGCCGCTGCCTTGAACTCCTTGTCCAGACCTAGGGAGGTGACCCCGGACTTCCTCACTGCCTTCATAACAGTAATACTGAAACCAGAAAAGGACTCATCAGACTGCGCAAGCTACCGTCCAATCTCGCTTCTAAATTTAGATGTAAAAATTATGGCAAGGATACTCGCTGATAGACTGAGACCCCACTTGCAGAAGCTGATTGGTTCAGAACAGGTGGGATTCATGCCGGGTAGAGAGGCAAGGGACAATATAATCAAATCCCTTCTCCTGATTCACTCGGCCAAATCAAAGGCTTTCGAGGGCCTTCTCCTGTCCACGGATGCGGAGAAGGCTTTCGACCGAGTGGCTTGGGACTATATGATGGCCACTTGTAGAGGGGTGGGGTTGGGCCCTAGGATGATGGCGTGGATCGCCGCTCTCTACCAAAACCCCACAGCAAGATTGAAGATAAATGGGTCCTTATCCGAGAAGGTACACATCCATAATGGTACAAGACAGGGATGCCCTTTGTCGCCCCTCCTGTTCATCCTTTCCTTAGAACCATTCATTAGAACGATTAACGCGGACGCGTCCATCAGCGGTTTTAATGGTGGCGGGCAGGGAGTTTAAGGTGGCCGCGTACGCGGACGACTTACTATTCTTCTTGACTAAACCCCATACGACGCTTCCCAATTTGATAAATTCATTCACACAATATGGCTATGTCTCTAACCTTAGGATAAATTACACCAAATCTGAGGCCATGAATGTGACCTTGTCAGACCATGCTCTTAAATTGGCTATGGAGAATTCCTCTTTTAAATGGGACCCTAAATCACTGAAATATTTGGGAGTCAAATTATCCCCACAACTCTCATATATCTATGACCAAAACTTCCCTCCATTGCTTAAGTCCATCGAGAGGGATCTGGGGAAGTGGCACACTGGAACATTTTCGTGGTTCGGCCGAGCGGCCATTATTAAGATGACCAATACTTCCCAGGCTTCTCTATCTCATGCGCTCATTGCCAGTTAAATTACCACGCTGTATGTTCAAAGCCTTACGTTCCATTTTATGGAGGTTCATTTGGGCTCATAAAAAGCCGAGAATCAAATATGACACCCTCACCAGATCCAAGGTAGGGGGAGGAATGGGGCTACCTAGCTTTTGGGATTATTATCTGGCTTCTCATCTTACGAGGGTGATAGATTGGCACTGTCACCAAGATATCAAGGACTGGGTGAGTTTAGAGAGGGCACTTAACCCAATTCCACTAAAATTTACCCCGTGGATACCCTGGTCATCTTACCCGACTGAACTAACACAACACCCATTGACAGGAACCACTCTAAAACTTATTCACGGCATGTCCAAAGACGCAATTATTACCTCCTCACACGGTCCTCTTACACCTTTGACAGATAACCCGGATTTCACTCCGGGTGCAGACAGTTCCCTTTTTGAGACAGCGTCACATCACACACCACTTTTGGCGGGTGATTGCTTCCATCGACACAAACTAAAAGATTTCCCCACGCTAAAGAGAGAAAACGACTTACCAGACCTACGCTTTTGGTCATACTTACAACTGAGAAGCTATTTAAACAACAAAGGGAGATCGGAGACATTCTCTAGACCCCTGACAGAGTTTGAGTCGGTGTGTCACACAGGTGAGCAGTGCAAAAGGGTCACATCAATCTTATATGCGTGGC
Organism: Rana muscosa; assembly: GCA_029206835.1. NCBI lineage: Eukaryota > Metazoa > Chordata > Amphibia > Anura > Ranidae > Rana > Rana muscosa. The sequence goes on along the minus strand of CM055116.1, from coordinate 565,830,722 downwards.
TTCAGGAGACTAAAAAAACATTGGATGACAGGCTCAGGAGGCGGTGGTCCGAGGATCTTCAGGTAACCATTACACCCAAACAGTGGAAGCATGCTTGCATTCTAACGCATAAGTGCTCGATTAGCACTAAAACGCAAGAGACAGCATATAAATTGCTGACTCATTGGTACCTAACGCCAGCGAAACTCAACAAATGGAATCCACAGGTATCCGATAGGTGCTGGAGGTGTGGGAGTGACACAGGTTCCCTGATTCATATTTGGTGGCACTGTCCCATAATTGCCCCGTTTTGGGCCAAGGTGATAGAAACAATTTTCCTGATAACTGAGACCACACTCACGCTAGATGCGGCGTGTTGCCTACTACACATTTCAAATTTCTCTCTGAAGAGATACAAACACTCCCTCACCAGGCACCTGTTGAACGCAGCCAAATCGCTTATTCCGATTCATTGGAACTCGGTCAGGGTCCCCTCCTTGGTAGACTGGCTCCACAGAGTTGCAGAAATCTATGACATGGAGGACGCTCTGGCCCAGTCATCGGAGGTTGTCGGGGGGTTCCTCGAAACGTGGGGGCCCTGGACCACCTTCAGATACTCGAGGGCATACTCGGACATTGTGGCTGATGTGCCGTCGGTCGGTGGGTTAATGCCGACACACAAACCTTTGTAGTGTATAGTCACGTGATCAGATTATAGGTCTTGTATTAGACTTACTCTCTGTAAGAACAGCATAACCTCAATTACACAGAACACCGTGGTTGATCTCCCCTTGTTCCTCTCCTTTACCCCCTCCTTTTTCTTTATCTGCCCCTAATACTTTGGCTGACAGTGCAGGAGAATGCATAATATACTCATTACCTGCCGGTATCCACACAGGGCACGATTAGCAGTGACAGGGCGGTTGCGGCAGTCACAATAGTCTAGCTTTTGATTGATATCTTGGCTCTGTAAGGATTATTCCTATGTATGAACAATTTTGTGAAGTCACAGTATGATATACCCTTACACAATCCTACTTTGTATGGATAATCTGCCTATTGAGCATGTATGCCTGTTCTGTATTTGTATTCTTCATTGATCTCAATAAACTCCTTAATGATAAAAAAAAAAAAAGAATGCATAGAAAAAAAAAAAAGTTAGGGACCGCGGAACCTCCGCTTTAAACTATGCCACTCTACCTCTAGGGGCATTTTCCCCACCTGCTGGCAAAGCTCAGATGCAATGGGACAATTTGGAGAGCTTTAACCTCATGATTCACGTTCGGTTTTTATATACATCAATAGCAGCCACCATGTGAGTGTTTTTCACATGAAAATGCCAGTGATGTTATGTTTTCTATTTGTCATGCCTGTTTTTACTCTTTGTATACCATATATTTTATGATACTCTGTTCTATTACCAGATGTCACAGCTTTTTCTGTGCGACCCCTGAAGAAGGAATTAAATGTATATTCCGAAACATGTTGGGATTTTCTTTTTGCGGTTATAACCTCCATGTGATTGCTGCTCCATTATTTGGCACTGATAGGCTGCACTGATGGGCACTGGTAGGCTGCACTGATGGACACTGATATGCTTTATGTTAATATTGGTAACGTCGTCGTTACTTTTTTGTAACCTAATTCTGCATAAATCATTTAACAGTGTTATTTCATGAGATATTTTACAAAAGGCGTGTTTAGGGACGGGGCAGGGTAGGGGTTGGGTTGGAGAAAACAAAAGGGATGTTTGGACAGCCGCACTCCAGGAAAAAATTCCTTAAATGTCCTTTATTGGTAAAAATGGAATCCACTACAATCCACAGCAAACAGAAAATCGGGACACCAAGCTAACGTTTCGGACTGGTAGTCAGTGCTTACTCATAGCTGATTAGGGGTTGGGTGGGGCAACTAGTAGGGAGTAACTCTTAAGGGCTGTCTAGTAGCTCAGGACTTGAAATTTTAAGCCCTGGTGTAGGTTAAATGATTTATTACCAATAATAAATATCAAGGAGCTGGATTCAGAGAGCAAGATTCACTGTATGGATCAGCGCATGCAGGCTTGACTCACTCCCTGTGTAAAAGCCAGCATCCAGGGAAGAGGAAGGGTGCGAACAACCTGCATTAACCCAGGCTGACAATGACCCACATTGCAAGGATGGTACACCTGAATTGGCTATATTAAACAGCCTCAACTCTCAGACGTTGTCATTAACATGTTTCAAGGCCTGATCCATGTAAACCTTACTCTGTGATGACAACTCTGTCAGTGCAATTCCTTGTTTTTTTATTATTGCTAATGGTTTTATCTGCACTATCCAATGTGCTTTGTTTGCTTTATATTTCTGCTGGATGTGGACTTAATTAAAATGGTGGCTGGGATGGTATCTACAGTGTAATTTATCTGTGAATACATTTTTTGCAATGAGGGACAGATCTTAATGTGAGCATTTATACACAAGGGGGCGGTGGTTGCTATTCACCTGGAGTGCGCCATTACACAGAGTTTTGGACACCATGTAGAGGAAGAACATACTTTTCAAAACAGCAGTGCTGAAACATGCATAATTAGGCATGGCTGCAGTGGCCACCATTTTGTTGAGTGCCATCTCTAGTTATTGTACTAAAGCTCAAAGTAGAACTATAGGCATGTTTTTCTTTATTTTTTTATCATTTTGGATAGAGCAAGGAAGGGTTATAACCCCCATCAGATTTTTTAACATCTGTGTCTCATTGCAGAGATTTTACTTCATGGCCTATAGCTAAACAGGAAGTGATAGGAAATCCCTGCAAATTTATGGAATTCCTTGGGGACCCCCAGGTCACCACAACTAGTGTCCCCATTGGAAAATTTCCCCTCTATTACTTTTCTGGGGACAATCCAAAATTTGGGCTTTTCTTTTACTTTCATAATGGTAAACGGTACAAATAGAGATGATGAATCTCCTTAACCACTTAACGACCGCTCACTGTATATATACGTCGGCAGAATGGCACCGACAGGCACAATCACGTACAGTGTACGTGATTGCCTTTGTACAGTTGGGGGGTCCGATCGGACCCCCCTCCTATACAGTGAGCGGTCGGTATTCGTTGGGGAGCGATCCGACATGAGGGGGCGGCCATTCGATTCCGGCCACCCCCCCGCGATCGCTCCCGGCGAATGGAAATGCTCCCTCTGCCTGTGTAATGTTTACACAGGCAGAGGAAGCAGGAGGAAGTGATGTCATCTCTCATGCGGCGCTCACATATACCGAGCGCTGTACAAGAGAAGACACACAGGTCAGTACACTAACACTACACTGACACCAGGACACATAGGCACACAAATCGCGTTAGTTTTAGGTCCAGTGTAGCCCCCTAACCCCCCCTAATAAAGGTTTAACCCCCTGATCACCCCCCAGATAACCCTTTCACCCCCTAGCACCACCGTCGCTAAGCGATCATTTTTCTGATCGCTGTCTTGGCGTCGGTGATGCAGATCGGTAGCCAGTAATTTTTTTTAGGTTCGCCGCAGGTTTTTATAGCGTGGGGTACCCCCATAAATGATCTAATAAGGGTTTAACCCCCTTGATCGCCCCCCAGGTAACCCTTTCACCCCCTATCACCACTGTTGCTAAGCGATCATTTTTCTGATCGCTGTCTTGGCGTCGGTGATGCAGATCGGTAGCCAGTAATTTTTTTTAGGTTCGCCGCAGGTTTTTATAGCGTGGGGTACCCCCATAAATGATCTAATAAGGGTTTAACCCCCTTGATCGCCCCCCAGGTAACCCTTTCACCCCCTATCACCACTGTTGCTAAGCGATCATTTTTCTGATCGCTGTCTTAGCGTCGGTGATGCAGATCGGTAGCCAGTAATTTTTTTTAGGTTCGCCGCAGGTTTTTATAGCGTCAGGTACCCCCATATATTATCTAATAAAGGTTTTAACCCCTAATTGCCCCTAGTTAACCCTTTCACCAGTGATCACCATATAAGTGTTACGGGTGACGCTGGTTAGTTAGTTTGCTTTTCTTTTTCGTACATCACGGGACACAGAGCGACTTAGTCATTACTAATGGGTTATATAGTTTACCTTCAGGTGTTGGCACTGGCCAATTCCAAACCGGAAGTACCCTCCCCTATATAAGCCCCTCCCACCCGGGAGCACCTCAGTTTTTTGCCAGTGTCTAAGGTGTTGGCCAAAGAGTAACATGTGTTTTCACTGGGCTTGCGTACAGGTTCTTTTGGGCCTTAGTAAGCTGTTCCGGATCCCACCAAAAAAGCTTCATAGCTAAACGGTCGGTACCCGGGCCTTGCAGCAGAAGAGCAAGGTTTTGCCTGTAATGCTTCTCTTAGGAGGGCTGGACCCTGGGATCCAGAGCTCTGGTCATACCCACGACCAAGACGCTGTCTGTGCAGGGTGCTATACAGGTCCAGGGGAGTGGAATCCTTGGGAACCCGGTCCCTGAAGGTTTAATTACAATGCCTGCCGTGATAGGTGAAGTTTGGACTTTTGTGGACCAAACAAAGTCCTGCGGCGGGGATCAGGTAAGTGGGGGCCCCCAGGAACTTGGTTCTATTGGGGGACCCCCAAGCCTAATTTGTCTTTCTGTCTGTTACCTAACGGTATTCCCGCTAAATATCTGTGTTTGCCTATAACTACTGAAAATGTAAAATTTTAATAGTAGTCAAGAAAAAAAAAAAAAAAAAACAGGGACCGCGGTACCTGTGTTAAACCACTAGAGGCCGCTGTAGTCCATTTTTCTTGTAATGTGGATCTTTGGTTTTCTCAACTCAAAAGGTCCAGGCAGCTGGTAAGTTTCTCTGTGGGAATCCACTTCCTCTGCCCTGTTGCTGCGTTCATCCACCGCACAGGCCCTCCGGCAAAAAGGGCCCTGGCTCCTAGTCCTCTGTTGGTTTTCGAAAAGGGCGCCGTTGGCGCACGGGCGCGCGCGCGGGCGCGTGCACGCGCCTCCTATGAAAAAAAAGGGGCGGGGCGGGTGGATGACGCTCGATGCGCGCCGCGGCGCTTCTGCGCATGTGCGGGCGTCCCAGCATGGTTAAAAGACACAGTACAAGTGTCAGCTGCATGCAAACAGAGCTAGCAACAAACAGTGGCACACAGAGGCGGTTGATGCAGGCATCCCCATAGAAAGGCACTTTAGTGGACACCAGCTGGTATATAGCAGCACCTGTGTTAGACTATTACCAGCAAAAATTGGTGTATGACGACGGGAATACCTCAGCTTTGTGCTTAAAGGATATGTCGTCCAGACGCTCCGGAAATAAATCTTCCAGGAAGCCAAAGGGGTCTCCATCGGGCTCTGAGGATATTGGGCATGCTTGTACTGCACCAATCTCCCCTGAGAATTCAGAGGTCAGTAGCCGTAGAAACCCCGCAGGAATGCCTGGTGCTGCGGCTGTCCCCAGTCCACCTGCTCCTGTATATATAACAGAGGAGGTTTTATCCTCAACTCTGGGAGGATTGGAAGAGAGATTAACAGCATTGATCGCTGCTTCCCTGTCTCAGGAAAAGCGCGTCCGATCTCCGTCTCCTCCTTCAGAGTGCCTGTTAGTGGAGGAACAGCCCCACACAGAGATCGACCTACCTGAAGGGGATCAGGATGAGGTTGATTCAGTTATGGAGGAATCAACAGTGGAAGAACCTTTCTCAGCTTCTCAGGCTGAAAGATTATGGGTTCAGTCTCTGACTAATATGGTCCGATCAGCATTTAAAATGCCTCTGGCGGAACCACCATCCACTACGGTTTCCTCGCTGGGGTCGCTAAAAGCTCCCCAGGCTGTCTGTTCCTTCCCAATCCACCCTTTATTAGAAGGGCTTATTTACTAGGATTGGGAGCATCCTGATAAAATATTTGCTCCCCCCAAGAGATTTCCGGTGATCTATCCCATGGAGGATAAGTTCATAAGAAAATGGAGGGTCCCTACAGTGGACGCAGCCATCTCTTCTGTTAACAAATCACTGACATGTCCAGTAGATAATGTTCCAATGTTCAAAGACCCAATAGATAAAAAATTGGAGTCTTTACTAAAATCTGCTTTCTCTACAGCAAGTATGGTGACACAACCTGCGGTAGCAGCGATTGGAGTCTGCCAAGCAGTGAAAGATCAGTTGAAACAAGTCTTAAGGGACTTACCAGATCAGCAGGCTCATGCCCTAGCTGACCTGCCTAGAGCCTTGTGTTTTGCGGTGGACGCCATAAAGGATACAATCCAACAGGCCTCCCGCTTTACGCTGTCTATAGTACATATGCGTAGGCTTCTGTGGCTCAAAAACTGGTCTGCTGAAGCTCCCTGTAAAAAACTGCTGGTTAGCTTCCCATTTCATGGAGAACGCTTATTTGGAGAAGATCTGGACAAATATATCCAGAAAATTTCTGCCGGTAAAAGTTCACTCTTACCGGTTAAGAACAAGGGTAGAAGTCCTTCTTTTAAGAGGCCTACCTCTCCAGTCCCGGGCACATCGGCTGTGAAGCAGTTCCGACGGCCTCCGCGGTCAAATTCAGGGGGCAGAAATCAGGGACAATCACAGGGTAACAAGAAGCCCTGGATCAAAAGAGGTACAAAACCTCCCCCTAAGGCATGAAGTATTGCCCCCGCTCAATCGGGTGGGGGGAAGACTTCAGTTGTTCACAGAGACCTGGCGGGACACCATCAGAGACAGATGGGTGCTCTCCGCAGTAAGTCTGGGATACAAGCTGGAGTTAAAAGGCACTCCTCCTGCCCAATTTATGAGGTCAAACGTGCCAAGAGATCCCCAAAAGAGAGGATCCCTCCTTCTGGCACTAGAACAACTATTGCTCCAAGGGGTAATCATGAAGGTTCCCCTGGAAGAAAGCGGATTCGGGTTTTACTCGAACCTTTTCACAGTCCCCAAACCAAATGGGGACGTGAGGCCCATATTAAATCTAAAAGGGCTAAACAAGTTCCTAAATATCAGGACTTTTCGGATGGAGTCGATCCGATCAGTGGCCACCGCCCTACAAGGGCAGGAATGGCTAGCCTCGATCGACATAAGGGATGCTTATCTGCATATTCCCATCTTTCCGGCCCATCAGAAATTTCTACGCTTTGCAGTAGAAGGGCGCCATTTTCAGTTCAGAGCCTTACCTTTCGGTCTGGCCACAGCACCACGAGTGTTCACAAAAATTCTGGCCCCATTATTGGCCAATCTAAGAACACAGGGTGTAACGATAATGGCATATCTAGACGACCTGCTACTAATAGACCACTCAGTGGAAAAGCTGGAAGTAGCTATTCACAAGACAATCGAGTATCTGGAATATCACGGTTGGATTATCAACCGGGACAAGTCAGCTCTAAGACCAGTCAAAAGTCTGGAATACTTAGGGCTAAGGCTGGATTCAAATCAGAGAAAGATTTTCTTACCTCCAGAGAAGGTGTCGTCTTTAAGAAATTTGACCCACTTAGTGGGTACAAAAAGAAAACCATCCATACGTCTCTGCATGAGGCTGCTGGGAAAGATGGTGGCTTCATTCGAAGCGGTACCCTACGGTCAATTCCATTCAAGGAATTTGCAAAGGGCCATACTGTCAGCCTGGAACAAAAAAGTTCAGGCTTTAGACTTACCAATGTCCCTGTCCCCTTCCGTTCGCAAGAGCCTCCATTGGTGGTTGGTGCCCCAGAATCTGGAAAGAGGGAAACCCTTCAGTCCGGTTTCTTGGAAGGTGGTCACTACAGATGCCAGCCTCATCGGCTGGGGGGCAGTGCTGGAGCAATGGTCTCTCCAGGGCAGGTGGTCAGAAGCAGAAAAGGCCCTGCCCATCAATCTCTTAGAGATACGAGCAGCCCGGTATGCCCTAGTAGCATGGACATCCAAACTCCAGGGGTCCCCTGTCAGAATTCAATCAGACAATGCCACGGCAGTGGCATATATCAATCATCAAGGTGGCACCAAAAGTCGTGCAGCCCAGAAGGAAGCAAATTGCATCCTGGAGTGGGCAGAAAGATATGTCCCAGCCATATCCGCGGTTTTCATCCCAGGAGTGGAAAATTGGAGAGCGGACTTTCTAAGTCGCCAACAATTATGCCCGGGGGAATGGTCTCTTCACCCCGAGGTTTTCCAGGCAATATGCCAGCGGTGGGGAACACCGGATGTAGATCTGCTAGCATCCAGATTCAACGCAAAGGTGGACAGGTTTGTGTCTCGCACAAGGGATCCCCTAGCTTGCGGCTCGGATGCCCTAGTGTTCCCTTGGGATCGGTTCAAGCTGATATATGCATTCCCACCGCCACAATTGTTACCGCGATTACTCCGCAGAATCAGGGTAGAAAAGAAACCAGTGATTCTGGTGGCTCCAGCGTGGCCCCGAAGGGCATGGTACGCGGAGATTGTAAAAATGTCAGTGAGGAGTCCGTGGACCCTCCCACTTCGTCCGGACCTGCTGTCGCAAGGACCGATATACCACCCTTCCTTACCAGCCCTAGGTTTGACGGCCTGGCTATTGAAGCCCACATTCTGAAAAAGAGAGGGCTCTCTAATTCTGTGGTATCTACCATGATCAATGCCAGGAAACCGGTATCCAGGCAGATCTATTATAGGATCTGGAAAGCGTACATTACGTGGTGTGAGACCAAGAAATGGCATCCACGTAAGTACATGATAGGGAGGATTCTGGACTTCCTACAGTGGGCTGTAGATAGGAAGCTGGCCTTGAGTACTATCAAGGGTCAGATTTCGGCCTTGTCAATATTTTTTCAAAGGCCCTTGGCTTCGCATTCACTAGTCAAAGCCTTTATACAAGGAGTGATGCGTATTAGCCCCCCGGTTAGTATTCCCATATGTCCTTGGGACTTAAACCTGGTTCTGTCGGTTCTACAGAAACAACCGTTTGAACCATTACAACACATTTCCTTGGTTCTTCTCACCAGGAAATTGGTTTTCTTAGTAGCCATTTGTTCGGCTAAAAGAGTGTCGGAATTAGCAGCTATGTCCTGTAAGGAGCCATATCTGGTTATCCATAAGGACAGAGTAGTATTACGTCCTCATCCAGCCTTTCTTCCTAAGGTGGTATCGAGGTTTCATTTGAACCAAGATGTGGTTCTTCCTTCTTTTTTCCCCAAACCTAGCTCAGTAGAGGAAAAGTTATTACATTCTTTGGATGTGGTAAGAGCAGTTAAAGCTTATCTAAAAGCCACTGCTCAGATTCGCAGAACGGATTCTTTGTTTGTTCTGCCGGAAGGCCCCAGAAGGGGTCAGGCAGCATCAAAATCTACTTTAGCCAAGTGGATTCGACAGGTCATAATACAAGCCTATGGCTTGAGAAAGAGACCGCCTCCGTTCAAAGTTAGGGCGCACTCCACAAGAGCGGTTGGAACTTCATGGGCAGTGCATCACCAGGCCTCCCTGGCTCAAGTATGTAAGGCCGCAACATGGTCTTCGGTACACACGTTTACTAGATTCTATCAGGTAGACGTTAGAAGTCAGGAGGATGTCGCCTTTGGGCGCAGTGTGTTGCAGGCCGCAAAAGATCCTCATGCCTGATGGCGCCCAGCTTATGTACCCCCCCCCTCATTTGGCATTGCTTTGGGACGTCCCATTAGTAATGACTAAGTCGCTCTGTGTCCCGTGATGTACGAAAAAGAAAAAGGGATTTTTATAACAGCTTACCTGTAAAATCCTTTTCTTGGAGTACATCACGGGACACAGAGCTCCCACCCCTCTTTTTGGGACACTTATTGCTTGGCTACAAAACTGAGGTGCTCCCGGGTGGGAGGGGCTTATATAGGGGAGGGTACTTCCGGTTTGGAATTGGCCAGTGCCAACACCTGAAGGTAAACTATATAACCCATTAGTAATGACTAAGTCGCTCTGTGTCCCGTGATGTACTCCAAGAAAAGGATTTTACAGGTAAGCTGTTATAAAAATCCCTTTTTTATAGTGTCAGGGCACCCGCCGTATATATAACCCAATAAAGGTTTAACCCCCTGATCGCCCGGCGGGTGATATCAATTAGGTTTTAGCGTCAGAGAGGGTCTGTGTCACACCCCAGGCAGCGTCAGGTTAGTGCCAGTAACGCTAACACCCACGCGTGAAGCATACACCCCCCTTAGTGGTATAGGATCTGATCAGATCTATACTAGCGTCCCCAGCAGTTTAGGGTTCCCAAAAACGCAGTGTTAGCGGGATCAGCCCAGATACCTGCTAGCACCTGCGTTTTGCCCCTTCGTCCAGCCCAGGCCACCCAAGTGCAGTATCGATCGATCGCTGTCACTTACAAAACACAACACACATAACTGCAGCGTTCGCAGAGACAGGCCTGATCCCTGCGACTCCAGTGCTGTAGGAGGTGATTTCACCACCACATTTAAAAAAAAAAAGCATATATGCCGAAGCATTGGGGCGGAGGAGCGATTTTGCTCCTAATGCCGCGTACATACGGTCGAAATTCCGACGGAGGCTTGCCCGTGGAAAAGTCTGACCATGTGTGTGCGGCATAACTTTTTTGCGGGAGGATGCCCCCATGCTTCGGCATATATAAATGGTGCATGTATGCCCATCATTAGAAGTGGGTGGATGAAGGGCGGTATTCTAATGGTGGGCATACCCACCGATCAATCTCTTTTTTCGTTCAGCCAACTGGCTGTATGAAAAAAAAAGATTACAATACATGTCCAACAAGGACCAGCAACGTACTGGTATGTTGCTGGACTTTGAATGTTTATACCAGAATGATGCCTGCGGGTTTAGGTATCATCTTGGTGTCATTCTTTTCAGCCAGCGGCCGGCTTTCATGTAAAAGCAATCCTAGTAGCTAATTAGCCTCTGGACTGCTTTTACAAGCAGTGGGAGGGAATGTCCCCCCCCCCCCGGATATAAAAAGCGCCATTGGGAAATTGGGAAAGCATTTTATCACACCGATCTTGGTGTGGTCAGATGCTTTGAGGGCAGAGGAAAGATCTAGGGTCTTGAAGACCCCAGTTTTTTCAAAAAAGAGTACCTGTCACTACCTATTGCTATAATAGGGGATATTTACATTCCCTGAGATAACAATAAAAATGATTAAAAAAAAAAAAAAATATGGAAGGAACAATTTCAAAATAAAATAAAAAAGCAAAATTAATAATAAAGAAAAAAAAAAGCACCCCTGTCCTGCCCTTGCCCAATGGCGAACGCAAGCGTCGGTCTGGCGTCATATGTAAACAGCAATTGCACCATGCATGTGAGGTATCACCGCGAAGATCAGATCGAGGGCAGTCATTTTAGCAGTAGACCTCCTCTGTAAATCTAACGGGGTAACCTGTAAAGGCTTTTAAAAATGTATGTAGTTTGTCGCCAATGCGCGTTTGTGCGAAATTTTAAAGCATGTCGTGTTTGGTATCTATGTACTCGGCCTAAGATCGTCTTTTTTATTTCATCAAACATTTGGGCAATATAGTGTGTTTTAGTGCATTAAAATTAAAAAAAAGTCTATTTTTTCCCCAAAAAATGCATTCGAAAAATCGCTGCGCAAATACTGTGTAGAAAAAAAAATGCAACATCCACCATTTTAATCTGTAGGGCCTTTTCTTTAACAATATATATAATGTTTGGGGGTTCAACATAATTTTCTTGCAAAAATTTTTTTTTCATGTAAACAAAGTGTCAAAAAGGGCTTTATCTTCAAGTGGTTAGAAGAGTGGATGTAAGCTTCCTAATGGTGTGTATAAAATGCCAGAACAGTTCAAAACCCCCCCAAATGACCCCATTTTGGAAAGTAGACACCCTAAGCTATATACTGAGAGGCATGTCGAGTCCATGGAATATTTTATATGTTGACAAAAGTTGCGGGAAAAAGAAAATGTATTTTTATTTTTTTGCACAAGGTTGTCACTAAATGATATATTGCTCAAACATGCCATGGGCATATGTGGAATTACACCCCAAAATACATTCTGCTGCTTCTCCTGAGTACGGGGATACCACGTGTGAGACTTTTTGGGAGCCTAGCCGCGTACGGGACCCCAAAAACCAAGCACCGCCTTCAGGCTTTCTAAGGGTGTCAATTTTTGATTTCACTTCTCACTGGCTATCACAGTTTCTGAGGCAATGGAATGCCCAGATGGCACAAAACCCCCCCAAATGACCCCATTTTGGAAAGTAGACACCCCAAGCTATTTGCTGAGAGGTATTGTGAGTATTTTGCAGATCTCGCTTTTTGTCACAAAGTTTTGAAAATTGAAAAAAAAAAAATATATATATTTTCTTTCTTCATTTTCAAAAACAAATGAGAGCTGTAAAATACTCACCATTCTCATCAAATAGCTTGGGGTGTCTACTTTCCAAAATGGGGTCATTTGGGGGGGTTTTGTGCTATTTTGGCATTTTATGGCCTTTGAAACTGTGATGGGTAGTGAGGAGTGAAATCAAAAATTTGTGCCTAGAAATCCTGAAGGCGGTGCTTGGTTTTCGGGGTCCCGTACGCGGCTAGGCTCCTAAAAAGTCCCACACATGTGGTATTCCCGTACTCAGGAGAAGCAGAAAAATGTATTTTGGGGTGTAATTCCACATATAACCATGGCATGTGTGAGCAATATATCATTTAGTGACAACTTTTTGTAATTTTTTTTTTTTTTTTTTTTTAGTCATTATTCAATCACTTGAGACAAAAAAAAATATTCAATGGGCTCAACATGCCTCTCAACAATTTCCTTGGGGTGTCTACTTTCCAAAATGGGGTCATTTGGGGGGGTTTTGTACTGCCCTGCCATTTTAGCACCTCAAGAAATGAGATAGGCAGTCATAAACTAAAAGCTGTGTAAATTCCAGAAAATGTACCCTAGTTTGTAGACGCTATAACTTTTGTGCAAACCAATAAATATACGCTTATTGACATTTTTTTTTACTAAAGACATGTGGCTGAATACATTTTGGCCTAAATGTATGACTAAAATTGAGTTTATTCGATTTTTCTTATAACAAAAGTAGAAAATATCATTTTTTGTCAAAATTTCCGGTCTATTTCCGTTTATATCGCAAAAAATTTAAATCGCAGAGGCAATCAAATACCATTAAAAGAAAGCTCTATTTGTGGGAAGAAAAGGATGCAAATTTCGTTTGGGTACAACATTGCATGTCCGCACAATTTACAGTTAAAGCAGCGCAGTGCAAAATTCTGAAATCACCTCTGGTCCTTTAGCTACAAAATGGTCCGGGGATTAAGTGGTTAACAGAGGCACAGACCACAATAAAAAATGACAGGTGTTCTAATCCATCTTCCCACTATCCAAAACGAAATAAACACTTTTGCCTTAAGTTATACTTTAAAAAGCTTTAATGTTAATCTTGCCTGCTGTGACTGCCATTTTCATATCTATACACCAGTGATGTTTGTTTCTTTAAGAAAATAGGATGAGCTGCAGGACTACTGCCTGTGTCTAGAGGTGCAGCCATGATATTGAAGAGCAAACACCACAGCATTCCACAATAAAATGGTGAACACAGCAAAAAGTATTACCACAGCCTACTGTGTGTGTTCAGTCACTACCATTTTTTAGGACAAAAGTACCTCAAGTAAATTCTTCTCTGCTGACCATACTTATGCACCTTTACATATCTCCCCTGACCCTTATCACACCAACAGACTTCTCTGATCACTATTGCACTCTCGAATTTCCTTACTGAAAACCATTCCCCCCACGTACTTCTCTGCTGACTGCTACCATACCCATGCACATCTCCACTAACACTGCATCTACACACTTCTCTGCTGACTGAAACTGTACCTGTGCAACCCACTGACTGTGACTGCACCTACGCACATATCTGCTGTTTTGCAATGGAAGCTGCACTATTCACCACTGACTACCGCTGCACCAATCACACGTATTCGCTGTCCTAAACTTACACTTCTGCACTGACCTCTGTTGCAGCAAGTTCACTGACTGTTAATATACTGTAGCAGAGCGTCCCAGAGAGAGCTGGGACATGTCCTGTTCAGGGTTTATACGTCTGCCAGACTCCTCTCATACACGTTCAGGGATCTCTGATCCATGGTCCAGTTCGGATCTTGGTCCTCTCCCCCCAGGCCAATTTAAACTCACCTGGGACAGACAGCCAGTGCGCTCTGCCTCGGAAACACAGACAACATTGTCTGTGAGAACGAAAGGTTGGTAAAAAGCTGGTAAACTGCATCTGTGGAAGCTGACAAGCTGTAGGCTTGCTCAGCCTGGTAGTTAGGGCCTGTATATATTTTATAGTTAGTGCCGAGATACGGCTAGGTTTTTGTTTTTGCTATTTTGTTCCCATTTGTTTTCTGGAACACTGTACAGCACCTGTATATAAAACAAATCAACCCTGCACTGTTTATCACTACCTCACTGGAGTTGGTATCTGTGCCTGAAAGACTGCTCATCCCAGGGAGCGTTGCACCTGCTACCTGTCCCCCAGGTAACTACCCACACAATTCTCTGCAGGTTGCCAATGCACCCAAGTACATTTGCACAAACGGAGACCACACCCAGTAACTTAGCTGACCACCACTGCATCAGTGTTCTCCACTTATTGCCACAGCACTGATGCCACTAAGGTACCAGCGTGCTTCTTTAGTAATGGCTACTATTGCATGTGCGTCCACTTAGTAAACAAGCGAGTCGTTAAATTTGTTATAATAACTACAGTCAGTCTACATGATATACTGTACACTGCATTCCTAAACTGCTGAACTCTATACACTATCAGAAACATTCATACCCCTGGGAAGTTTATGCTATTTTATCACACTCAGCAAACTGGCACATTTTGCTAGGTAATTAAAGTAATTCTAATGCCCAACGGTCTTCTTTTTTCTTTTTTTTACCTTGGAATGCATTAAGGTAAAAAAACACCTGTGTCACAGAATCCCCCCTTATAGTTACCTTAGCCCATTCTCGATCCAGCACTGTGCTCGAGAGCAGCAGCTCTCTCCCTCCTTACAGGGCAGATTGATGGCAGCAGGAGTCGTTGACTCCTGCTGCTGTCAATCAAATTCATTGATGCGGGAGCAAGCCTGTACGAGTGCCCCCATAGAAAGTTGCTTTCTTTGGGGCACTTGCTGAAGAGGAGGAGCCAGGAGCATCGGCGGGGGAACCCGAGAAGAGGAGGATTTGAGGCTGCTCTGTGCAAAACCATTGGACAGAGCAGGTAAGTCTAACATGTTTATTTAAAAAATTAAGTTTTGCTATCACTTTAAAGCTGAAATTCAGACAAAAAAAAATTGTCCAATTACAACACCCCTCATATTTACTTGAATCCTAAAGCCCTTTGTGTATGTCGACAGATCTGTCCAACATGAAACCCCCAATCCTGCACTTTGCCTCTGTGCAGGAGCTTACTGCAAAACGATTGGTCATATATGGTTTCTCTCCTTTCCACGGCTGACTGGTTCTCCTGTATTTTTTTGGGAGATGCCTTGTAGTAAATAGACCTTCTGCCCATAATCGCCTACAGCATGCTATGTGGAGAACAGAAATTGGGTCACCACTACTTTTATAAGATGATCACTGGGTTTCCTTTTGTCTGCACAAAATGATTTATATAATTTTTGGCTATTGTAGTGTTTATTTAAATGATTGTATTTGTAACTGAAGTTCAACTTTAACCACTTTGCGCCCGCCAAACGACGGCCACAAAGTGGTTCTAAAATACCGGCCCCCCATTATACGGCCTCCGGCCACTGGGGGGCGCGCGCGAGCGTGCCCGGCGCATCACTGAGATGCCGATGCGCGTGCCTGGCGGCCGCGATGTCCGCCAGGTACCCGCGATCGGCCGGTACACAGACAAGGATGTGGATCTGTGTGTGTAAACACACAGATCCACGTCCTGTCAGGGAGAGAGGAGACCGATGCTGTGTCCCTTGTACATAGGGACACAGATCGGTCACCTCCCCCAGACAGTCCCCTCCCCCCACAGTAGCAATCACTCATAGGGCACACATTTAACCCCATTCTCGCCCCCTAGTGTTAACCCCTTCCCTGCCAGTCACATTTATACAGTAATCAGTGCAGTTTTATAGCACTAATCGCTATATAAATGTGAATGGTCCCACAAATGTGTCAAAAGTGTCAGATGTGTCCGCCGCAATATCGCAGTCCTGACAAAAATCGCAGATAACCGCCATTACTAGTAAAAAAAAAAAAATTAAAAAAAAAAATTCAGAATTCTATCCCCTATTTTGTAGACGCTATAACTTTAACCAAAAATATGTAGAATACGTATCGGCCTAAACTGAGAAAAAAATATTAAAAAAAATTAATAAATTGGGATATTTATTATAGCAAAAATCTTTTCAAAATTGTCGCTCTTTTTTGGTTTATAGCGCAAAAAATAAAAACCACAGAGGTGATCAAAAACCACCAAAAGAAAGCTCTATTTGTGGGAAAAAAAGGACGTCAATTTTGTTTGGGAGCCACGTCGCACGACCGCGCAATTGTCATTCAAAGCGTGACAGTGCTGAAAGCTAAAATTTCGCCTGGGCAGGAATGGGGTATATGTGCCCAGTAAGCAAGTGGTTAAACCAGTGTTTTTTTTTATCCAGTCAGATTTTTCCAGGTAATTTAGCAGGACATCACAATGATATTATGACTTAAACTCACATTCTATTAATCCTTACTGTGTTTCATAGGGTTATAAAATATGCAGAATATTGAAACAAGCGGGTATTAATGCGCCTACCAATTGGTGTAAATAAATAAATAGAAACTATAATAATAAAGTGCTAATGTAAATATCAATGACAAGCAGCAGCTAAACTTCTATAGTGTGACCAACACAGATAAATATAGTAAAAAATGTTGCAGCAGCGCTAATTATCAAAGTGCAAGGTGCTAAAAGTGAAAAGTGCTTATAAATGGCCCAATAATGCAATAAGTGTAAAAGTATCTAACAATACATGTGCATAATATAGTCCAAAAGAAGGGGAAAAAAATACATATATATATATATATATATATATATATATATGTGTGTGTGTGTGTGTGTGTGTGTGTGTGTATATGTATATGTATATATATATATATATATATATATATAGGTAAAAAAAAATGGTGTATCCCAAAAAAAAAAAAAATAAGTGTATAATCTTATAGTTCACACAAAGGGTAACAATCTCCCAAAAGAGACAACATTTTCCAGCAAGCGAGGAGAGAGGGAGAAGGTTTTCACATCAATAGGGAATCAACCATTACAGACATATTCTCACAATCCTCCCCCAATGATACCAGCCTCTCACCTTATTGATGGACCCAGAAGGGTCAGACAAAGCCTTGCTCAATCTCCAGCATTAAAGATGATACTCTCCATGGTGAAGTACGTTTTTTAAAAAGCAGGTATCAGCGTTTATTGTAAAAGTAATGCATAAAAACAGTGGTAAAAAACACCAAGCATAAAAAACGCTAATGGAGTACACACACTCCCGGTCACGGCCGTAAACCGGAAGTTGACATCACTAATCTCCTCCTCCCGACTCGTTGCGTCACTCCTCACGTGACTTTATCAAGGGCCCTACGCGTCGGTAGGAGGAGCTTTGTGACGTCAACTTCCGGTGCCATCTGTCAGTACCACCTGCCAGTGCCACTGCCAACCAGTGCCACCTGCCAGTTCCAATCAGTGCCACCAGCCAGTGCACCTGCTAGTGCCAACCAGTTCGAACTGCAAGTCAGCGCCATCTGTCAGTTCCAAACCAGTGCCATCTGTCAGTTCCAAACAAGTGCCACCTGCCAGTGCCATCTGTCGTTCCAAACCAGTGCCACCTGCCAGCTCCAAACCAGTGCCATCTGTACTGAGGACATCAAGTGTATGCTAGAGTGACAGGAGTGGAGTAGGTTTTTTTATTTTATTTTTTTAAATCTGCCTAAAATATCGGCCACAAAAATCGGCATCATACATCGGCCGCCCCAATTTCTAAATATCGGCATCGGCCAGAGAAAATCCCATATTGGTCGACCTCTAATGCGGTGCATACTAGTTCATTATTATGCCTTTGCCTTACAGGTTCTTTTCTAAAGCACATCAGTTTGAAAGGGCACTTACTGTCAAGTTGCATAAGTTGGCTTGTTTGCGTTTTTTTTTTTTCGCCTCCGTGTTTCACTTTACAATGTTCAGTTGACAAAATCCCAATTCATAGAAGTGCTCTAATAGCACCAGGCTTGTGATATGCTTGGAAGCCAGATGTAATAATCTTTATGAAATTACTTTTATATACAAAATATGTAAAAGTTGATATGACCCAAGGTTATTTCAGCCAAACTATGAAAAGGAATTGGCTAAAAAGATAACTATATTTAAGCATATATTACATGGGAAATTTAAATACCGCATGCAGTACATTTTATAGTAAAATATTGCTGTTGTGTATTTGGTGCATATTTGGAAGCTGCCTGCTTTTCTTTCCCAGTAGTTGGTGTGACTTGTTGGCTGGCATTTGAAAATTATAGAAATGTTTGTATTACCAGAGCTGAAAAAGTTTGTAGCATACTGCCTTCCCAAAATAACTTTACATCAAATATCTTACTTTTTTGTGTAATCCATAGGTTTTTATTCAGAAACAACAAGGAGAAGTGCTGGGTGTGACTATTGTGGAATCAGGTTGGGGATCTCTACTTCCTACCATTGTCATTGCAAATCTTATGCATGGAGGACCAGCAGAGCGCAGTGGAGAGCTGAGCATTGGAGATCATGTAATATGTGTCAACGGCACAAGCTTAGTGGGGCTTCCCTTTTCTACATGCCAGGGAGTAATACGGGTGAGTTAGGAACCCTATGCATGTATACTCTTCTTAACCGAACAATGCAGTCCACATCTTATTAATAGTTTTAAGACTCTGTAAAGCAGACTGCAGATCTGTAGAAAATGAGAAAAGGGTGGATTGTTTTTAGAAACTTAGTCAATCTAAACTTTGTATTTTACAAACAATTACTATTTGAAAAGAAAGTATGTAGAAGGAACATAGTAAGTAGCCATTTAATGCTTTGATCATACATGTGAAATAGGCCACAGTTTAAAGCCACCATCAGCTTTCAGTACCCTGAATGTTGGGCTGTTTTGACAGGCAGAGCTTCAGGACTCTCTTAGCAAGCCTCTTCTTGTCTGCCACAAATTGCTATTGCCAAGTGAGACAACTCGGCATAGTTATAGATCATTAGGAATGTGGAGGGGTGGGAGGGACCAGCTCCAACACTACCTCAGAATTGTATGCATTTCATACCTTTTGGTTGTTTTTATTTTTTTTAGATGTTGGCCCTTTATAAAAAAAAAACGTATAAATATGTGTTAATGTTAAAAAAAAATAAAAAAAACACCCTGAATGTATAGTTTGTAAACATATTGTATATGTTGATAGGTGTAATGGTTCTCCATAGAGTCTATTGGGTTTACAACTCTCATTAGTGGGTTTACAACTCTTCTCTTCATGCCTTGAACAGTGAGTCTCTGTGCAATCGTACACATCCAGCATTGCTCAAAAGCAGAAAATACAGTTTTCATGCATTGGACACTGCAGAGTCTGTTTCTGCTAGTTCAAGGTTGATAAAACTGATTCCAAGATTTGGAAATTATCTGGTTGCAATAGATGTGCAGAAAACCCAGCTGTGGGGAAAATAATCTCTAATATCGATCAGTACCTACTGACAATTATAGATGTAAAAAGAGTGACTATGTATTTTAATCCTGAAGTTACAATTTTAAGTTTTCATATACAGACAAGCAAAACAAATGATTTAACCACTTGCTTACTGGGCATCTAAAACCCCCCTCATGCCAAGAACAATTTTTCACTTTTCAGCGCTGTCACTCTTTGAACGACAATTGCGCAGTCATACAACACTGTACCCAAATGAAAGAGAGCTTTCTTTTGGTGGTATTTGATCACCTCTGCGGTTTTAATTTTTTGTTAAATTTAAAAAAGACCGTTTTAAAAAAAAAAAGAAAAAATACAAAACCGTTTTATATTTTGATATAAGATTTTGCAAACAGGTAATTTTCTACTTCATTGATGTACGCTGATAGGCGACACTGATGGTCCCTGATAGGCGGCACTGATGGTCCCTGATAGGCGGCACTGATGGTCCCTGATAGGCGGCACTGATGGTCCCTGATAGGCGGCACTGATGGTCCCTGATAGGCGGCACTGATGGTCCCTGATAGGCGGCACTGATGGTCCCTGATAGGCGGCACTGATGGTCCCTGATAGGCGGCACTGATGGTCCCTGATAGGCGGCACTGATGGGCACAGAAGTGGCACTAATAGGTGGCAGTGATGGGCACTGGTGGGCATTGATTTGTGGTGCTGTGGGCACTGGCAGATGGTACTGGTTGGCACAGATGAGGCGGCTGTGCCTCTTCCTATTCGGGACCGATGTCCCTTGCACAGAAGCCGGTGATCGGCTTTTTTTTGGAGGAGAAAAGAAAAAATGATTAGAGGGGTTCTGTTTATATCACGCGATCAGCTGTCATTGGCTGACAGCTGATCACGTGGTAAGTGGCCAGGAACTGTGATCACCTGAGTCTCTGACTTGGTGATCACAGCGCGCCCTGCAGGGGCGGGGGGCCTGCAAAGGGGAGGATGTCGATTCACGCCCTACTCGCAAAGTAGGTCCACGCTGTAGCAGTCATTCGGTTATAGCGCAGATCTGAAGGGGTTAAACTCTGAATGAATGTTACATAGTTGGTGAGGTTGAAAAAAAACACAAGTCCATCAAGTCCAACCTGTGTGTGTGCTTATATGTTAGTATTACATTGTATATCCCTGTATGTAGTGGTCGTTCAGGTGCCTATCTAATTATTTTTTTAAATTATCGATAATCCCGCTGTAACTACTGCCTGTGGAAGAGAATTCCACATTCTTACCGCTCTTACAGTAAAGAACCCTCTGCGCAGTTCAAGGTTAAACCGCTTCTCTTCTAATTTCAGTGAATTTGCGTGTCTTTTTAAATTTCCTTTTGCGGAAACGGTTTATCCCTATTGTGGCATCACCAGTATGGTATTTGTACATTGAAATCATATTCCCTCGTCTATTCTCCAGAGAGAATAAGTTCAGTGCTCGTAATCTTTCCTCATAACTAAGGTCCTCCAGTCCTTTTATTAGCCGTGTTGCCCTTCTCTGGACTCTCTCCAGTTCCAGCACATCCTTCCTGAGGACTGGTGCCCAGAACTGGACAGCCTACTCCAGGTGCGGCCAAACCAGAGTCTTGTAGAGTGGGAGAATTATCATTTTATCTCTGACGTTAATCCCCTTTTTAATGCATGCCAACATTCTGTTGGCTTTGCTTGCAGCAGCTTGGCATTGCATGCCATTTCTGAGCCTGTCATCTACTAGGACCCCCAGGTCCTTTTCCATCCTACATTCCCCCAGAGGTTCTCCCCCTAGTGAGTAGATTGCATTCATATTTTTGCCACCCAAATGCATTATTTTAAATTTTTCGACATTAAACCTCATTTGCCATGTAGTTGCCCACCACATTAATTTGTTCAGATCTTCTGCTTAGCATTGTCTGCAAATACTGAGATTGAGCTGTTTATCCCATCCTCCAAGTCGTTTATGAATAAATGAAATAGGACAGAACCCTGGGGGACCCCGCTTTCCTCACCGGATCATTCCAAATACTCCCTTTTTTTTTTTTTTTTTTTTTTTTTTTACTACCCTCTGAACCCCCCATGTAGCCAGTTTTCTCACCTCGTCTCTTAAGACTGCACCTGGAGAGAGCGCAGCTCCACCCACTTCCCAGGAAGCACTGCAGTCATTCCTTTAAAGCCTGGACACTTTGACCATGGCCTCAGTTGTAGTGTTTTCTCCAGCCATGGTGTAAGTGCTGCAGGGGACCAGGGGTGTGTTGCGCTCTCTCCAGGGGGAGTAGGGTAGGAGCATACCTGTGGGGGGTGTTCCATGCCTTTCTACTTCTCGAGCTTGACGAGACCGAAAGAGGTCCCACACGATAGACCGGAGGGCGCAGGCTGAGGGAGTCTGCATGGTGCGGCATCTCTGGAGTCTTCACTTGTTTGGTCCGAGTGGCGGGCGACGTCACTGCCAGACGGGGTGGGACTTGCGGCGTCTTCCGGTTCCAGCCGCTGGAATGCAGAAGGGGGAGGCGGCCTTGGCGGGTGCAAGTTCCGGTCCTCGCAGTGGCGAATAGATCAGGAAAATTTGAAATAAAAGCTGCCGGACGGCTGCTGGACACTGGGAGAATGGAGCCAGAGGAACCAGCGGCGGTGGCGGCAGCAGGAGCCACGAACACCAGCCAGGCCCAGGTAGGAGAGGCAGCGGCCTCTGGCTATGTATGTTTTTTTTTTTGTCCCTCCCCTGTGGGGGGGGGCCTGCCTCACACTCTGCAGGTGACTTCTCTGGGAAGTGTGATTTTGCAGCAGTGGTATTGTGGGGTATATTTGTTCCACTGACACTGGATCTGCTGGAGAGGAGATCCAATGTACAGTATATTTACAATGTGTTCTGGTTGGCTTGGTGTATTTCAGACAAAATCTAAAGCGAAAACCAAGCATGTTTCCCCTCCCCCTTAGAAACGGTGTGCTTTTCAACTTACCGATGCCTGGAGAGCGTACCACCCAGATGAAAAGGACTATACCTTCTATTCAACTCCACATAAGGGTTACTCTCGGATCGATTTATTTATTGTCCCACACAATATCGTAATGGAGATCAAAGAAATAGAGATAGGGAGTATCACATGGTCTGACCATGCTCCGATTACCATGACAATGAGTATGAATAAACAGTCGGAGGGAAAGATGAGACAGTGGCGACTGAATGAGAACCTGCTTGAGGATGAGGTAACGGTTCAAGAGGTAATGAGAGAAATTGAATACTACTTTCAATATAATCTTACACCAGAGATAGATGCAGGGATAACATGGGAGGCGCATAAAACTGTAATAAGAGGGATTCTTATTAAGCATGGCTCTAGGATAAAGAAGGATAGGGAAAAGCAACTGAATAAATTACTTACAGACATACAAGTATTGGAGACCAAACACAAACAAGACCCGAGAGGAACAGGAGAGAGGGAACTTTTAGCCCTACGTAGACAAGTGACGGATCTATTGCATTATAGAGCTAAGGCAGCAGTACAGAGATGCCGGAGATATTATTATGAATCAGGAGACAAATGTGGTCGAACATTGGCTAGGGCTATACAAAACCAAATCATATATCCCTTATTTGGTGGATTCGAAGGGGAACAAGATATATCTCCCCACTCAGATAGCTATGACTTTTCGTAAGTTCTATCAGACGCTATATAATCTGCCTACTACAATGCAACCCCAAAATAATAAAAACAAGATAGAGGAATATATAGCATCGTCAGGTATCCCCCAATTATTAGAACAGACTAGAGAGGACATGGAAGCGCCTATCACATTAGAGGAACTACAGGAGGCCATTAAGTCAGCTAAACCAGGTAAAGCCCCGGGTCCAGATGGATTTACATATAAATACTATCAGAATTTTTTTCCACTCCTAGGTAAGCAGATGGTACAAATATTTAATGCAATAGGACAAGGGACAAGGTTTACACCAGAAACGCTGAAATCGCATATCACTCTCATACCGAAGGAGGACAAGGATCCATAAGCATGTGGCAGTTACCGCCCTATCTCTTTACTTAATGTAGACCTAAAAAATTTCACTAAAATACTGGCCATGCGTATCCAACCACACCTAACAGATTTAATACATCCAGATCAGGTAGGTTTTATACCAAGTCGAGAGGCTCGAGATAATACTATTAAAATCCTGAACCTTATCCATGTAGCCAACCTCTCAAACATGCCCACTGTGTTCTTAGGAACAGATGCCGAAAAGGCATTTGATCGGGTTAGTTGGCCTTTTGTGTTCTCAGTGCTACGATATGTTGGGATGGGGGAGAGGATGGTTGGATGGATATCGAGTTTATATACAAGATTAGAGGCACAAATTAAAGTAAATGGATTCATATCTGATCCTTTTTCTATTTCTAATGGCACCCGACAGGGATGCCCCTTATCACCCCTCCTTTTCGCGCTATCGCTTGAACCCCTACTTTGTACAGTAAGGCAAAACCCCGATATATCGGGGGTAAGAACTGGAGATACGGACTATAAGGTCTCCGCTTACGCGGATGACCTTTTGTTTTCTTTGACGAAACCAACAATATCAATGCCGAATTTGATGGGAGAATTGGATCGATATGGTACCATATCTAATTTCAAAATTAATATGATAAAATCAGAAGCAATGGGGGTATCTATGTCAGTATTACAAACTAGTACCTTGAAAACAAACTTTAAATTTAGATGGTCCTCGACGGCCATTAAATATCTGGGCACCTATATGCCACCCAAATTAGATCAAATTTTTGAATTGAATTTTTTACCCCTATTAAGTAAAGTCAAAACCCTATTGGCTAAATGGGACAAGGGTACCTTTTCGTGGTTTGGCAGATGTAACATAATTAAAATGTCAATCATGCCTAAATTAATATACTTATTTCAAACACTGCCAATCCATGTACCTGTAGAATTTTTTAAACGGACGAATGCTCTGATAGTAGATTTTGTTTGGGGGCATAAGAGGCCAAGATTACAACGTCGAATACTGACTATGCCTAAACAATTTGGGGGGGGTAGCAGTTCCTGACATTCAGAAATATTATCAAGCGGCCCACATGGTGAGAGTAATAGACTGGTGTAGGCATACAAGTCTTAAAATATGGTCAAAGATTGAGCAATCACAGTGCAGAGTCCCATTGCGTCGAGCGGTTTGGTGCTTTGGAGACCTTAGTTCTGATCTCAAAAAGCACCCAACCTTGGGCCCTACCCTGCGGATTTGCTCTCAAATATGCACCACCACCGGACTATCATCAGTCAACTCCCCCCTGTACCCCATCGTGGGGAACCCACGCTTCCCTATGGGACTACAGGAGGGACCATGAAGAAGACTTTTAGACTTACAGATATTTCAGGCTTCGCATTTCGCGCAAGGAAGGATGATTAATTGGCCCTCACTTATGGAATTAACTTCACCTAACGATCGCTTTGGCCTCGATTTCTGGAGTGGAGTCCAACTGAGACATTTTTTTAATACCCTACCACCCCTGGAGGGTTTCCTAAGACCATTGACTCCTTTAGAAAAGTTGTGTGAAGAAACAGGCCCTTGTTACCATACACTTTCGAAAATATATGGATTATTGATTGCCCCCCCCCAGAAGATTATGTCCCCCCATATATAAGGAAGTGGGAAACAATATTGGACAGGACATTTACGCAGGTACAACATAAGCAGATTATAAAGTGGACGCTAAAATCATCCATATGTACGAGGGCCCAAGAAACAAACTTTAAAATCATGACGAGATGGTATCAAACACCATCACTGCTTAATAAATATTTCTCGGTGATCTCAGATAAATGTTGGAGATGCCAAGAAGAAAGAGGGACATTGCTCCACGTGTTTTGGTCATGCTCGAAGTTAGCACATTTCTGGAGGGAGGTACGTCGGCACAAAAATTTACTGATTATAATATACCAGAAGACCCGGCTTTATTTTTGTTGCATGTTTCTGAAATACCAGGGGAAATATACAGTAGATCAATTGTACGTCATCTTATTAACGGTGCTAGAGCATGTATTGCCCGGCAGTGGAGAGATACGAATCCCCCAACAATCTTTCTATTCTTTAATAGAATTGAAGAAGTAAATAAGATGGAGGACTTGACACTCTCACGTCAAGACCGTCATGAGATTTATTCTAAAACCTGGGCACAATGGAATATATTTAAATACTCGGAAGAAGGGAAGACCCTTTTTTGTAACCCAATAAGAGGAGGGGGGAGCTAGGGCTCGTCTACCTCCCTGTCCGACACGAGAGAATTTTTTTTTTTTTTTTTTTGTTAAGGTGAGGGAACCAAAGTTTTTTAGAAGGTGGTGGGTAATAGGAGGGGAAGAATCAAAGGAACAGGAATATTCCAATAGAATTAGATTTATGCTCTATTTAAGATCATAAGAATGTGATATATGGTTTGGGCCTGTGGGGCACTTATTGGTTTAAACTGAAACCGTAAAATGTGCTATTTGATTACTTCCCCTGTATGTTGGATAAAATAGATAAATAAAGAAATTGAAAAAAGAAACGGTGTGCTTCATGTAAAGCTTCCCTTAGGGAGTCTTGGACGAAACCTTTGTGCAGGTTCTGCATAGCAGACTTGGTCAGAGTGGAGACTTCCACTAAAGCACCCTCCGCCCAACCTAGTGAGATGCTCACTTCACTCCGGAAGGAATTGGAAGATATGTTTTCAGTCCTTCCGCTCCTATCTGGACAAATGTCCGGTGGCACAGTCAACAGATAGTTCTCCACCCAGCACTCACACCTTCTCTGCAGCCAGGAGAGTGGTCAGTGAGTCAGAGGATGAGGAGAAAAGTATGTCTTGAGGGTCAGACGAGGGGGAAGGCAAAGAAAAAAGGTATCTTCCTTCTATTACAGGCTGTCTTTGGAAGAGGTGGACCACCTTCTAAAGACCATACATACAACCCTAAATATTGAGGAGGATAAGACCCAATTGTCCCTACATGACAAAATGTATTAGGTATGGATGAGGTCAAGCATCGGGTGTTGACAGAAGCTATAAAAAGGTCTCTTAAAAGGAGATTCCCTTTTGATGAAGATAGCCCGCAAGTTTGGAACAAGAGACCTAAACTTGGCGCAGCTTTCTCACAAGTATCGCAAAACCACCGACTTGGCTTTCGAGGACATGGGGGTCTTGAAAGACACTATGGACAAGAGAGCTGATTCTTTGTTAAAAATGGCTAGTGTAGAATCCCAAGCCTATCTCAAATCTGCAATGGCATCTGCAATGGTAGCTTGGAATTTAGAACATTGGTTGGAACAACTAAAGGGCCATATTGAGGCAGGGACCTCTTGCAAAGATTTAATGGATACTCTGCAAGTCCTACAAAAAGGCAGTAGGTTAAATGGCGGGTTCCTCGGCTGAGTCATGGAGATGTCTGCGAGATCTTCGGCATTAATTCAGCTAGAAGAGCTTTGTGGGTAAAGGCCTGGTCAGGCGAATCAGCCTCCAAAACGAAGCTGTGTGGTCTACCCTTTAAGGGGATCTTGTATTTGGCCCCAATATTTATGCTGTTCTGGACAGAACAGCAGATGAGAAAAAAGCATTTCCAGCCAAAAAGAAAGTTGCACTACAAAATAAAAAAAATTTTCGTCCTTTTCAGCAGACCCGATACTCAAGAGGGACAGAAGAGACCTTGGCGGCCCCAGAGGGGTCGAGGGAAGACTGGGGTGTTTCATCCTACCCAGCCAGCAAAGAACCAGTAATGGTCTCCCGACTGTAGGAGGAAGGCTGTTGTCCTTTGTCCCACAGTGGGAGGTAGGGGTGAAACGGATCAAAAAACTCACAGATCGGATCGATCCTCGGATCAGGGGTCACGGATCGGATCATTTTCGGATCGGCAAAAAAAAAAAAAAAAAAATTACTAATATCCACGTAATTTCCCCCTCACTGTAATATCCACAATCTTCCCCCCCTGTAATATCCACAATCTTCCCCCCCTGTAATATCCACAATCTTCCCCCCCCTGTAATATCCACAATCTTCTCCCCCTGTAATGGGCATCTCCCCCACTTACCTTAGTCTCTCCCGCCGGCCAGTTCAGATCCACGAGCAGCGAGGGTGAGGGGTGATGACGTCAGCACGCACAAGGCGGCCGCCGCCGCCGGGTGTACCAAGATGGCCGCGGCTCCGGAGCTAGGCCGAAGCCGCGGCCTTTCCTAAGGCCGAGGCCGCAGATCGCTCCATGGATCGCGGTGTGTGCCGATCCGAACGGGGTGACCCGTTCGGATCACGGATCGTCACCGATCCGTTGCACCACTAGTGGGAGGGGGCGACATCCAGTGCGTTTTGTTCTCAAAGTAATTTCAGAGGGCTACGCACTGGAGCTCTTGAAAAATCTGCCGTCTTTGGCAAGGACATCACTCTTACAGGAATTCATTTGACAGAAGGTAATAATCCCAGTATCCCGGGAAGAGGAAGGGCTAGGATTGTTATTCACATGTTTTTCTAGTTAAAAATAGCCATCTGGAAAGTTCAGGTTAAAACTGAATCTAAAGATCTTAAACTGGTCCAATCGATACAAAAACTTTTGTACGGACACAATTTATTCGGTGAGGAAGCTTCTTCCCGCAGGGTGCTTTCTAGCCTCCCTAGATTTCAGGGACGCGTACTTGCATGTGCCCATAATACCAAGAGATATCCGCATCTGGCAATCAGAGCAGGGGAAGTGGTGTCGCACTTTCAGTTCAAGGCTCCCTTGTTCGATCTCTCTTCCCCAAGGATCTTCACAAAGATCATGGCAGAAGCTTTAGCACCGCTCAGGTTGGAGGGGGTCTCAGTAGTACCTTTTCTGAATGACCTTCTTTTATTTGCCAGCTAAAAACGCCTATTATGCAGGGATTTGAAAAGGGCGCAGAGCCACCAAGAAAACTTGGGCTGGCTTCTGAACAAGGAAAATTCAAACCTAATTCCTTCTCAGATGACCACTTTCCTAGGCTATGTCATCGACTCTGTACAGGAAAAGATTTTCCTCCCAGAGGAAAATATGATAAAGGTACAGGCCGCAGTGAAGAATGTACAGACAAATTTATCTGTTACAGTTTAGGCAGCCAAATCCACATCCTCAATCCCAGCTGTTCAGTGGGCCCGCCTTCACGTGAGAGGCCTCCAACAGGCGATTCTACAGAATTGTGCCTACGGAGAGACTCCGGAGAAGCAGATCAGGATCCCATCTCCAGTCAAAAGGAAGTTATGGTGGTGGAGGAGGCAAACAAATTTGAGCAAGGGTTTTTTCTGGGCCTTTCCCACAGCAAACATCTTGACAACAGATGCGAGGTCCTGGGGGTGGGGTGCGCATTTTCGAAAAGCCAGATGGCCCAAGGTTCCTGAGTCGGTGGAGGAATCCAGGAGGTCCTCCAACTGGAGAGAACTGAAGGCCATTTTCCTGGGACTGTGGGCCTTCAGATAGATGAGGTGTTGTCAGACAATGCCACGGCAGTGGCTTAGATCTTGAAACAAGGGGGCACAAAAAGAAGATGCCTTAAGTTAGCGGTAGAGCCCCATTGGTTGCTTCCGGTCTGAAGGGACCTACTGACTCCCTTTCTACAATTCCGATGTAGGTCATCTCAGGCTGGCAGCTTGGCTACTGAGGAGCAAATCCTGAGGAGTAAGGGTTTGTCTGAAAGTTTAATTTGTACCCTGCTAAATAGGAGGAAGAAGATCACAAGGGCCATTTATTTTAAAACCTGTAAATGCTTTAATTCCTGGTGTGTTTCAAAAAAATATTCTCCACAGGAGGACCTTTCTGTTCTGGAAATTCTCGTTGAAGGAACAAAGAAGGGTTTGGCAGCCAGTACCTTTTTAAAAGTTCAGGTAGCTGCGCTGTCAGTTTTTCTAGATAGACAGTTATCACTAGACAAGTTGGTCATCAGATTTTTTTAAGGCGCTAGCTAGGGCTAGGCCAGTTCAATTTAAGTTTTTCCCCAAATGGGATTTTATTGGTGGTATTGCAGGGGCTGACTAGAAGACCTTTCGCACCACCAGAAGAAGCCACAATTAAATATTAAATATTAAAACGAACGCTGCTGATCGCTGACCCTTCTAGCCGAGGCGACTGCTAACTACAGGCATTATCTATCATTGAGCCTTTCTTGAGAAGTTTTCCCAGACCGGGTAGTACTGAGAACATACCCAGGGTTTTTGCCAAAGGTTACTTCAGTCTTTTACAGATCCCAAGAGATAATTCTACCAATGTTCTGTCCATTCCCAACATGCACTAAAGAGAGATTTTCAAATTCTGGACGTAAAGAGATGCGTTTTACACTATCTGGAGGTAACGACAGTTTAGAAAGTCCATTTCTCAATTTGTTTTATTTTCTGGGTCTCGTAAGGGTTACGGAGCTTCTAAAAGCACGATTGATAGATGGCTTCAGATGGCTATCCACAAAGCTTATAGGGCTGCCGAAATAGAAACTCCCCACAGGGGTAGTGGCCCATTCAACTCAGGCTGTAGCAATGTCCTGGGCAGAACAAGCTGGGGCTTTGCCAGGGCGAATCTGCAAGGTGGTCACATGGACGAGTTATTCCACCTTTACTCGTCACTATAGGATGGACCTGCTCTCAGCAGCAGAGCAATTGTAGGCAGGAAGGTCCTGCAGGCGGCGGTCCCACCCTAAGTGTAAGTACTCATTCATTTATCATCTCCAGGTGCTGTCCTGAAAGACAAGGTGAGAAAACCTTAGTTAGACTTGCCGGTAACTGTATTTCTATGAGTCTTTCAGGACAGCGCCGATGACCCCTCCTTGTTTATAAATGTTAATGTGGTGTTGCTATGTAATGCTTATATAATTTGGAGGTATGGAGGTACTCTGTAACAACTGAGGCCATGGTGGAAGTGTCCAGGCTTTAAAAGAATGA
Organism: Rana muscosa; assembly: GCA_029206835.1. Lineage (NCBI taxonomy): Eukaryota > Metazoa > Chordata > Amphibia > Anura > Ranidae > Rana > Rana muscosa. The sequence continues at coordinate 565,800,297 of CM055116.1, read as the reverse complement.
CTGCAGTGTTTCCTGGGAAGTGAGTAGAGCTGCGGTCTCTCCAGGTGCTGTCCTGAAAGACTCTTAGAAATACCGTTACCGGTGAGTCTGAAGGTTTTCAATCCATGTAACTCACCGTTTGGTCCATGCCGGCAGACCTTAGTTCATACAGTAAATGTTTATGGGGAACTGTATCAAATGCCTTTGCAAAATCCAGATACACCACATCTACGGGCCTTCCTTTACCTAGATGGCAGCTCACCTCCTCATAGAAGGGTAATAGGTTGGTTTGACAATAAACGATTTTTCATGAATCCATGCTGATTACTGCTAATGATACCGTTTTCATTACTAAAATCTTGTATATAGTTCCTTATCAGCTTGCATACTATTGATGATGGGCTAACTGGTCTGTAATTCCCAGGGATGTATTTTGGGCCTTTTTTAAATATTGGTGCTACATTGGCTTTTCTCCAATCTGCTGGTACCATTCCAGTCTGTGAACTGCTCGTAAAAATTAGGAACAATGGTCTGGCATTTACTTGACCGAGTTCTTTAAGGACCCTCGGGTGCAAGCCATCTGGTCCCGGTGACTTATTAATGTTAAGTTTTACAAGTCTATTTTTAATTCTATCCTGTTAGCCATGATGGTGCTTCCTGTGACGTGTCATGAGGATAAACATTGCAGTTTTGGTTACTGAAGCCCCCTGTTTCCCTCGTGAAGACTGAGGAGAAGAATAAATACCTTTGCCATCTCTCCATCCTTGGTAACCAGATTCCCTTCAACATTCTTCATGGGGCCAATATGATCTGACCCCCCTTTCTTACCATTTATATACCTAAAGAATTTCTTAGGATCTTTTTTTCACTCTCCTCCAATATGTGTCTTTCGTGTTCTATCTTCTAAATGTGCACCCTCACATTTCTTGTTACATTCTTTGTAAAGTTGGAATGCCGATGATAATCCCTCAGCCTTGTATTTTTTGAAGGCCTTCTCCTTTGCTTTTATATACATTTTTACATTGGAGTTACATAGTAGGCAAGGCTGAAAAAAAGCACAAGTCCATCAAGTCCAACCTATGTGCGTGATTTTATGTCAACCACCCAGGACTTTTATTGGCTCTTTTAAATGTATTTCCCATTGGGATGCACTGGCTAATACCCTTATTTAATATGCTCTTAAAGCATATCCATTTTTCCTCTGTGTTCTTTGTTCCTAAGATTTTATCCCAGTTAGTATCTTCTAGCAAGGATCGTAGTTTAGGGAAGTTGGCTATTTTGAAATTGTGTCTTTGCATTCCCCTTATGTTTCCTATTTGTGTGATTTATACTGAAACTAATTGACCTGTGATCGCTTTTTCCTAAATTGCCCCGTATTTCCATATCCGTGATCAGGTCTGTATTGTTGGTAATCAGTAGGTCTAATAATGCTTTGTTTCTTGTTGGTGCATTTACCATCTGACCCATGAAATTGTCCTGCAAGACATTTAGGAAATGGCGAGCTTTAGATAAATGCGTGGTTCCTTCCGCCCAGTCTGTCTGGATAATTAAAATCCCCCATTATAATGACACTTCCCATCCTTGCCGATAATCCAAACCGTAATGGGAGGTTCACCTTCCCCTCCTCCCTCTGGTTAGGGGGCCTGTAGCATACTCCCAGTATTAATTTCCCCTTAGTTTCCTCCCTTTGTAGCTCTACCCATAAGGATTCCACCTCCTCCCTTGCTCCATTAGTAAAGTCGTCCCTCACATTCACTTGTGCATCATTTTTGATATACAGCCATACCCCTCCCCCTTTTTTACCCTCCCTATCCCTGCGATATAGAGAATACCCTTGAATGGTTGCCAGCCAATCATGAGAGCTGTTGAACCAAATCTTTGAAATTCCCAAAATCTAAATCCTCATACAACAGTATCTCTAGCTCTTCCCTCTTGTCTGCCAGACTCCTGGCATTGGTGACCATGCCAGGTAGTTTCGTCCGGACGCATACTATCTCCTTATTGAGTGTTCTGAGGTTGCAAATAGGACTCATTATTGTACTTACCTCGGGTTTAGGTGCTTTTGTCAACCTACCACTAATGCCCCCAATACTACCCTCTATAATGGAATTTGTTCCGCACTGACTATCTCTACCTCTGGACCCTCCTGCCCCCGTCGCCTAGTTTAAAAGCCCCTCTAACTTGTCAGCCATCTTCTCTCCCAGCCGATCTGCACCTTCCTCGTTTAGGTGCAGTCCGTCCCTGCTAAAAAGCTGGTAACCGACTCAGAAGTCGACCCAGTTCTCCAGGAACCCAAACCCCTCCTTACTACACCAGCTCCTTAGCCACTTGTTTACTTCCCTAATCGCCTGCTGCCTTTCTGGTGTGGCTCGAGGTACCGAGCTCCTTTTCCTCAAGTTAGCTCCCAAGTCCCTAAAATTGTTTTTTGGGACACTCCATCTTCCTCTGACTTTGTCATTGGTGCCAACGTGCACCATGACAGCCGGATCCGTGATGTACCGAACCCGAGCACCCGGTAGAAAACATACAGTTCGACCCTTCAGGTCTTTGTGACAGATTGCCCTCTCTGTTCTTCTAAGAATTGAGTCCCCTACCACCAGAATCTGTCTTTCCTTTACCTTGGCTTCACCCCTGACCTCACTGGAGGAGTTCTTCCCCTGGCAGCTAGGGTCATCACTCTGCTCCAGCAATGCTGGTCCCAGACTGGTTTCACCAATGTCACGCAACAGGGCATTCTTATTGTGATGTTCCAGCCCAGGACCGGCCTCCCTGGCACTTTCCCTTCTACCCTTCCTCACTGTCACCCATCTACTTTAGTGCCTGCTCCTTTTTATCTACACCCGCCTCTGTGCTGGCCCCTGCAGGCACCTTTCCTGTACGATCCTAACTCTCCTTTAGTATGGAGAGTCTTCTCAGTGTTGACAGTTCCTTCCCTAGATTCAGAACCTGGGCTTCCAGGGAAACAATGTGCTTATATTTTGCACAGCAGAATTCGCCCTTGGTCGGATGATCAAGGAACGCATACATGCCGCAAGATGTACACCGAGTCGCATCTCCACACCCGCCGGGCATCGTACCCACTAATTTAACCACTTGTCGACCAGCTCACGTCATTATACTGCGGCAGGTCGGCAAGTTCCTGCGAACCGCCGTAGATGTATGTCGGTCTCTTTAAGCGGGATAGCAGGCTGCATCGCGGGGGTGTCGATGCTTGTGACCGGCGGTCGCGAGCACGAGAGGCAGAACAGGGACAGGTGTGTGTGTGTGTGTGTGTGTGTGTGTAAACACACAAATCCCTGTTCTGTGAGGAAAGACAGATTGTGAATTCCTAATAGCTAGGAATCACGATCTGTCATTTCCTCTAGCTCAGTCCCCTCCCCCTACAGTTAGAAACACATGAGGGAACACAATTAACCCCTTGATCGCCCCCTAGTGTTAACCCCTTCCCTGCCAGTGACATTTTTACAGTAATCAGGGCATTTTTATAGCACTGATCGCTGAAAAAATGCCAATGGTTCCAAAAATGTGCCAAACGTGTTCGATCTGTCCGCCATAATGTTGCAGTCCCAATAAAAATCGCAGATCGCAGAGATTACTAGTAAAAAAATTGAAATGATAAAAATGCTATAAATCTATCCCCTGTTTTGTAGACGTTTATAACTTTTGCGCAAACCAATCAATATACACTTATTGTGTTTTTTGTTTTTATTACCAAAAATATGTAGAAGAATACATATCGGCCTAAACTGAGAAAAAATTAGCTTTTTAAAAAAAAAATTGGTCCTGTAAACGATAATGGTGGTCTCCGCGTCGGATTCGCGGCGAGATCACAGTTATCGGCGGCGGGAGAGGAGCCCCCCCCCCCTCTAGCCTCTCTCCCGAGCCCTCCGACGCTTACCGGAGCCGTCGGTAGCGGCGGAGGCGATCGGGTCCTCTTTCTAGCAGGGTATGGAGACGAGTGAGGGGAAGATGGCCCCCACCCGTCTCCATACCATAACGTCAAAACGTCACTTCCGCCCATACGTCTTAATGGCACATTTTTTTTTTTTTTTTTTTAAATGACAAATTTGTATTTATTTATTTTTATTGCATTTTAGTCTAAATATGAGATCTAAGGTCTTTTTGACCCCAGATCTCATATTTAAGAGGACCTTTCATGCTTTTTTCTATTACAAGGGATTTTACATTCCTTGTAATAGGAATAAAAGTGACCCATTTTATTTTATTTTTAAAAACAGTGTAAAAATAAATATAAACAACTAAAAATAAGAAAACAAAAAATAATTTTTTTAAAGCGCTCCGTCCCGACGAGCTTGCGCACAGAAGCGAACGTATACGTGAGTAGCGCCCACATATGAAACCGGTGTTCAAACCACACAAGTGAGGTATCGCCGCAATCGTTGGAGCAATAATTCTAGCCCTAGACCTTCTCTGTAACTCAAATATGCAACCTATGGAGATTTTTAAGGGTAAAAGTTTGACGCCATTTTTGAAGCGTGACATGTTGGGTATCAATTTATTTGGCGTGACATTATCTTTCACAATATAAAATAAATTGGGCTAACTTTACTGTTGTCTTATTTTTTTATTCAAAAAAGTGCATTTTTTCCCCAAAAAAGTGCGCTTGTAAGACCGCTGCGCAAATACAGTGTTACAAAAAGTATTGCAATGACCGCCATTTTATTCTCTAGGGTGTTAGAAAAAAAACAATATATAATGTTTAGGGGTTCTAAGTAATTTTCTAGCAAAGAAAAACAGTTTTAAACTTGTAAACACCAAATCTCAAATATAATAATACGAAACAGCTGCTGACACTATTGCTGGATACAATAAAGGAGAATGAAAATGAAGGTGTAGCGCTAAATATGCAGTAATAAAAAGTTCATATATTGAGAGTTCAACAGTGTGAAAATGGCGGAATGCTCAAAGCATAATCCACAATTCAAAATAATCTGTGAAGTAAGGACAGAGAGACCATAACCCGATATTACTGACCCTTACCATCAGTGTATAGGGTATACACAGTGGTTATATTATGAGGTAGTGGTGTCATCAATTCGTCCTGTTCACCAAGCAATCCACAGTATGTAAACGTACAAGGATCCTTCTTCCATTAAGCCACCAGGTAAGCATAAAACACTCTCCCAGCAGAGCTTTGCAAAAGGTTGTACTCCAAAATGGCAAATGGACACCGATATTCACATAAATATGGAAGGGAAAGAGAAAACACTCATCGCGCAGGCATCCAAGCAAGATATCATTTATTTGATAAAAAGGTTACATGTAAACTCACATTGTATAAAATAGTTTCCAGCCAAAAATAGAGAGGAAAGCATCCAGCGTTTCCTACCAACAAGATGGTGGCCGCGCCTCCATCTGCTTCAATACGTCACATGTCCCTAGCTCCACCCAATGTTTCATCACAAACGTGCATCATCAGGGGCGTTTCCCTTCCATATTTATGTGAATATTGGTGTCCATTTGCCATTTTGGAGTACAACCTTTTGCAGAGCTCTGCTGGAAGAGTGTTTTATACTTACCTGGTGGCTTAATGGAAGAAGGATCCTTGTAAGTTTACATACTGTGGATTGCTTGGTGAACAGGACGAATTGATGACACCACTACCTCATAATATAACCACTGTGTATACCCTATACACTGACGGTAAGGGTCAGTAATATCGGGTGATGGTGATGGTCTCTCTGTCCTTACTTCACAGATTATTTTCAATTGTAGATTAGGTTTTGATCATTCCGCCATTTTCACACTGTTGAATTCTCAATATATGAACTTTCCCTATTCGTCTTTCAGGACAGCCACAATGAGAGACCTAGGCTCCTCCCTTTCCACAGGAAACACTGCGCCAGCACATATAAATTCTTACTTTCCCTGCCGGCCTTCAGTTGTTAGTGTTTCCTCCGGAGGGGAGACACTGTGCAAGGAGCCAGACTAAATCAGTCAGGGGACTGAGGCATTTCTTACCTGAAAGGAAGCAGGGGCTTCCAGGGTTTTATTGTGGGTTAGTCACCCACCTTCCGTGAGCCACCCCAGCCTGGTCGAGTGCGGCTGAAGGCTGAGGGGGACCCCTATCGCGTCCACAGGGCTGCAGTAAGGAGGCAGTCCGCCCTCCGTGTATATGGATACATGCCGCATTTTTGGAACCCGCGGGCCGGACGACGTGGCGACGTCATTTCCGGCGGAGGGCGGATGCTTTCCCTTTAACCCACGACTTCCGGGTCGCGGCGCTGATAGGGGCCCAGGCAGAAGCTGGAGAGAGTCCAAATCGCGCACAGGCAGCGTGGGATTCAACGGAGGCAGCCACCTGCAGTCAATATGTCGGAAGCAGAGGCTCAAGTGACACACACTGACTCCACCTCCAGCCTTCCTAAGGTAAGAGTACCCTGGGGTGGGTTCCTCTCTACCTAGGAATACCCCTCCATGCATGGTTCCTGTCCATGGGGGGGTAATCCCCCTGGGTGGTCAGGGGGGGAGAGACACTGATGCCTTACATATAGAAGGTTCAGCGCTCTCCGGGGGTTGTACTTATTTGTCAAAAAAAATATATATATATATATATATATATATATATATTTCTCTTACCATCCATGGACTGACACGGTGTCTCTTTACACTTTACACGTGGGTTATGTCCCTGCTTGCAGGAGAAGACCTAGGCAGAATGTGAAATGTTATACATACATTCTAAAAGCCAGAGCTGAACAGCCCCACCCAGGGGACGGTCCCTCCGGACATAACCCTCCCACTACAGTCAGCAGACTTCAGTTTTTTTCTGCCTAGCAGAAGGAGAAGACGTGGCTCTCTCAGGAGCCAGTCTCCTGACCTATTTTTATTCCTTTTCTGGAATTCTTTTTTATTTTATTTTTGAGAATTTTCTATCAACTGTCGGCTGGGCAACAGGTTGGGTACAAGATATCCTCGTAGTCTTCCCTGTCCGACCATCGAGCGTGCTGATCCTCGCCTTGTGTGCGTGAGACTCAGTTCACGACAGGCCCCATGACTCCAGGGGTGGCCAGGTTTGCTTTCATGCTCCCACGGTCCTCTCAAGACTGAACAGTTCCTGACTGACTGTATCTTTCGCGGTGGACCGGGCCGACAGCTACTCAGTACTGCACTGTGATAGTCCTGTCAGAAACACACCAGTGGGTCCCTCAGGGGACGGGTAAGTAGTCTCTCCTGCCTGCAGGTGAGTACAAAAGGCTGTGTGTTTCTCTGTGGGGGATTTTCCCTGTCTCCCCCTGTATTTCATTGTCACTCTCTGTCACCATTGCTGGCGCTGTGCTGTGTGGGGTGCCTGGGGGTCACACTGTTATTGGAGGGGCTAATGCTGGTCTGCAGATATGCTTGGGGCCTTTTTTGTGTATTTTGGGGCCTGAGTGGCGCTGTGTGTGTGCTGTTTTTTTCACTTTTGCTGAGTCATGGCGGCCATCTTGCCGCGGATCGCCTCAGTGAAGTGCGGCGGCCATATTCTTGTAGCCCGCGCGCTCTTCAGCACTAGTTTTGGCCTCTAGCGCTGCTGTAACAGCGCGAATCTCCTCACAATCTCCTCACAGCTCACCAGCGCTGACACAGCGTGGTACAGACAGCGGAACTGAGCGGTCCCTGGTCCGGTTTGGTGAGTCCCCTGGGCGCCCCCTCCTCAGTCAGCACAGCCTGTGGGTGGACTTTTTATCTGAGGAGTCTCAGAGGGGGGCAATATGGAGTCTCTGTCACCAGCTTCCCCTAAATGTCAGTGGACAACAGGCAGTGCTTCAGCACCTGCGGTCCCTAGGGACCAGTTGTGGGCAGTCCTGGAATCATTTCTGACCAGGATGGGAGCTGTGTGCAAGCGCAAGGGAGCAAAAAAGCGCCCTCTCCCCACTTTACTTCATGAGGGCAGTGCGCTGATTCAGGTATGGGCCTAGCCACTACCGCTCAGGACCCTAGTGATGAATGTATTGGATGGTTTTGAACAGGACATTCCTTATGAGGAAAACTCCAGTTCTGAGTCAGTAAATGACAGGGCGCTTGTTAGTGTACTCATGACTGCGGTGAGGGACACTCTCAAGCTAAAATGCTGCGGATGCAGAACCTCAGGCGGATACAGTCTCCTTTGGTTCTTTTAAGGCCAGGCCTTCTAAAGAGGTTTTTCCATATGTACTTTCTTTGACCAGCTCATTGATAAGGTCTGGGAAAAGCCGCAGAAGAATTTTTTTATGGTCCCGCAGCGTTTGTCTATCAGATACCCCTTGAAGATGCCCTACTTAAAAAGTGGGCTTCTCCCCCAGGGTCGACCCTCCAGTCGCCCGGTTGAACAAGGCCATCACTCTCCCGATGGAGGGGACTCCTGCATTTGAGGACCCCACTGACAGGAGGTCAGAAGTGGTGAGCAGAGCCATGTTTGCCTTGTTGGGATCCGCCCTACGGCCTGTGGTATTGGCGACCCTTGTGTCTTAAACACTTACAGGTTGGGCAAAAATGTTGCACCTAGCTGTACAGGAGCATAATCTTCCTCCAGACACAGTTGCTTTGGCCCACCAACTGGTTCAGGGCCTGGTTTATGTGTGCGACGCCACGTTGGACGCGGCCCCTTTAATATCCAGGGCCTCTGTCTCGGCGGTGGTATTGCGTCGTCTTATCTGGTTGAAGTGCTGGTCTGCTGACCTAGCCCTAGGAAGCTCCTGACGGATCTACCATTTTAAAGGTAGTAGACCTTTCGGTGCTGCTCTGGATGACATCGTCATGGGAGGTAAAAGCACTCTTCTTCCTTAGACTAGCAAGGGTGAGGAGGCCCGCCGCAAACAGGGGCCTTCCTTTCCAGCAAAACGGTTTTTTTTTTTGTCAGTCAGAGTCCACGGGTAGGCCCTCTCAGACTGACGGCAGTGCGGCTGGTGGGCACAAGTGCCCCTGGGTGCGTAAGCCGAACAAGCGGCTCCCAAGCCCGCCTCCGCGTGAAGTCTTGCCTCTGCCCGACTCTGGGGTGGGGGGACGACTTCGCAGGTCACGAATCGGTGGTCCTCCCGAATCTCCGACTGGTGGGTGTGCGAGGAGGTCACCTCAGGATACAGGATAGTATTCCGATCCTGGCCCCCAGACAGATTCTTTCCCTCAAATCTTCCTCTCCTTCCTACCTGTCGGGCAGCCCTCTTGGGGGCTATACAGGATTTGATCAGGTCCGGAGTGATTGTGCCGGTTCCATCACAGGAGAGTTTTCAGGGATTCTACTCGAATCTGTTTGTCGTCCCAAAAATAGGACGTGGTTCGACCTATCCTGGACCTCAAGGCGCTGAATGCCTTCGAGAAGGTGCAGAAATTCCGCATGGAATCCATTCGCACGGTGATCACTACACTCCACCAAAGGGATTTTCTTCTGGCGTCCTTGGACTTCAAGGACGCCTACTTGCATGTTCCGATCTGCGCAAGTCACCAGAAGTTTCTGTGCTTTGCGATCAGCGAAGTCCACTATCGATTGTGGCTCTTCCTTTCGGCCTAGCCTCGGCACCAAGGGTGTTCACCAAGGTGCTTGCTCCGGTTCTAGCCTTCTGTTACAGCGAGGTATTGCTGTCGTGGGCTATCTGGACGATCTTCTGCTAAGAGCAGAAAGTGGATCAGACTTAGAGGAAAGGTGACTATCGTCAATTAGACCCTCAGGGACTCGGGTGGTTCCTGAACATTCAGGAGTCAGTCCTGGTCCCGACTCAGTGTCTGGTGTATCTAGTTCTGATTCTGGACTCCTTGGAGGCAAAGGTATCCTACCTCTGGAGAAGTTGCTGACACTTCAGTCTGCGGTGCGGGTGCTGACATCCCAAAAATGGTTGTCAATCCATTTTTTTGCATGAGAGTCCCGAGACTCGTGGTGGCCTCCTTCGCGGCTGTTCCGTATGCCCAATCACACACCAGGGCATTGCAGAAGGAGATCTTGTCCACCTGGGACAAATCCCCGTTGTCCTTGGATCTTCAGATCCAGGTGATTCACCTGGTCAGGGCGCCCCTGACATGGTGGTTGAGATCCTCGGCTCTTCGGTCCGGAAAGTCGTTCCCCTCCCATCCAATGGACGGTACTCACGACGGACACCAGCCTGACGGGCTGGGGTGTAGTCTGGGGAGTCCTGTCGGCTCAGGCCTTGGACTCCGGACGAGCCTGTTTACCAATCACTGTTCTGGAAATACGGGCCATCGGACTGTGTCTCTCCTCAGGTCAGAGCGAGTACGGGGTCGCTCCATCAGGAGCCAGTCGGACACCGCCACGGCGGTGGCGTATGTAAACCGTCAAGGGGGAACTCGGAGCTCAGCTGCGGCTTCCGAGGTAGTCCGTATCCTGAAGTGGGCCGGAAGAAACGTGCCGGCTCTGTAGGCCATTTTACATTCTGGGCATAGACAATGGGCAGGCGGACTATCTGAGTCGCCAATCGCCAGACACCGGACCAAGAAGAGTGGTCCTTGCATATTTCAACTCCTTTACCGATGGTGGGGCACGCCGGATGTGGACCTGATGGCCTCTCGACTCAATCGCAAGGGTCAAGGTTGTGGCCAGATCCAGGGATCCTTGGGCGATGCCTCGGATGCGTTGGTGGCCCCATAGGGTCCTTATCGCCTGATATAAACTCCGGCGATCCTAATTGTTCCGGATTGGCCTCAGCATCACTGGTACGCTGATCTGGTACGTCTCGTCGCGGACGTTCCCTGGTGGTTGCCGATGAGGGAGGACCTTCAGTCTCAAGGTCCTATGTTTCATCCGGCTTACAGTCTCTGGCTTTAACGGCAGGGCTGTTAAAAGCCAGGTGTTGAGGGACCGAGGTCTCTCGGTCTCGGTCATTTTGACCATGTTAAGGACACGGAAGTCTTCCTCCAGGCAGATCTATCACCGTACCTGGAAAGCTTATATCGCCATGTGCGAAGCGCTGGACTGGCATCCTCGGACGTATTCCGTCCCCAGAATCCTGCGTCCTCTGCAGTGTGGAGTGACCCAAAAGCTTGCTTTGAGTACCATCAAGGATCAGATTTCGGCCTTGGCCGTCTTCTTTCAGCGACCTCTAGCGGATCATTTTCTTGGTTAGCACCTTGTGTTTGGGGGTTCGCCATGTGCTCCCTCCTGTCAAGCCTCCTCTCCCACCGTGGGATCTGAATTTGGTGCTCTCTGTCCTCCAGGAACCTCCTTTTGGGAATATCCGGGATATTCCCCTCTTGTCTTGTCTTTTCTTGTCTTGTCTCAGAAGGTGGCCTTTTTAGTGGCAATCACTTCTGTTTGACGAGTGTCCGAGTTGGCGGCTTTGTCCTGCAAGTCGCCATATTTAGTCATCCATAAGGATAAGGCGGTGTTGCATCCGCGACCTTCCTTTTTTGCCAAAAGGTGGTATCGACCTTTCACCTACATGAGGACATTGCCCTCCCGTCCTTGTGTCCTCACCCAGCGCATCCCAGAGAGTTTGCGCTGCACATATTGGAGGTGGTATGAGCCTTACGGGTGTACCTGTCTGCTACTGCTTCTATTCGGAAGTCCGACTCACTGTTTGTGACTGTCTCTGGTCCATAACAGGGCCAAGCGGTTTCGCCTGCCATTATTTTTAGGGGAATCAGACAAACCGTCATTCAAGCCTATGCTCTCAAAGGGCGGGCGCCTCCCTTTCCGGTTACGGCGCATTCCACCAGGGCAATTGGTGCTTCCTGGGTTTCCCGACATCAAGCGTCGGTTGCACAAGTGTGCAAGGCGGCGACCTGGTCGTCTGTTCATGCCTTTTAAGTTTTATAAGGTTAATGTGGCTGCATCTTCGGATGCTCCCTTCAGCCGCAGGGTGCTGCAGGCCGCTGTTTAAAGTTGCGACTCCTCCGTTGAGGAGCTCTGCCTTATTGGAGTGAAGTTTTGGTTTTTCCATTTATACTGCTCCCATCCCTCTTGACACTGCTTTGGGACATCCCACGTGTAAAGTGTAAAGAGACACCGTGTCAGTCCATGGATGGTAAGAGAAAATAGGATTTTTTGTACTCACCGTAAAATCCTTTTCTCTGACATCCATGGACTGACACGGCACCCACCCTTCCTTTTAAGTTTGTACTGCTTTGTTACGAACTGAAGTCTGCTGACTGTAGTGGGAGGGTTATGTCCGGAGGGACCGCCCCCTGGGTGGGGCTGTTCAGCTCTGGCTTTTAGAATGTATGTATAACATTTCACATTCTGCCTAGGTCTTCTCCTGCAAGCAGGGACATAACCCACGTGTAAAGTGTAAAGAGACACCGTGTCAGTCCACGGATGTCAGAGAAAAGGATTTTACGGTGAGTACAAAAAATCCTATTTTTTGTACTAAATTTTTTTGTATGATTTTTATTGTCTTCCTGTATTCTAGAAGGCTACAGAGAAATCGAGATCAACCCATACCGCTAAAAAGAAGTGTGCCTCCTGTAGGGACACGCTAAAGGAGGCATGGGGGAAGGTCTTATGTAAGAATTCTATTGACACCCTGGTGAAAGAAAGGGATTCAGAGCAGGAGTCTGGACTGGCAGCTTCCGTGAAGGAGCTCTCGTCCACCTTTTCATCTTTCAAAAGTTTATTTGAAAGATTTCAACTCCCCTCTGTTCCCACTTCCCAGGATACAACCCCCCCACCGGCTCAGGGCCCTGTACCGGCTAACCCTGCCACTACTTCAAGGGCAGAGGAGGTTGCAGGCCCTTCCGGTGTACAACAGGCACATCCAGATAGTGTCACCTCTGAGTCTCAAGAGGACTCAGACGGAGAAACCCAGGATGGGGAGTCCAGGAAAACCTCCAGGTATAAGTTGTCCCTGGATGAGGTAGATGACCTCTTTGGAGCAATTTATACCACCCTCGGTATACAGACCGATAAAAAACCCTTGACCCTTCATGATAAAATGTATAAGGGTCTGGGTGAACAGAAGAAAAAAGTCTTCCCTGTACACGAAGTACTGATTGACACTGTCAAAAGGGAATGGCAGGACCCCGAGAGGAAGCCCTTCTTTTCTACATCTCTAAAAAGAAGATTTCCTTTCTCGGATGACCCAATGTCCATTTGGAATAAAAAAAACAAATTGGACGCCGCCTTCTCCCAGGTCTCTAGGAACACGGACCTAGCGTTCGAGGACATGGGAGCTTTGGCGGACGTTAAGGACAAAAGGATAGACTCCCTACTAAAGAAAACCTGGGACTCTACTATGGGTAATTTAAGGCCTGAGATGGCCGTTGCAGTTGTGGCCCGCAACTTGGAACATTGGCTCCTTAAAATCCTGGAGCACATTGAGGCTGGGACGGCTAAAGAAACAATTCTAGCTTCCTTTCCGACTATCCTGCAAGGATTTGCTTATATAGCGGACGCCTCTGCGGAATCTGTCCGCATGTCAGCCAGATCGGCAGCCCTGGCCAACTCTGCCAGAAGAGCCCTCTGGCTGAAGACTTGGCCAGGCGACAGTGCCTCTAAGGCTAAGCTGTGTGGGATACCCCTAACGGGAGACCTACTCTTCGGCCCCGGTCTCGATTCGGTTCTGGACCGAACGGCAGATAAAAAGAAGTCCTTTCCCCCCAAGCGGAAGGCCCCAGTGTTTTCAAAAAAGGGGTTTCGTCCGCAGGGTCAGAATGGGGCTCCCAGGCCTGAAAAACAAAGAAAGACCTGGACCCCTAAAGGCAGAGGCAGAGGTGGAGCGATTTTTTCGCGCTCCTCAACAGCCCGGGAAAAACCCCTGACTCTCTAGTCAGAGTGGGAGGAAGACTGGGGATCTTCCTTCCACTATGGGAGACAATTTCCCCCAACCAATTTATTCTGGGGATTATAAGAAGGGGGTACCATTTAGAGTTTGCAAGCCCCCCCCCCCAGAGATATCTTGTCACTTCTCTTCCCAAGTGCAGGGAGAAATCCCAAGCCTTGTTGGGAGCTCTGGAAAATCTGGAAAGTCAGAACGTAGTATGCAGAGTTCCAGAAGCAGAGGAGGGAAGGGGATTCTATTCTCACATTTTTGTGGTAAAGAAACCTTCCGGAGAGTTCAGACTAATTCTGAACCTAAAGCCCCTGAACAGATCAATTGTATACAAACGATTCCGGATGGAGTCGATTTTTTTCTGTCAGGGCCCTCCTCCCCCCCCCGATTGCTTCATGGTGTCTCTGGATCTCAGAGACGCATACCTGCACACCCCAATTGCAGAAAACTCTCAACGTTTTCTACGTCTAGCAGTCAACCTAGACGGAACAGTAGTGCACCTACAGTTCAAAGCACTGCCATTCGGGCTATCCTCGTCCCCCCACATTTTCACCAAGGTTCTGGCGGAACCGTTGGCGTTTCTGCGACTTCAGGGAGTATCCATCATAGCTTACCTGGACGATCTGCTTCTATTCGCAGCATCCCCAGAACAGCTATCCAGAGACCTGGAAAAAACAAGGAGTGTCCTTACGGACCTAGGGTGGCTTCTAAATTTAGAGAAGTCCAGCCTAGTCCCGTCACAGAGGATAACGTACCTAGGGTACACTTTGGACTCCACTCTTTTGAGAGTATTCCTCCCGATGGAGAAGATCCTGAAGTTAGACAGGGCAGTGACGTCCCTTCAGAGCAACCTCCAAGTGACAATAAGATATCATCTGATGTCGACATTGGGTCTGTTGACATCCACGCTCCCAGCAGTCCAATGGGCAGGACTGCACTTTCGCCCACTACAAGCCTTCGTTTTGAAGATTTGGGACCACAGTCTAGAAGCTCTAGACAACCTGGTTCAGGTACCTGCTCAGGTAAAGAGATCCCTCTGGTGGTGGAGGAGGGTTTCAAACCTGTCGCAGGGGCGTCTGTGGTTTATCCCGTTTTAAAGACCGATCCGGCATTTTTTCCCAAGGTTACTTCAAAATTCCACAGGAATCAGGAAGTAATCTTGCCTTCTTTTTGTCCAAACCCCTCAGGTGAAGGGGAGTTGAAATTTCACACCTTGGATGTCAGGAGATGCATCCTGCACTATCTTGAACAGACAAGAGTCTTTAGAAAGTCAGACTCTCTGTTTATTTTATTTTCTGGGGCCAGAAAGGGTTACAAGGCGTCTCGACGCACTATTGCCAGATGGCTCAGAACAGCCATAGGACAGGCATATTCCTTAGCGGGTAAAGAGGTCCCAACAGGAATAAAGGCACACTCCACCAGATCTCTGGCAGCCTCTCAGGCAGAAAGGGCTGGAGCAACGCCAGAACAAATATGCAAGGCAGCAACTTGGTCCAGCTACGCTACCTTTGTTAAGCATTACAGAGTGGATCTGGTGTCGGCAGGTGAGCAAGCCTTTGGGCGAAAGGTTTTGCAAGCTGTAGTCCCACCCTAGTTGGTAAGTGCTCGTCTATCCTCTCATTGTGGCTGTCCTGAAAGACGAATAGGGAAAATTAGAGTTACGCTTACCGGTAACGTCTTTTCCAGTAGTCTTTCAGGACAGCCCTAGTACCCACCCTAAAAAATTGGGGGGTCTTACTAAAGACCGGAAAGCAGCATGATAGAGATAATAATAGTATGCTATTAATGTGTTCTTGTGTCTCCCCAGCTGTCCGGAGGTGATCTCAGAAAAACTGAAGGCCGGCAGGGGAAGTAAGAATTTATATGTGCTGGCGCAGTGTTTCCTGTGGAAAGGGAGGAGCCTAGGTCTCTCATTGTGGCTGTCCTGAAAGACTACTGGAAAAGACGTTACCGGTAAGCGTAACTCTAATTTTTTATTACTGCATATTTAGCGCTACACCTTCATTTTCATATTTATTATAGCAAAAAATACAAAATATTGTTTTGTTTTTTCTCAAAATTGACGCTCTTTTTTGCTTATAGCGCAAAAAATAAAAATCGCAGAGATGATCAAATACCACCAAAAGAAAGCTCTATTTGTGGGAAACGTCAATTTTGTTTGGGTACAGCGTCGCACGACCGCGCAATTGTCAGTTAAAGCGACGTAGTGCCGAATCGCAAAAAATTTCCCGGTCATTGAGCAGCCAATTCTTCCAGGGCTGAAGTGGTTAATGGGGATTGGGAATTATACTCTGTCCAAATTAGCTTCCTGACACTAATACCCAACAATACAATACACAGGTACTCGCTGCACTCGGGTACTCGCAATACGCGGGTACTCGCAATACAATACACAGGTACTCAACACGTGTACTCACTGCACTCGGGTACTCGCAATACACGCAAAACTCTGGTACCTCGCAAAACTCTGGTACAACTCTGGTACCTCGCAAAACTCTGGTACTCGCAAAACTCTGGTACTCGCAATACGCAGGTACTCGCAATACGCAGGTACTCGCAATACGCAGGTACTCGCAATACAATACACAGGTACTCAACACATGTGCACTTGTGTACTCACTGCACTCGGGTACTCACAATGCACACAATACTCAGGTACTCACACTACTCAGGTACTCACAATACACACAATGCATAGGTGCTCACAATACTCAGGTGCTCGCAATACACACAATACTCGGGTACTAATTCCCCCTGGCCCTTCTCATTGTGTTTAAGGGCCCCGAGACGCCTCTACTATTGTTGCTTTATAGATGTCAGTTTAATGCATGGAAGTAGCCCACGCATGTTTTTTTTCTGCGAATCATGTGTTACTCTGGTTTATACTGTGACTGTTTTTGAGTAGACATGCTCTGATCCATGAACCTTTTTAGTATATAGTTTACATTCTCTTACGTTGGAGTGCTTTTTTTGTTGACGATTCTTCCAGAATCAAATTTGTGAGGTCAGGCACTGATGTTGGACGAGAATGTCTGGCTCAGTCTCCACCTCCAATTCATACTAAAGGTGTTCTATTGGGTTGAGGTCAGGTCTCTGTGCAGGCCAGTCAAGTAGCTCCACCCCAAACTCACTCATCCATATCTTTATGGACCTTGATTTGTGTACTGGTGCAAATCATTTGGTGGAGGGGGGAGATTATGGTGTGTGGGTTTTTTTTCAGGGGTTTGGAATACCAAGATATTTTGAACGATTTCATGCTCCCAACTTTGTGGGAACAGTTTGGGGATGGCCCCTTCTTCCAACGTGACTGCGCATCAATGCTCAAAGCAAAGTCATGGATGAGTGAGTTTGGGATAGAGGAACTTGACTGGTCTGCACAGAGCCCTGAACTCAACCAGATAGAACACCTTTGGGTTGAATTCGAGTGGAGACTGCGAGCCAGGCCTTCTTGTCCAACATCAGTGCCTGACCTCACAAATGCACTTCTGGAATAATCGTCAAACATTCCCATAGACACACTTCTAAACCCTGTGGACAGCATTCCCAGAAGAGTTGAAGCTGTTATAGCTGCAAAGGGTGGGCCAATTCAATATTGGCCCACCCTACGGACTAAGACTGGGATGTCATCAAAGTTCATGTGCGTGTAAAGACAGGCGCCCAATACTTTTGACAATATAGTGTATGTTTAGTACAACTATTACCCTTTTGTGCATTTTAAAGGTGTAATACATCATAAAGCTTGTGTGGTAGCATTTGCAAATTTGAGTTGGGCATTAAAATAACATTCCAGTGAACTTAATTCTCCAATGATAACTTTTCTGTAACAGTAGCGGTACGTTAATAAGATTTCCATAGCTTCATCTTCTATAAAGTGCTGTGATCTTCCTTAAAATGTAACAGATTCTCTTTATTTCCCTTTTATCTGTTGTCTTTTCTAGGAGCTAAAAGGTCAGTCTGACGTGACCCTTAGAATTGTGCACTGTCCACCAGTTGTCACTGCTATTATACATAGGCCAAATGCGTCCTACCAACTGGGCTTCTGTGTGGAAGATGGAGTGGTAATTTATGTAGCTCCCTTTCTTTATGTACATCTGTGGAATTCCTGTCTCTATATAGTTACAGTGTTTTTCTATACAGATTTGCAGCCTTGTCCGTGGAGGAATTGCTGAAAAAGGAGGAATCCGAGTTGGACATCGAATCATTGAAATAAATGGACAAAGCGTGGTGGCCACATCACATGACAAAATTATCCGGACCCTGCTGGATGCCACAGGGCAGGTAATATTTAGATACAAGATTGTATCTAGGGTTCTATTAATTTACCTGTATATTAACCACTTCAGCCTCTGTAATGTACCCATACATCAACAGGTTGAAGGAGTTAAACCGAGATGATGCCTGCAGCTACAAGCATCATCGTCAAATTTCAGCCTTATACATATTCTTCCTAAAAATATCAAGATACCTCTTGCACACATTACATGACTAGAAGTGGTAAAAAATGTTGACCATAGGTGTCTTTCAACAGGTCCACATCAAAACCATGCCAGCCTCTACATACAGACTGCTGACTGGTCAGGAGACCCCAACTTATCTCTGAAGAATAGCTGAAGGACAGCCTACAAACAGGCCTGATGGGCAATAATGTTCCTCTCTTGTCTATGATGTAAAACAGGGATTGATTTATTTAAGTTTGAGGCTTGGCTGCAGTTTAAAGTAAAATTGTAGTTTTGCTGGAAAATATCCCTTCTATGTAAGTAAATACAATGCAATGAATTAAGCAATCTTTATTGTAAATCTTTGCAGATCGATGTTTTGTAAATGTTGAGGCCATTGTTGTAATATTGTTTATAATAAAAAAAATAAAAAAAATGCACAACCACCATACCTGGAATGTAAATGTATCTGTAATCTCATTGAAGGAAAGTGACCCAAGCTAGTACTAAGTAGTATTGAGCAAGTATTGAATCTGGCATATCAGAGTGCCCTGAGTTCTGGGGCCCTGTGGCACTCTTGTAGGCCTCTGCAAGTACATGCCTACATTTTCTTCCATTATAATTTTGAAAGTTTACTGCATTTTTATAAATTTGTTTGCATTCTTAGCAAGCCATTTTGATTAATACATGCAATACTGGAAGGCTGAAGTGGACATCCGCTACCTGTGGGCCCAATGGTGGTTGGGGTCCTGGTGTCTCAGACACTCACTGAAGGTGTCTATGGCTGACCAGTTGATACTGGGCCTCAAAATTATCTGTGAATCAGCCTTGGACACTATTCCTCTGCTGTCCAGAGCCTCAAGCTATGCGGTGGTGTTACGCCGTCTGCTTTGGCTAAAAGGTTGGTCGGCGGACCAATCTTCCAAGAAGGCCCTGATGGATTGCCCTTTAAGGGTGACAGACTTTTTTGGAGCATCCCTGGATGACATTATTAAATATGCCACAGGAGGTAAGAGCATGCTGCTCCCACAATCCAAAAAGTGTAAGGAGCCATGCCGTGGCAAGGACCCTCCTTCACCACGCACAAGCGTTTTTTTTTTGTCCGCCTAGTGTGGCAAGCAAACCATCCCAGGCCGATAAAGCGCCTGCTGAGGGACAGCAGTCCCTGGTTTCGCAAACCCAACAAGCCTGCAAACAAATCTATGTCCGCATAAGGTCTGTCCCCACCCATCTCTCTGGCAGGGGGACGTCTTTGCGAATTCGTAACCTGGTGGACATCTCAGATCCCCAACCGGTGGGTTTGTGAAGTTGTTTCCTCAGGGTACAAGATAGAGTGTCTCTCTTGCCCTCAGAACAGTTTTTTATTTTTATTCAATTTTTTCCTCTCCAACTGCCAGCTTCAGCCGACTCGTCGGGAAGCCCTATATGGGGCGGTTCAAGACCTGCTGATAAGCGGGGTGATAATTCCTGTTTCAGTACAGGAACGGTTTCAGGGGTTTTACTCAAATCTGTTCTTAGTACCTAGAAGGAGGGGGTTCATCCAATCTTGAATCTCAGGGCCCTCAATTGCTTTGTGAAGGTACAAAGATTCCGGAGGGAGTTGGTTCACTCTGTTGTCGCTGCCCTCCATCCGTGGGATTTTGGCAAGGACATACTTGCAGGTCCCCATATGCACCAGGCATCAGAGAGTTCTGTGTTTGCGGAAGACCACTACCAACTTGTGGCTCCCCCCTTGGCCTGACATCAGCACCGAGGGTGTTGACCAAGGTGCTCGCCCTGATTCTGGCCCTACCAAGACAGCGTGGCATCGCTATCGTGGGCTACTTGGACGATATTCTTCTGAGGGCCACTTCAAGCTCAGAAATAGAGGTGAGCGGGTCTATAACCTCTGACCCTCCGATACTTTGGTTGGGTGCTGAACACTCAGAAGTCAGTATTGGTACCGACTCAACTCCTAGTGTATCTGGGGTTGATTTTGGACTCCTCCGAGGCAAAAGTTTTTCTCCCTATGGGAAGGTTGCAGACCCTTCGGGCTGCAGTGCGGCAGTTGACATTCCCAAGATGGTTGTCAGGCCACTTTTGCAGGCGTCCTGGGTCTCATGGTAGTCTCCTTCGAGGCGGTACCGTATACGCAATTTCACACGCGAGTGCTACAAAAAGTAATTCTGTCCAGAAGGGACAAGTGCCCTTTATCCCTGGATTGTCAAATCCGGGTGAGCCACCTAGTTAGGACTTCCCTAGTTGGTGGCTGGCATCACCGACACTTCTGTCCGGGAAGTCGTTCCTTCCTTTTTACTTTCCGATCAATGTCCTGGAACTCCGGGCGATCAGGCTGTGCCTCTCAACTTGGTAGCTCAGCTGCAGCGTCGAAAGTCGCTCACATCCTAAGGTGGGCAGAAAGGAGCGTACTGACCCTGTGGGCCGTATACATTCCGGGCATGGAAAACTGTCGCCAGATGCTGGACCAATGAGAATGGCCTCTACACCCAGAGGTGTTTCAGCTCCTTTGCCAAGGATGGGGCTTGCCAGACGTAGATCTCCTGGCTTCTCGACTCAATTGGAAGGTATTGAGGTTTGTGGCCAGGTCAAGAGACCCATGGGCAGCCGCGACAGATGCGTTGGTGGCACCGTGGAGTCAGTACTGCCTAATCTTCCCTTCTCTGAAGCTCCTTCGTCATCTGATTCGCAGACTGGAGGCAGAGAGGATTCCAATGATCCCTATTGCTCCGGATTGGCCTCTGTGTCCTTGGTACGCCGATCTAGTGCGTCTAAAAGCAGACGCCTCTTGGCGTCTACCGCAAAGAAATGACCTGCTGTCGCAAGGTCCCATACGCCATCCTGTTTTACAGTCACTGGCTTTAACGGCTTGGCTATTGAGAGCCAGGTGCAAAGAGACCGGAGCCTGTCAGACTCGGTGATCTATACCATGAGGAGTGCTCGAAAATCGTCCCCTAGGAAGATTTACCATTGCACTTGGAAGACCTACATATCCATTTGTGAGGAAATGAGGTGGCATCCGCGTACTTATTTGGTTCCAGAGTCCTGCTGTTCTTACAGCGTGGGGCAATTAAGGGGCAGATATCTGCCCTGGCTGTCTTTTTTATTCAATGACCCCTGGTGGCTCACTCTCTAGTGAGAACATTTGATCAGGGGGTTCGGCATGCGGCCCCTCCGGTCCGCCCTCCACTACCTCCGTGGGGCTCGTATAGCAGACGTCCCTTGGCGTCTACCGTTAAGAGAGGACCTGCTGTCGCAAGGTCCCATACGCCACCCTGCTTACAGTTAACGGCATGGCCTCTAGGTGCCTCAGAAACCACCGTTTGAGAACATAGGGAAATTCCCTTGTTGACGCTTTCTCAGAAAGTGGTCCTTTTGGTGGCTGTTGTGTCAGTTAAGACGGGTTTCTGAGCTGGCAGCCTTGTCATGCAAGGCTCCTTATCTGATCTTCCACAAGGATAAGGTGGTGCTGCGTCCGCAGCCTTCTTTTCTTCCTAAGGTCGTTTCGACCTTCCATCTCAAGGAAGACATTGTACTGCCATCCTTGTGTCCTCATCCGTCGAATCTTAAGGAGACGACGTTGCATTCCTTGGATGTTGTCCGAGCTCTGAGAGTATACTTGTCTGTTACTGCTCCGTTCCGGAGTTCAGACTCACTGTTTGTTTCGGTGGCTGGTCCCAAGAAGGGCCCAGCGATCTCGTTTTGGCCACCATTCCAAGGTGGATCCGACAGATCATGATCAGGCTTGCGCCATAAAGGGTGGGGCGCCTCCCTTTCCCGGCGCATTCGACCAGGGCAAGAGGTGCCTCTTGGGCTTTCTGACATCAAGCGTCTGTTTCCCAGGTGTTTAAGGCGGCGACCTGGTCGTCCGTTCACACTTTCACTAAACTTTACAAGTTGATGTGAGAAGCATCTTCAGTCGCAAAGTTTTGCAGGCGGCTGTTTAGAGTTACAACTCCTCAGTTGAGGAGCTCTATTTTGTTTTGGGGTGAAGTTGTTTTAATGCTGTTCCCACCCCTCGTTTTGACACTGCTTTGGGAGGTCCCACTTTGTCAAGATTAAGGCTGTGTTTGTCCATGAACTAAAGAGAAAATAGGATTTTTATACTCACTGTAAAATCCTTTTCTCTTAGTTCATGGACGGACAAAGCACTGTCATAGATTGATGAACTGAGCTGCTTAGTGCAGACTGAGGGGATATAGCCAGTAGGACCGCCCCCTGGGCGGGGCTGTTCAGCTTTGAAGTTAACACATTCTGCCTAGTCACTCCTGAAGGAAGGCTAATACCCACTTTGTCAAGATTAAGGCTGTGTCCGTCCATGAACTCAGAGAAAAGGATTTTACGGTGAGTATAAAAATCCTATATTTTGTTCCTCCCTAGATGATTTTCTCTTCTTTATCCTATGGATGAAAAATTCACTAAGAAGGGGAGTTTGCCAGCAGTAGACACTGCTATCTCCTCTGTGAATAGGAGTTTAACTCAGTGGACAATGTCCAGGTGTTAAAGGATCCAGCCGATAAGAAGCTGGAATCTTTGCTTAAAGCCTCATTTGCTGAGGCTGGTGCAGCAGCACAGCCTGCAATAGCAGCAATAGGCATTTGTCAATCCCTAAAAGACTAACTTAAACAGGTTATTAAAGATGTCCCTGCTCAAGGGGAAGAGGCCCGTGAGTTAGCTGAGCTACTGAGGGCCTTATGTTTTGCAGTTGATGCTCTTAAGATTCTATTCATCAGGTGTTCCGCCTTGCTCTCCTATCGGTGCATATGCGTAGAATTCTCTGGTTGAAGCATTGATCAGCTAAATTGTCATGCAAAAAGCTATTGGCAGGTTTTCCCTTTCACAATCAAAGTTTTATTGGAAGATGATTAATACAACATGTTAACAATGGTATTACATCAGCAAATTCCGTACTCAACATACATGTTCCGCTTCCCACAATCAGGGAGGCAAAGTTTAAGGAGTAAAGAGTACATACAATGTAGGTAGGGGCAGTACAATTATCAAATTGATCCTTATTTGTAGAGGGGGGAAAGGAATGAAGAGAGAGGGGGGATAGAAGATCAGGTTTAGAGATAAGGGGGAGAATAAGAGGAGGGAGGGGGGGATATGGGAGAGGACAGAAGAAAAAAAAAAAGGAAGGGGGGGAGGGGAGCTGTTAGAGTTAAGGACTTCAGGGAGGCAGGAAATGTAGTGTCAATACAGGATATGAGTGTCCTCTATACATATACATTGCCACACATCAGTCTAGGATACAATCTGTCACAGGTACAATATGTTTATGTCATTATGCAGGGAGAGAGGAGGAACTGCTACAGTGGAACAGGGTATCAACAAATAAATTGCTAGAGATGTAATTCTATGAACATCCTATTTCATCAGAGTTTGGAATTCAACAGAGTGCAGAAATAAATCCCAGGGTTGCCAAAGTGCGTGGAAGCTTCCAGTTGTTAATTTTTTCATTGCTACTATTTCGTCCATTTTGTGTATGAACATTACCCTGTCCAACCAATCCTTGACCGTCGGTGTGTTAGCAGTTCTCCAATGCAATGGAATAAGTGTTTTTGCAGCAGTTAAGAGATGCCTTGTTAACGCGTTTTTGTATTTGCTAATTTTAAAGTGGTTAATATGTAGAAGGCATGCGGCTGCGTTTAGGTCGATCTTAGTATCTGTAATGTGTTTTATCCAGAACTTTACTTGGGACCAATAGTCAAGGATAGGGGGACAACTCCACCAAATGTGCAGAAAGGAGCCAGGCTCCCTATTGCACCTCCAACATATGTCTGATGTAGTATTTGACCATTTTTTGGATATCATCGGGGTAACATACCACTGGGTCAATATTTTATATGAAATTTCCTGGTATCTCGTGCTCAGAGAGCATTTATGGGCAAAAATGCAAGCCCTTTCCCATTGTGTATCGGTGAGAGTAAGACCCAGTTCTGTTTCCCATTTGTTTTTATGTTTGTTGCACGTGTCTGTTTGTGTGTGACCTAGCCAGGAGTATGCCAGAGATGTTGTCTTAGTGATCTGAGATCTTGAAAGGCAGATATTCTCTAGCTGAGTCAGGTTCTTACAGTATGCAGTTTTATGCTTGCTATTGATCAAAAAGTCTTTCAGCTGTAGATAGGACCAAGGTTCGAGTGATGGTTCACCAAATTCGTTTCTTAGAGCATCTGATGATTTGACCCTGTCATCAGTCAAGCAATGGGTGACCAGCAATTTACTAGTGGTAGTGGGGGTTGGAAGTCTCAGCTTGATTTCACCTGGTGGGAAGTCTGGGTTGTCTGCAATCGGTGTCAATGGGCCGGGGATTGTGGCTAGTTTATAAGGTATAGCTATTTTGTGCCAGATATCAAGTGTGGCTGCTACGAAGGGGTTAGTTATTTTCTTGGTGTATTTGGAGGAGGTTGACCAGGGGAAGTATAGGATGGGTTTCTTATTGTGATCTCGCTCTAGCCGTACCCAGTCTTTGTTAGTGTCGTGGCAATGCCAGTCTATCAGTCTTGAAATATGGGAGGCTATATGATATTTCTTATAGTCAGGTAGACCAATGCCCCCCTTGTTTTTTGGAAGTGTAAGGAATTTCAAACTAATTCTTGGTTTTTTCCCAGCCCAAATGAAGTGTCTCTGGACTTTTTGTAGCTTCGAAAAGGAGGGAGGTATCTTAATTGGTAAGGCATTAAAAAAGTAGAGCAGTCTCGGAAGGATAGTCATTTTTAAAATAGACGCTCTTCCGAACCAGGAAAAGAGCTTGGGGGTCCATTTTTGTAGGTCTGCAGTGATAGAATGTAGTAAGGGAACAAAATTTGCCGAGAAGAGACTGTCAATAGATGGGGTCAGCTTGATTCCTAGATATTTAAGGGTATTCGATTCCCATTTAAATTTGTGGTTATTCTTAATTATGTCATAAGTTTTGGGGTCTAGATTCAGATTGAGAGCTTCAGATTTTGACTGGTTAATTTTGAAATTTGAAACGGATCCAAAAATTTTAAATATTTCTGTAAGGTTGGGGATAGATAAGTGTGGCTGCGTGATAAAGAAGAGAAGATCATCTGCATATGCAGCTACTTTGTATTCCTTCTTCAGTACAGTGAATCCTCTAATGTCATGTGAGTTATTTATGGTCCTAATCAGGGGTTCCAGTGATAGAATAAAGAGCAGGGGGGAGAGGGGGCATCCCTGGCGAGTGCCATTGTGAATTTTGATAGGGTCAGATAGAACATTATTAATTTTGATTCTGGCCTGGGGGTTGACGTAAAGGGTCCGAATCCAATTCAGCATGTGCTCTCCAAAACCTACATGAGAGCACGTGGCTAGCATATAGTCCCATGAGACCCTATCGAAGGCCTTCTCCGCATCAGTAGACAGGAGAAGGCCCTCGATCTTCGTGCATTTCGCCTGATGAATAAGGTTAAGGGATTTGGTGATGTTATCTCTGGCTTCCCTACCCGGCATAAAGCCGACCTGTTCAGGGCCAATTATTTGGGAGAGTAAAGGTTTCATTCTATTAGCCAGAATTTTTGCCAACAATTTAATGTCAACGTTCAATAATGAAATTGGTCTAAAATTAGAGCAATCGGAGTGGTCTTTGTCGGGTTTTGGTACAACTGCTATATGTGCGCTAAGTAGAGCATTGGAGTCATGTTTATTTTTGGACAGATGGTTGAATGCCTTGAGTAGTGGACTTGTCAGAAGCTGGGTAAAGGTCTTATAATACTGGGATGTGAATCCATCTGGGCCTGGGCTTTTCCCCGTTTTTAAATCTTTGATTGCTCCCTGTATCTCAACTACTGTGATAGGTTCTTCCAGGGATAAGATGTCTTCTCTAAGAAGGGAAGGTAACTTGCTATTTACTAAAAAGTCCTTGATCACCACATCTCTGGGAGTTACAATGTGGGGAGGCTTGTGTTGGGTGGGTAGGTTATAGAGTTTGTCATAGAAATTATAGAATATGTTTACAATATTTTCTGGTTCGTGTTCTAATAGCCCTTGTTTGTTACGAATGGCGTGTATATGGTTCGCCGTCTTAACATCTTTCAGGGCTCTGGCCAGGAATTTTCCACTTTTGTCTCCGTGCTCGTAAAATATATTCTTTTTAAACAATAATGTTTTTTGGGTATGTAGGTCTAATATGCGTTTCAGGGACTGCCTATTGTGGTTAAGTTCAGCTTCTACCTTAAGGGACAATGATTTTTTATGTTGTAGTTCTATTCTGGCTATTGTGTTAGATAATTGAGATCTCCTTTTCTCTGTCTCTTTTCTTTCTGGCTCCCCATTTCATCAGTTCACCTCTAATCACCGTTTTATGCGCTTCCCAGTTATTTAGGGGGTTGGTATCTGAGTCAAGGTTAATCTGAAAGTAAGTCCGAATTGAGGTATGGATGCTATCATGGACTGATTGGTCCGTCAGCAGGGCCGCATTGAGTCTCCAGTTGAATGTTGCGCTTTTGGGTGGGTTAAATTGCATTGTAATTGCAGTAGGGGCATGGTCAGATAGGGAGATGATACCTATCTCTGCTCTCATCAGGCTAGGTAAATCGCTTTGTGTGATGAAAATTAAGTCGATTCTGGAGTATCTCTTATGAGGGGCCGAAAAGAAGGAGTAATCCCTGTCAGTGGGGTGTGTCGATCTCCATTTTATCCACTAGTGACAGAGATTGCAGTAAAGCCTTAATGCGTTTCAGTATTCTGTAGGAGACATGTGAGTGTCCTGTGGATGTGTCATGAAGTGGTGAAAGGGGTACATTAAAATCTCCACCAAGGATTATGCAGCCCTCTGCAAACCACTTCAGTTCATTTATTATTTTACTGCAGAATGTGATATGAGATTTATTTGGGAAGTACACGTTAGCTAGCGTGACCGGAGTCCCTTCCCAGGTACCTTTTAATAAGATGTATCTGCCTTCGGTGTCTATCAGTTGGTGTTTGATTATGAATGGGGCGTTTTTGTTGATTAGTATTGAGACCCCTTTCGTCTTAGCTAGGGGATTTGTCGCGTGGTGAGCCGTAGTGTAGAGGTTGTCAGTTATTTTGGGGATGTTCTGTCCTTTAAAATGTGTTTCTTGTATAAATACGACTAAGGGTTTGACCTTTCTGAGTTCCTTGAGCAGTTTAGCTCGCTTTTCTGGAATGTTGAGACCATTAGCATTATGTGATACTATTGTGGGCGAGGGCCCTAGAAAGGAGAAGGACATTTTGTATGTCTTTGGGTGTGTAGTTAACAGCTCTCAGATAGGGAATATTGGGTGCTAGGGAAAAGGGAAAGGGGGGAGGGAGGGTTTGTGGAAAGGAAAGAGTATATGTCCTTAAACTATGAAACCGTCAGACCCGATAGATAGGTCTGAATTAGTAGTAACTAAGGTGAGTCCGGGCCTCAGTTATCCCTAGGAAGGGAAAATGGGCCAAGGGTTACCTGTGTCCCAAAAAAAAAAAAAAAGGCAACAGACAAGAGGGAAAACTTGGTATTTAAGGTAACCGCTAACGACTCTCGGGGGGTGGTGGGAGGAGTCTTCGCGGATGGAAGTAGGATCCCGTAAAATTTGAAGTATGTGTAGACGGTGAGGTCTACGGGAGTGGGACGGAGTATTTATATTAATTATGAAAGCATTGTTCTGAGCCTTGTAATTACGGGGTAGACCATAACCCTAATATGTAACGTAAACCTGTAAAAGTATAGACTTAAAGAACAATTTGTGTCAACTCGTGATGACTAATCAACATTTCTACAAAGTCATTTAACTGGGTTCCCAACAAGTCCCCATCGAGAACCCAGCTAGACAACCCGGAGGCAGCATCCCCCTAATGTGGAGCCAACCCCCACGTCGCCCCGCCATGTCCCCCCTACACCTCTCACCTAGGCCCGTCAGGTTTCTCACACCTCCCTGTAAACAAAAAGGAACCTAGAACAATATGAACAACATACAAAAATATTTGTTACCTAGTGCCTTCTTATAAACTCAGAAAAGGGGGATGTGGAAGTCCATGAAAGTAAGGTTCTCTTTATATATGCGGCCAAGATCAATCCTAAGGGATAAATGTGTACTCACAGTTCCCGTATACGGAGCGGTAAGTCCATTTCTGACAATGAAGAGAGGCTGGGTAATATGAGCCTGCTGGATCGATGGTGAGGCTGCTTTCAACGTGCCTGTAGTAAGTTTTCCACATATAATGGGGAGTGCAGAGGAACAGACTAAGTTAGTTGGAAACAAAACAAAAGAAAAAGAGAAGTCAGTAGCAGTACAGGAACCAATTGTGTTGAGGAGTGGCCGAGTTCTCTGTATTCCCTCCTATCTTTTATGTGAACATCGTGTGGTGGGTGAGCCATTTGACCTTCAAAGTCTTGCAAGTTGGAGACATTCACATCTCATTATATCAAACTTCTCTAATTAGGTGTGAGGAAGAAAATTTAGTTCAAAACCATTTCTAGGAGATGGTGATATCAGCTTCTTGGGAATATCTGTGTGAATGCTGACCTCTAGTGGCTGATGTTAAGAACACAGTTTACATAAAGGGAAAAACAGTGAGATCCAGTGTGGATCAGGTTTAGTGGTCTTTTTCCTTTCTTTCTTTTTTCCCCTTTTTTTTTTTTTCTTTTTCTTCCTCTCCCCCTTTTTTTTCTTTTTTTCTTTTCCCTTTTTTTCCTTTTTCCTCTCCCCTTCTTTTCCCTTCTTTCCTCTCTGTCTTTTTTCTTTTCTCTTTCTCTTCCTCTCTCCTTCCCCTTAAATGTCAGCTTTTAAGCTTAGCAGGCGTGCGTTTATGCAGAAATCTATTTAAGTAAGGGGTAACCAGACAATGCAATATATGCGGCAGCTTTATCCGTATCTTGGAACCGCAAACCAAATTAAGTGCAGTACTATCTCTATCTGCCATCTCTTTGTCTGGCGCCCCTAGGGAATGGTGAGTTAAAACTGTTCTTATGGGAGCTTTTCCTGGACTGACCAGGGCGAAATGGAGACTTATCCGGAGAAGGGCCATAAGATGTTGGTTGATTGTTGATCGGAGGTGGGAGCATGAATTCCGCATACCAGTCAGGTAGATCGATGGGATTAATTTGTAGACTTTCACAAAATCCGTGTAGGTCTTCTGGGACTCTCGGTAGGTACTGCTTGCTGTTATATGTAGCTTGGAGTGCAAAAGGAAATTTCCACCTGTATCTTATTTCCTTCTCTTTCAACACTTCCAGCAATGGTCTCAGGGCTCTTCTATTCTTCAAAGTGATTGGTGATAAATCCTGAAATAAGTATATTTCTGTCTCATTAAAAATGATTTGGTCGCTCGCCCTAGCTTTCTGCAGGATTTCTTCCTTCAGGGTATAATTAGGAAGACAGCAAATCGCATCTCTTGGGGGATTGTTGTCTGGAGCTCTGGGCTTAAGGGCTCTATGCGCTCTATCAAATTCAATAGGTGAGGCCTCGGGCCTATCCAGGAGGCCATTAAAGATAGAGGTGAGAGCCGGCTTAATTTGATCAGGCAGGGTAGTTTCTGGTATACCCCGTACTCTGATGTTTTGCCTACGGCTTCTATTGTTGAGGTCTTCTAAATGCCTATTGGTGGCTATTAGGTGTTGGGAGTGAGACATGGCGATATCATCCAGCCTGGCAAGGGCCCTGTCCCTTCTCTTCCCTGATTTCTCTGCAACCGCCATTTGCTCTGAGAGCCTAAGCAGTTCATTTTTTATATCAGAAATGGCGATTGAGAGAGTTCTTAATGTCAGCAGCGATTTCCGTCATAGAAGCGTAAGTCAGAGGGCAATCACCCTGTACAGTACCTCCCATGGAGTCTTCCGATGCAGGTAGAGATACCTCATCATCTTCCATGTCGTCTCCTCTGTTCTTCCTCGCTGCCGGCGCCATCTTTGATTTTCGTCCGCTGCCTGTGTAGCGATATTTGCTTAGATTTGCCGATGAAAGTTTGTTTTTCGGCGTTCCCATCGAGCGCAGGAGTCTTCTAGGTGTCCCCCTCGTGCAGTATGTGCTCATAATCTTCCTGACAGAGGCCGATTTAGCACCCGTCCCGAGCCGCAAACCAGGAGCTCTCTTAAGCAGCGTCCATCTACGCCGCGTTCCAAGCCACGCCCCCAGGTTTTCCCTTTCATGTGGAACGGTTGTTCGGGGATGATTTGGATAAATATATCCAAAATATTTCAGGTGGCAAGAGTGCCCTTTTACCAGTTAGAAGGAGGAGTAGACGTCCTTCATTTAAACGTTCTTCTTCCCCAGTACCAGGTGCAACAGCCTCTAGGCAGTCGCGATGGCCTCCTCCGTCAGGTTCAAGAGGTAAGCCTCAAGACCAAAAGAAGCCTTGGGGGCAGAAGCCTGCAAAACAGAGTCCTAAGGCCTCCCTATGAAAAGGTGCCTCCGCTCGTTTGAGTGGGGGGAAGGCTTCTGCAGGGGCTTGGCAGGAAGAGATCCAAGACAGATGGGGTATCTCTAGGGTACAAACTAGAATTTCGAAAATTTCCACCTTTTCGTTTTCTAAGGTCAAATGCTCCCAAAGACCCAGTGAAAAGAAGGTCTTTATTCCTGGCGCTAGACCGATTGACGTCTTAGGGTGTAATTATAGAAATTCCCTCAGAAGAGCAGGGCATGGGGTTTTATTCAAATCTCTTCACGGTGCCAAAACCAAATGGAGATGTCAGACCCATTCTAGATTTCAAAGAACTAAATCCGTTCCTAATCGTCCGCTCTTTTCATATGGAGTCAATCCGGTCAGTCGTATCCACCCTGCTGGGAGGAGAATTTCTGGCATCAATAGACATCAAAGATGCATATCTGCATGTGACAATTTTCCCCGCTCACCAGAAGTTTCTGCGATTCATGGTCTAACGGTGTCACTTTCAGTTCGTGGCCTCTTGCCCTTAGGGTTAGCCACCGCGCCCCGGGTGTTTACAAAGTTCTGGCCCCGGTACTAGCAAGATTAAGGGTCCAGGGTATAGCAGTAATGGCATACCTAGATGACCTGCTGCTGATAGATCAGCCAGTTGCACGGCTAGACCAGACAAATCCAACATGGTCAAGTACTTGGATCACCTGTGTTGGATTCTCAACCTAGAGAAGTCAGCCTTGGGGCGTGGCTGAGAGTCCATGAGAGCGGCTGCTTAATCTCATAGCTCCGGCTCCACTTATCCATCCTGCAGGCATCCTACCCTCAATCTGCTACCTAAAGGCACAGTTTTGCTCCTAAGGACGGCGGGCACCAGATACAGGCATGATGGTGAATAAATACGGGCCACCCGCGCCCCAATCAACGGCGGAACAACTGGCCCGGTTTAGAAGGCAAGATGGCGCCGATCCTCCGGCAGTGCACGAGGCCGCGCTGCAGTCATCTACATCTGCAGCACAGGATTCCTATCAGGGGGTGAGTGGCTCTGTCCCTGCTGTGTTTCGCACCCAGGCTGTGCACACTGAACCCTTAGACTCCCCAGCATACTCAGAGGAATCTGCATCCCTGAGCCCCTCCATTGCTGAGCCCAGCCTGGCTGAAATCCTGGTAGCCATTAAAGATGTCAAAACCTCCCTCACTTTACAAATAGAGAGCATCCACATTGATTTCTCCCTTTTGAAGCAGGATGTTCAGAGTTTGAGGGACAGGACTGGGGAGGTAGAGGGCCGTGTCAGCTCCCTGGAAGACTCTGTGCATCCATTATCTGCCACTGTACGCACAGCCACGGATGAGTTGGGGGTCCTCAGAGCTAAGCTGGACGATTTGGAGAATCGTTCCAGAAGGAACAACCTCCGATTTGTGGGGTTCCCGGAACGATCGGAGGGTCCCCGCCCGGAAAGATTTCTACACAAATGGTTGCGCGATGTATTCGGGGTGGAAGAATTTTCCAACACCTTTGAAATTGAGAGGGCGCACCGCACCCCCC
The DNA here is from genome assembly GCA_029206835.1 of Rana muscosa. Taxonomy (NCBI): domain Eukaryota; kingdom Metazoa; phylum Chordata; class Amphibia; order Anura; family Ranidae; genus Rana; species Rana muscosa. The sequence continues at coordinate 565,768,321 of CM055116.1, read as the reverse complement.
CGCGTGCCCCACAACCTGGGGCCCCCCCGAGATCTCTCATTGCAAAATTCCTTAACTTCCGGGACAAGGTTACTATTCTACGCCTGGCCAGAGAAAAAGGTCCCCTCAAGTTCAACAGCAACAACATATCCATCTATCCTGACTTCTCTGCTGAAGTACAGCGCCAGCGAATATCCTTTGCAGCAGTGAAAGATCGTCTCCGTAATGAAGGTCTTCCCTATGCTATGTTGTTCCCTGCTAAGCTGCGGATCATCCATGAAGGCAAAGCCCACTTTTGCTTTTGTCCTAAAGAAGCTATGTCCTGGTTAGATTCAAGATTTGGGAAACAACCCAGACAACAACGCCGCAATTAAATCCTCGAGTGAAGGAACATGAGTCTCCAGATGACCCTTCATTTCCCCTATCTGCTTCCCAGGGGCTCGGTCCTCTGGGAATCAACTTGTTACTGTGACTTTCTCCCCCTGGTCAGAGGCTGGCCCTAATTGCCTTTCCCCCCCCCCTTTTTTTTTTTCCCCTACAGAGGTCACTCTTGCACTATTAACAATCCGGATAAGAGCTCCTATTATTACTGCCCTTTGAACTGCAGATTACTATCACTGTGCCTCTTGCACTTATTACTGTCTGTGCCTTTAATTTTCAAAAGGGTTGGAGAGGAAAGGGAAAGAAAGAAGAGATTCTTTTGATTTATTTTTTCTATCTCAAAAAGAAGAGAAATGTTTTATATATTTTATTTTTTTTTCTCTTCCCTCCAGATTCTACAACAGGGACGTTTACACTGCAGTTGTGAGCCATTATGGAACTGCTGCTTCCCCCCATACCAGTAGGTGGCGAGGCCACAGGGTTTTTCGCTTCTTCCCCAGACTGTTGCTGAGGGGGGAATGTTTTTGTTTTGGGGTTCAAGGCTCACTGTGTTTGGGTTGGTAGAGCGGGGAGGGGGGTGGGTTAAGGGTGGGATGTTTATTTCGGCGGTCCTCTCACAAGTTTTAGGTCTTGAGAAGGACTGGCCTCTTTGGTGTTTGGTTGGTATAGCTGCTCCTAGGAAAATGTTCTTTTTGCCACTATTGCACACCTATTATAGACAGTGTCATAGAAACTGTTTGTGGTATGCTGCATCACATGGTTATCCTTGCATTGTTCCTGTATTCCTTATACTTACTCATGGCTGACACTTTAAAACTGATTTCGTGGAATGTTAGGGGGTTGAACTCACCTCACAAGCGGTCCCTGCTGTTTTCCTATCTAAAAAAATACAGACCCCATATCATTTGTCTCCAAGAGACCCACCTTACTGGCTCTAAGCTTAAGTCCCTTAAAAGGCCCTGGCTGGCCAGCCACTATCATGCCTCTTATTCTAACTTCTCCCGTGGGGTCTCGATTTTGTTGGCGAAGTCCCTCCCGGCTGAGACTTTGCTTGTGAAGTCGGATCCTGCGGGACGATTTATTATAATAACCCTCCGTATAGCCTCCACAATTTTTACATTGGTGAACATATATATTCCTCCACCGTTTTCCTCAGAAATCCTTTCCCATTTGTCTCTCATGTTACTGTCCCGATCCCCGGGTCCCCTGCTCTTTGTAGGTGATTTCAATGCTGTACTCGACCCTTCAGTAGACCGCTTGCGGGGTGGGGGCAGGCCGTACCCCTCTTTTATTGACTGGACCCAGGTATTTGCCCTTACCGAGCTATGGCGTTGGAAGCATCCGGATGACAGACAGTTTTCCTGTCATTCGGACTCCTTCCATACTATGTCTCGCATAGATATGGCATTTGCCCCGGCGGATGTTCTCCCCCTGGTTCATTCCATAGCTTACCTGCCTAGAGGGATCTCGGACCATGCTCCTTTGCTGATTGGTCTTCTCCTCCTGCCAAAATCGGGCCCCCGGGTCTGGAGATTGAACTCACATTGGCTTGAGGATGAGATTGTTCAGGCAGAGTGCCAGAAGGGCGTGACTGAATACTGGCAGCTGAATCAGGGTACTACTGGACTCACCACTGTCTGGGATGCTTCCAAGGCAGTGTTGAGAGGTGCCTTTATGTCAATTACGGGTATTCTGCGTAAAAATAATCTACAACGTACTGAGGAATTAGAACAGACTATGGTGAAGGCGGAGGCAGAGTACTCTGAAAGGCCCTCTGCGGCCACGTTAGCCCCGTGGCTTCATAGTCGCAGGGAATACGAACTTCGCTTGTTAGATCTCACTAAAAAACGTTTACTCTATGTCACGCAAAAGACTTTTGAGCATGGTAACAAAGCAGGGCGCCTACTCGCATATCTTTCCAGACCTGACCATGCCCCTATTTCTATCCCCAGGATATTAGTTTCAGGAACTACGATTAGTACTGTCCCTCAGGATATAGCAGAAGCCTTTCTCTCCTTTTATCAAGACCTCTATACTTCCAGAGTTACTTATTCAGAGACACAACTAGATGACTATTTAGGCCAGGTGTCGCTCCCCCGATTGACAGACCAGGTCCGGGGAGAGTTGGATGAGCCGCTGTCTGTGGAAGAACTTTCATTGGCAATTTCACAGATGCCGGCGCATAAGACGCCAGGTCTGGACGGGTTCCCAGTGGAATGGTATAAGCAATTTCAGCACCTTCTTGGTCCTATTTTGCTTAAAACATACAATGCAGCATTGCAGGAGGGGGTACTTCCTCCCTCTATGAGAGAGGCGCTTATTGTTTTACTTCTTAAACCGCGAAAAGATCCGTTAAAATGTGACTCCTATCGGCCGATATCGCTTATTAATGTTGATACCAAAATTCTAGCCAAGGCTCTGGCGAACCGCCTGAACAGGGTGATCCCAGGGCTAGTGGGGAGTGATCAGGGTGGTTTCATACCCGGTCGATCAACCCGGATGAACATTCGTAGACTGTTCCACAACTTGACGTTTCCACATGACTGTCCGGCGACCCGAGTTGTGGTGTCTTTGGACACCTGCAAGGCCTTTGACAGTGTGGAATGGCCATACCTGTTTGGGGTCTTGCAGTTGTATGGCTTTGGTCCACGGCTGATAGCCTGGATCAAACTCCTCTATACCATGCCACTCGCCCGCATTCGCATTAATTCTCAGATCACTGACACATTTAAGATCACCAGAGGCACTCGACAGGGTTGCCCTTTGTCGCCCCTCCTGTTTGCCCTGGCCATGGAACCCCTTGCTATTCGGATCCGTAATTCACCACTCCTTCACGGATTACCCATAAATGAGATAGAAGAAAGGATCTCGCTCTATGCAGATGATACATTGGTTTACTTAGCAGACTCTCAGGACTCACTTACTAGTCTGTTGACCACGGTGACAACCTTTGGAGACTTTTCTGGATTCCGAGTGAACTGGGAGAAATCTACCCTCTTCCCCATAGATCAGACTCCTGCTCCACAGGTTCACTCGGATTCTAGACTACAAATAGCCACCTCCTTTAGATATCTAGGTGTTATAGTTCAATTGCCATTATCCCTATATATTACCAATAATTTAGGCCCTTTACTACTCCAACTGCAAACCCAAACTAAACAATGGAAGGACTTACCTCTGGATCTGATGGGGCGAGCCAATATCCTAAAGATGATATATCTTCCTAAACTTTTGTATGTCCTGGCTAACTCCCCCTGCAAAATTCCCAAAACAATCTTTAAGAGTATTGATTCGATTTGTATAGCGTTCCTTTGGAATGGTAGGCCCCCTAGAATGGCACTGGAAACTCTGCGCCTTCCGTCCCACTTGGCAGGATTAGCTTTCCCTGATTTTTACCTTTACTATCAAGCATCCCAACTGGTTAATATTAATGATTGGCTGCACCCTGACCCGAATAATGCCTGTACCACCACTGAAGGTGCCATGGTCTCATCATTCGAAACATTGCATAACATTGTTTATTGTGGATGCACGCCCCCGGGACCTGGACTGACTATTTTACTTACATCTCTGTCCCTATTTAAAACAGTGACGCTTAACCACGCCCCTGGCTCCTGGTCAGTCTCCCCTAATAGTCCACTTTGGTTTAACCCTACATTACCAGAATTTGGCTCCCTGCCTGACCCACAAAGGTGGACCTCTCGGGGGATAAAATACTTATGTCACATATACTCACCTCAAGGATTTAAATCTTTCGCGCAGATGAGAACTGACTTTGACTTACCATATAACTACTTATTTTTTTACTATCAGCTTAGACACGCTGTGCGAGCACAGTTTGGTTCACTAGACAACCCGCTTGTGATTTCTGACTTAGAAAAACTCTTACGATCCCCAGACCGCACAAAACTTATCTCTACTTATTATTTAGCACTGGCGGTGGGCTCCAACCCTAGATTCAAGGCATCACAACGTAAATGGGACTCCCTAGATATATCCATAACAGAGGAGGACTGGTCCGAATTCTGTGCCACTTTCAAGGCTTCTGTTGTATCCTCCAGGGACAGGATCATCCAAATAAAAATCTTCCACCAATCGCATCTCACCCCGGCCAGGATGCACAGAATGGGCATTTTGTCCTCGGCTGAGTGCTTTCGGGGATGTGGATATACAGCTGACTTCATTCATTGCTTCTGGAGTTGTCCCATAGTGCAGGAGTTTTGGAGGAGAGTAGACTCCTTTCTCTCTTCAGCGCTGGGGCTTCCCAACATATTAAATCCCAAGAATTGCCTCCTGGGGGTCTTTGGCGACCTCACTGTTCCCTCCCAGGTCAAACGATTGCTTCGGATCCTTTACTGTTATGCTAAAAAATCAATTTTATTGACCTGGAGGGGAGCAGCAACCCCAACAGTGGGGCTATGGTTGAAACTAGTCAATGATGCCCTTCCACTTTACAAACTCACTTTTGAGATCCGCAAAAGGAAGAACACATTTTATAAAATTTGGGGCAGGTGGCTGGCTAGCCCCCTGACCCTTTCCCCCATACTGCCATGAAAGAGTAGGTAGGTTGTAGCATACCTTGAACCATAACTACACTCCTATGCAATTTTACCAGCTATGACTGTCTAGTAGGTCTATTATGTTGCTGTAATTTGTCTTTATATTATATTATGCTGCTTAAATGGATGTGCAGATATTCTTCTGTGTAAACTGATATAGGAGCAAGTTGTTAATGTTGTGTGTGGGACAGGCCTGGCTAGGCCCCCACATATTGTCTTTCTATGTCTGTATGTTATGGAAAAATGTAATAAAACATATCTTTAAAAAAAAAAGAGAAGTCAGCCTTACGGCCAGTAAGAAGGCTGGAGTACTTGGGTCTGGTTATAGACACAGCCCAAGAAAAGGTATTTTTGCCTCAGACGAAAGTCCGGGCTATAAGAGATCTGGTCCATGTGGTCAAGGCAAAGAAGGATCCTTCTATTCGCCTTTGCATGAGGTTGTTAGGGAAGATGGTGGCTTCATTTGAAGCGGTTCCCTATGCCCAGTTTCATTCAAGACTGTTGCAAAACAGTATTCTGTCTGCTTGGAACAAGAAGATCCAAGCCTTGGATTACCCAATGTATCTGGCCCCAAGGGTGCGCCAGAGTCTCAATTTGCGGCTGATAGCCAAAAATGTGCAGAAGGGGAAATCTTTCATACCAGTAACCTGGAACAACGGATGCCAGCCTCGTGGGCTGGGGAGCAAATCTGGAGGAGACCACTGTCCAGGGGAAGTGGTCAGAGTCCAAAAAAGCCTTGCCCATCAACATTCTAGAGATTCAGGCGGCATGTCTGGCTCTAATGGCCTGGACTTTCAGGTTGCAGCGTTGTCCCGTCAGGATACAATCTGGCAATGCCACAGCAGTGGCTTACATCAATCACCAAGTGGGCACCAGAAGTCACGCAGCCCAGAGGGAGGTGAACCATATTCTGTCTTGGGCAGAGAAGCATGTACCTTGCCTATCTGCAGTCTTCATTCCAGGAGTGGAGAATTGGCAGGCGGATTTCTTGAGCCACCAACAATTGTTCCCAGGAGAATGGTCTCCATTCCGACATTTTTTCAGCCATTTGCCAAAAATGGGACACCCTGGACATAGATCTATTGGCGTCCAGGTTCAACAAAAAGTTGGACAACTTTGTGTCAAGGACAAGGGATCCACTCTCATGCGGGACAGATGTGTTAGTTACCCCTTGGGATCAGTTTTCATTGATTTATTCGTTCCCCCCAGTTCAGCTGCTACCGCGGCTTCTACGAAGGATCAAAGAGGAAGGGAAGCCAGTAATACTGGTAGCCCCGACTTGGCCCAGAAGATCCTGGTATGCAGAGATCGTAAGGTTGGCAGTAGGGAAACCGTGGACCTGTCCAGACTTGCTTTTGCAAGGACCGGTGTTCCATCCTGCCTTACAATCGCTAGATTTAATGGTTTGGTTATTGAAGCCCACATTTTAAAGAATCGGGACCTTTCAGGCTCAGTAGTAAATACCCTGATTAACGCAAGGAAGCCGGCTTCCAGGACAATTTATTATAGGGTCTGGAGGTCCTATGTTTCCTGGTGTGAAACCAAAGAATGGCTTCCTCGGAAGTATGTCATTGGAAGAATTTTTGCCTTCCTACCGTTGGGGGTAGAAATGAAGCTAGCCTTGAGTACAATCAAGGGTCAGATCTCGGCCTTGTCAGTGTTTTTTTCAAAGGCCGCTTGCCTCGCATTCTTTGATCCAGGCCTTTTATACAAGGGGTAATGCGTATAACTCCGCCAGTTAGGTCACCCTTGTGCCCATGGGATTTGAATCTAGTTCTATAAGCCTTACAAAGATAGCCATTTTGAGCCGATGTGCCATATTCCCTTGATCCTTTTGACATGGAAGTTTTTTGTTTGTTTTTTTTTGGTGGCAGTAACCTCGGCAAGGAGAGTATCAGAATTGGCAGCGTTCTCATGTAAAGAGCCATACTTTATTATTCATAAGGACAAGGTGGTGTTGCGTCCTCACCCAATCTTTCTGCCTAAGGAAGTGTCCAGTTTTCACCTGAACCAAGATGTCTCCCTGCCTTCCTTTTTTCCAGATCCTCGTTCTCCGGAGGAAATTTTTTTACATTCTCTCGATGTGGTGAGAGCTGTTAGTTTTACGTATCTGAGCTGTCACTTTTAGATAAAGCCTGATGCTTTATTTGTGCTGCCAGAAGGGCCCATGAAAGGGCAGGCAGTGTTGAAATACACTATTTCAAAGTGGATTCGTCGGGTTATAATTCAGGCTATGGTTTGAAAAGAAGGGTTCCGCCTTTTCAAGTTAGAGCACACTCTACCAGAGCAGTGAGTGCTTCATGGGCGGTGCATCACCAAGCCTCTATGACTCAGATTTGCAAGGCTGCGGCTTGGTCGTCTGCACGTACATTTACTCAATTTTATCAGTTGGAAGTAAGGCGGCAAGAGGATGCTGCTTTTGGGCACAGTGTACTGCAGGCAGGAGTAAAGATCCTCACGTCTGATGGCGGCCTGCTTTGTTAATGTGTCTCGCTCCCCTCAAAGGCATTGCTTTAGGACATCCCACATATTAATTACTATGGCTGCTCTGTGTCCCGTGATGTACGATAAAGAAAATAGGATTTTTTATAACAGCTTACCTGTAAAATCCTTTTCTTGGAGTACATCACAGGACACAGAGGTCCCTCCCCTCTTATTGGGATATATTGCTTTGCTACAAAACTGAGGTACTTTCTGTATGGGAGGGGTTATATAGAGGGGGACTTCCTGTCTTTTGGGTGTGCCAGTGTCCATTCACCTATAGGTGGCGTATAACCCACATAGTAATTACTATGGCTGCTCTGTCCTGTGATGTACTCCAAGAAAAGGATTTTTACAGGTAAGCGGTTATAAAAATCCTATTTTTATTTATTTTTTATCAATTTTGACTTGATAAACAAGCGATGTCTTGATATACAAGTAGCATCACGTCACAACTGAGTTTAAAGAAAGAGGCGCCTCTAAGTGTAGTAATGTGGTTACGTTTACTAAAGGTACAACATTTAGCAACTCACATTGTTGATGATTAAAACAGGCACATCTAAGTATGCATGCATTCGGGGTAAAGCTGTTCACATAGACCATCTTCCGCACAGCCATCGACATTGTCCCTTCCACGCTGCACTCCACGAGCGATTCAAGCCTCGCTTTCAGATTGCTCTACTGCAGGATATGGTTATGATTGCAGACTGACATCGGTGAAAGGCGGCAGTGCGGAGGACGGTCTATGTTGGACAGCTTTACCCCAGATGCCAGCATACTTGGACAAGGCTTTTTTTTTATCATCAACCATGTGAGTTCCTAAATGTTATACCTTCATTAAATATAACCATATTGCTACACTTAGAGGTGCCTCTCTTCTCTTTTATACTCTGTAGCTCCTGCTGGATTTTTACTTCTAATCGCCTTGTGAAGGGACATTGTATGGTTACACAACCTATCGCATTGCTCTAATCTTTTTATATGGACTATAAACTGAAGGACTTACGACTACAGTAAATGGTTGTGAAACGAATCATCTTAGCTTCCAATATTTCTTATGGAGAAATTTGTTTTGATGTACAAGTGCTTTGGATTACAAGCATGTTTCTGGAACAAATTATGCTCCCAATCCAAGGTTTTACTGTATACTTAATGAGCTAGGAAAAAATCTGTGCTCACTGGCTGACAGGAGAGATTTCCAGGATTGCAAAATGCGTCCTGAATCTAAGTTGATTTCAGAACAAAGGAGGAGGAGCAATAATGCTGTTTGAGTGGCACTAGAACCTGAGTGGGAACTGGCATGAGGAAATTCGCTGCAGAGTGACAGAAGAAGTGTAGGGGAATCCATGGGGCTTCCAGGTTCAGGAGTGACATATTCATGGGCGAGGGCATTCAAGGGCCTTGTTTGCAGGAATCGTCAGATTGCAAGATCTGCCATAGTGACAGGTGCATGAGTTAGGGTGCTGAGGGCTGGGTTTGCTGGTTCAGCCAGAGATGTGAGTTGTACTGGACGTACTAAGGAGTATTGTGAGTACTGAGGAGTTTTATAGGTACTGAGTGCTAAGGAGTACTGGGGACATTTAGTACTGAGGAGTATTGTGGGTACTGGGGGCACTGTGAGAATTGAAGGAATACTGGGGACACTTGAGTGCTGAGGAGTATTGTGGGTGGGGGGGGCACAGTGCATACTAAGGAGTATGATGGGTACGGGGGGGCACTATGAGTACTATGGGTACAGGGGGGCACTGTGATTGCTGATGAGTATTGTGGATAATAAGGGGCACTGTGAGTGCCGATGAGTGTTGCGGGTACTGAAGGGCACTGTGAATGCTGAGGAGTCCAGGGAGCCCTGCGAGTATGAGGAGTACTTGAAATACTGGGAGTATGTTGGGTACTGGGGGCATGATAAGTACTGAGGAGTACCGAGAATACTGGGGGAACTGGGAATACAGGGGGCACTGCGTGTATTGGAGCGCACTGTGAGTAAACAGTGGTAGTATGTGTGACTGAGGGGCATTGTGTGTACAGTGGGGTTACGTTTACATTCTTAGTCTTAAACAGTTTAGTGCAGGGATAGGCAGCATTGGCACTGTTGTGGAACTACAAGTCCCATGATGAATTGCAAGACTCTAGCAGCTATTCATGATGCCAAAATATTTGATTATTCACATTACATTAGTGGGTAATATGTCCTACAGGAGTGGTGATGCAACCTGGTGCACATCTTGCTCTATGTATACATTCTTTGAACAGCCGTTGGAGGTTGAATACTGCTGTGCAAGTTGTATATTTGTCGAGATCCTGGATCTAGAGAATCAACTGGCAGCACTGTAAAGCATCAAACCCGCATTCAGTGTAAACCTAGGCTCAAACTCATGTTAAATAGGAGTCAGTACACACCTACCATCATTTAATCACTGCAATACTGGGCACTTTCACCCCCCTCCTTCCCAGACCACTTTTCAGCGCTGTCACACTTTGAATGAGAATTGCGTGGTCATGTAACACTACTGAAATTGAATTTTTATTTTAAAAAAATTCACACAAATAGAGCTTTTTTTGTGGTATTTAATCACCGCTGGGGTTTTTATTTTTTATGCTACAAATACAGAAAGAAAAGTTTAAAAAAATGCACTTTTCTTAGTTTCTGTTTAAAATTTAGCAAATAAGTAATTTTTCTTAAAAAATTTTGGACCAAAAATTATGCTGTGACATTTCTTTGGTAAAAATAACTCAAATCAGTGTTTATTTGGTGTTGGCAGTGATGGGGGACAGACAGATGTTTTATGGGGACACCTAAATGTGTATAGGGGCAGGGGTATCAGTGGTGCTTGATGTACTGTTTGTGGGGTGATCTGTAACAGCTCTCGGTGTGAAAAATCATCCTCACACAGAGTGGAAGGTAATAGTACAGTGCTACATATAGGCCAGTAAAAACTGGACTGTAACTCAAATGTGACCATAAATGGAAACACACAAAAAAGTGAGAAGGGGCAGGCTGAACGGCCCTACCCAATATATATAAAATGTCCACAATAATAAACAAAAACATATATATATATATTTTTTTTAAGAGTGTCCAAAACAGTGGGTTAATAACAAGAAATGGATGTAAAACTTCTGGCACAATTCTTCACGTGGATGGTGACATTCATGTGTGCTTACCAGAAACGTTGGACCCGAATGTCATACGACAGCGGATCAATCGAGCTTGAGAGTATCTCCAACGGCTGCTCCACAGGAACGTCCTCGGATCTCTGATGGATGTAGAGGTATACCGGCTAGACGATCGGATGTCTTCAATCCTGGGTGGAACTGATGGATGCAGTACTTCTCGGGTCTCCAATACCCCCAAGGCTGGAGATCCCACCAGAAGACTGGCACTCTGGATCCCGGTATTCAACCGGACGATGGGATACGATCAAACCTAAATGGAAAATACCCCGACAAGGGTATTGTAGAAGGACCAACTGGAGAAAACTGAAAAAACTTTTCCTCACCGATTTCATGCAAAGAGAAGAAAAAAATAGGGGGCTCCAATGGTGTAGGTCAAAAAAAAATTGGGTTTTTAATCAGAAAAACACCAACATGCAAAGATAAAAAGTGATCACAGTTCATATATTAAAAGACAACATGGGAAGCAAAATGCATAGTCCGGCGCGTTTCGTTCCTAACAGGACGTCTACAGGGGCATTGTAGACGTCCTGTTAGGAACTGTGATCACGTTTTATCTTTGTATGTTGGTGTTTTTCTGATTAAAAACCCAATTTTTTTTTGGACCTACACCATTGGAGCCCCCTATTTTTTTCTTCTCTTTGCATGAAATCGGTGAGGAAAAGTTTTTTCAGTTTTCTCCAGTTGGTCCTTCTACAATACCCTTGTCGGGGTATTTTCCATTTAAGTTTGATCGTATCCCATCGTCCGGTTGAATACCGGGATCCAGAGTGCCAGTCTTCTGGTGGGATCTCCAGCCTTGGGGGTATTGGAGACCCGAGAAGTACTGCATCCATCAGTTCCACCCAGGATTGAAGACATCCGATCATCTAGCCCAGTGGTTCTCAACTCCTGTCCTCAGGACCCACTAACAGGCCAGATTTTAAGTATTATCTTGGTGAGATGCAGACTAGAATACTGCAATCCCTGAACAGCAAATGATATCACCTGTGATGCATTTCAGTTATCTTGCAAACCTGGCCTGTTGGTGGGCCCTGAGGACTGGAGTTGAGAACCACTGGTCTAGCCGGTATACCTCTACATCCATCAGAGATCGGGGACGTTCCTGTGGAGCAGCCGTTGGAGATACTCTCAAGCTCGATTGATCCGCTGTCGTATGACATTCGGGTCCAACGTTTCTGGTAAGCACACATGAATGTCACCATCCACGTGAAGAATTGTGCCAGAAGTTTTACATCCATTCCTTGTTATTTACCCACTGTTTTGGACACTCTTAAAAAAAATATATATATATTTTTTTGTTTATTTCTGTGGACATTTTATATATATTGGGTAGGGCGTTCAGCCTGCCCCTTCTCACTTTTTTGTGTGTTTCCATTTATGGTCACATTTGAGTTACAGTCCAGTTTTTACTGGCCTATATGTAGCGCTGTACTATTACCTTCCACTTTGTTTGAATTTGTCACATTCCAGCACAGCTGCTTCACCTCCCTCTATAGAGTTGTTATTATTTATGTGTTTTTTGGGTAGCGCATTTATTTCTTTTTATCACTCATCCTCACACAGAGAGCTGTCACAGATCTGCAGATCCCCCCCCCGAGCTCGGTGGGGAGAACTGTCACAGACACACGCGTCTCTGTTTACATTGTGACGGCTGTGATTGGACACAGACGTCACGTGATCAGGAGGGCCAATCACAGCACCCCTATCCCGATCACTGCTCAGCTGGATTCTGTGATCATAATGATCACAGGATCAAGCCGCAGCAAGCCTTGTGGCCGCACTGTGAGCACTCGTTCTGAGGGACTATCCTGAACGCCCATTCGGAGCAAGGAAATGACCACCCAGCCATTTATGTGCAGTGGCCGCGTGGGAGGTGGTTAAAGTGCCTCTGATTAACTCCAATAAAGTTCAGCTGTTCTAGTAGGTCTTTCCTGACATTTTCTTAGTCGCATCCTACAGCAAAAGCCATGGTCCGCAGAGAGCTTTCAAAGCATCAGAGGGATCTCATTGTTAAAAGGTATCGGTCAGGAGAAGGGTACAGAAGAATTTCCAAGGCATTAGATATACCATGGAACATAGTGAAGTCAATCATCATCAAGTGGAGAAAATTTGGCACAACAGAGACATTACCTAGAACTGGACGTCACTCCAAAATGTACAAAATGACGAGAAGAAAACTGGTCAGGGTGGGGGCGTGGCCAGATGGTGAAGAGAGCAGTCGCATAGGCACACTGCTCTGGCTCTCAACCGACATCCTTACGTTATCCTGGGTCCATGGTCCTCGCCAAAGGTACCAATCTGTTCCCCACGGAGGTGGGCATCTGGCAGGTTGGCTGAAATGGTAAAATACAGGCCGCCCCGGCTCCCATCCACGGCGGAGCAACTAGCGTGGTTCAGGAGGCACTATGGCGCCGGGACACATGCAGGGCAGACAGACACGCTGCAGGCCTCCTCTGCTGACAAGAACCATGCTACAGGGGTGAGTGCTTCTATTCCTGCCCTCTTTCGCTCTCAAGCAGACCCCCTGATGTCCCAAGACTCCCAGCCATTAACTGAGACTGGCCTGGCTGTGGATTCTCCTACCCCTGCTGAACCTACACTGTCCACCATTATGCTAGCTATCCAGGACTGTAAGGCCTCCCTTTCTACTCAGATAGCATCTATTTGCATGGACTTTTCACTACATAAACAGGATGTCCAGAATCTTCGTGATAGAACCGGAGAGACAGGACCTTATTAGCTTCCTGGAGGACACTGTCAATCCCCTATCAGTTAACATGCGGGACGTCACTAGCGAAATAGCAGCACTCCACGCCAAAATCAACGATTTTGTAAAATCGCTCTCGCAGGAACAACCTCAGGGTTCCCAGAAAGGGCTGAGGGCCCTCATCCTGAAAAATGTATTTATTCCTGGCTACGGGACATTTTTGATACTGGTGCGCCCTCATTCTCCCATGTCATTGAACGAGCGCATCGCACCCCTCCCCCTGAGGGTGCCCCACCACTCTCCATTATTGCTCGCATCCTCAACTTCCAGGATAAAGTCGCCATCCTGCACCTGGCTAGGGAGAAAGGCCCTCTCAAATATAATAGGAACACCATCTCAGTCTATCCTAACTTTTCTGCTGCAGTTAAACGCCAGCGAATCTCCTTTTCTGCAGTGAAATCTCTGCGCACGGAAGGTCTGTCCTATGCCATGATCTTCCCTGCCAAGCTGCGCATCATTTATGATGGTAAGGCTCATTTCTACACCAGCCCCAAGGAGGCCATGGCGTGGCTGAATGATCGTTTTGGAGCTGCTTATAGACGCAGAGCTGACTGACTGTGTCAGTTGTCTCAGGACATCACATACCAACTGCCTTTCTATCAGACCTCTGTGCACCACCATGTGTATCGTGTGCCTTTCTTGCAATTTAAACTGACTGCTGTTTTAGCCACCTCGTCTCCTCTGATGGGTGCTACCCCTTCCCTTATGTGCCGGATGCTGTGATTTCTATACATATCCCACCAGGCCTTCGCTTCTGGAATTTCTCCCCTATTTGCACATGTACTATCCTGCCCTGCCTGGATTGGTGAATCCTGCACTTTCCCACGGCCGTCAGGACTCTGCACTCTACACCCGGACATGTTTATATAATTTTTTTCTGCCACGGGTTGAGAGCCTCACCTGACTCCACACTACCCTCACACCAGCTTGTGGCGAGGCCACAGAACACGTTTTTTTGTGACCTTTACTGACCCTTTTTGTCGGGAAGGTCTTTCAGTTTGGGTTCCATGGCGCGCTATGTTTGGGATGGCCAAGCGGGATGGGGGGGTCTTTCTTTTTGGGACCTTTAGTTTTTTTCCCTTTTTTCTAATTTCCTTTTTTTGCAGCTCAGTTTTGTACTTTAACTGCGATATTGTCTTCTCAGGTTGCTGCCCAAGGCAGATTGTAACTATTTTTATTTTTTCCAATGCAGGCTCCTATTCTCCTGCTGGCAGATCCATGCACTTTTTTATTTCTGTACTTGTATGTGCTTCAGGGTGTGTGGCCTATCCGGTCATTCATGGGTATGTTTCCATGTTACTCTATGCTCACTTATTACTGTATGTTTTGCAATGGCGAAGCCCTTAAGGATAGTCTCATGGAACACTAGAGGTCTGAATGCACCCCAGAAGAGATCCCTGTTCTTTTCCGTTTTAAAAAAAATGTCACCCTCATATCATCTGCCTCCAAGAGACTCACCTTACAGGCTCTAAAACGAGGGCCTTAAAACGCCCTTGGTTGTCCAACTCCTACCATGCCATTCATACTAATTACTCCAGGGGAGTTTCGATTCTATTGGCCAAATCTCTCACAGCTGAGACACTTCAGGTTAAAACTGATCCTGAGGGGATGTTCCTTATTCTTACCTTACAGATTTCTAAAGTGATACTTCCCCTGGTGAATGTTTATATCCCCCCCTCCATTTTCAGCGGAGCTACTTTCTAAACTGTCACTTCAATTGCTGACAAGACCTCCTGGTCCCCTACTTTATGTGGGGGACTTTAATGCTATTTTAGATCCAGCACTGGACCGACTGGGAGGTGGGGGCAGATCCTTTCCCTCCTTCCTAGATTGGATCCAGGTCCATGGCCTTACAGAAGTATGGCACTGGAAACATCCGGATGTACGCCATTTTTCCTGCCATTCGGACTCTTTCCACACAATGTCCCGATTAGATATGGCGTTTGTCCCAGCCGAGACCCTTCCTGTTGTCTCTGCTGCTTCATATCTGCCATGGGGGGTTTCAGATCATGCCCCTCTCCCAGTGGATCTCCTTCTCCTTCCAGGTTTGGGGCCTGCTATTTGGCTTCTGAACTCCTACTGGCTGGAGGACGAGATCGTGCAGGGTGAATGTAAGAAGGGAATTGCAAACTACTGGAGAGACAACTTGGGGAAGGTGGACCTCCCCACTGAATGGGATGCGTTTAAAACCATCCTGAGGGGCACCTTCATGTCCATCACGGGGGTCTTGCGCAAGAATAACCGAAAGCTTACTGAGGAGCTTGAGACTGCTATGGTGAGTGCAGAGTCTGATTACGCCTCTAACCCTGCCTCTGACACGAGAGAGGCATGGTTACAGTGCCGCAGGGAGTAAGAACTCCGCCTGCTGGACCTCACGCAAAAACGCATGTTACACGTTACTCAGAAATCGTTTGAACATGGCAATAAAGCTGGACGTCTCTTGGCATACTTGACCAGACCTGACTACTCCCCCATCTCCATCCCACGTATCATTACTACCCAAGGCTGTATCAGTGATGACCCGGGGGATATCTTAGATTCCTTTTTCTGTTTCTATAAAGAGCTATATACCTCTAGGGTGGAATATGACGACACCCAACTGACTGACTACCTGGCTGACATAGCTCACCCTTCCTTGTCTACTGAAGGGCGGCACATGTTGGAGGCACCCATCTCAGTGGAGGAGATTGCTGCAGCCATTTCACAAATGCCTGCTCATAAGACCCCTGGACTAGATGGTTTCACGACCAAATGGTATGAACAATTTAAAGACCTTTTGTGCCCCCTCCTTTTGCGGACAAAGCTTTAGAGGCCGGGGTCCTTCCCCCCGACGATGCGGGAGGCTCTGATTGTGCTTCTTTTAAAACCCCGTAAGGACCCACTTCACTGTGAATCTTATTATCCCATTTCTCTTATCAATATGGGGGTTAAGATTCTGGCCAAAATTTTAGCTAACCGCTTAAATAATGTAGTAACGTCCCTAGTTAACAGTGATCAAGGGGGCTTTATTCCTGGCAGGTCCACCAGAATTAATATTCGCAGGCTGTTCCACAACCTGCAGTATCCTCACGACTGTCCTCCCACTCGTGCCATTGTGTCATTGAACACATGTAAGGCATTTGATAGTGTAGAATGACCATATCTTTTCCGGGTGCTACAAATGTATGGCTTCGGCCCACGGGTGGTAGCATGGGTAAAACGCCTTTACACTTCCCCGGTGGCTCGGGTGCAGGTCAACTCCTCTATCACTGAACCCTTTCCGATAACTAGGGGCACACGACAGGGGTGCCAGTTGTCACCCCTCTTGTTTGCCCTTGCGCCTCTAGCGGTATGTATCCGGTCCTCCCCCTCCATCAGGGGCCTCCCAATTGCCACTATAGAAGAGCGTATTTCATTATATGCGGATGACACATTGGTGTATCTGGCTGATACCGATGGGTCACTGCAGGCTTTGCTGACTGAGATTACCACCTTTGGTGATTATTCAGGCTTCCGGGTGAATTGGGATAAGTCCAGTCTTTTTCCACTGGACATGGCTGTGCCCCCCCTGATTCACCCGGATTCCAAACTTCAGGTAGTGTCCTCCTTTAGGTACCTTGGGGTTGTGGTACAAACCACTTTATCTACATATATCACCAATAACCTAGATCCCCTATTGGTCTGCCTCCAGGAGCAGACCAAGCAGTGGAAGGACTTGCCATTGGACCTTATGTGGAGGGCCAATGTCCTAAAAATGATTTACTTGCCAAGATTACTTTATATCCTCGCTAACTCCCCCTGCAAGGTGCCTAAAGCTATCTTTAAAAGCATAGACACAATATGCACAACTTTCCTGAGATTACCGGCACACTTGCCGGGCCTGGCATTTCCAAATTTCTTCCTCTATTACTTAGCATCTCAGTTGATGCACATCCATGATTGGCTGTGTCCATTCCCGGCAAATGCCTGTACCTCCACGGAGGGGGCCATAGCATCCCCCCTGGAGACTCTGCATAAAATCATCTACAGAGGACGGGTCCCTGACTGCCCCGGAACCTCTCTACTGGCCACCTCCCTTTCAATTTTCCATTACATTGTCAAGAAGATGTCCACCCATACCTGGTCGCAGTCTCCCAACAACCAGGGTTGCCAACTTTCAGTAAATTTACAAACAGTTTGTAAAGTCCATAATTGTTGCATCTGTCCATAAATGTCAGTTACGGACATGCAGCCTACATGTCTGTAATGTACATTCATGGACAGATGCAACAAGTACGGATTTTACAAACTGTAAATTTACTGAAAGTTGGCAACCCTGCCAACAACCCTCTGTGGTTCAACCCTAATCTGCAGGAATTGTGCTCTCTTCCTGATCCCAATCACTGGTACTATAAGGGGGTTAAATACCTATGTCACTTATACAACGCCCAGGGCTTTAAAACTTTCTCTCAACTGCGCTTAGATTTTGACCTGCCAAACTCGTACTTATTTTACTACTACCAGCTTCGGCATGCTATACAGGCCCAGTTTGGTTCCCTAAAAGACCCCACTGACCTGCCACCATTGGAAAAATTGCTCCGACAACCAGATCCCACTAAACTTTTTTCCACTTACTATGCAACCCTGCTGACTGATTCTAACCCCAGGTTTCACAAGGCTCAGGACAAATGGACCTCCTATGGACATCCCCTTGGAGGATGAGGACTGGTTGGAATTTAGGGATACCTACAAAACATCTGTCATTGCCTCCAAAGACCGAATCATTCAAATTAAGATTTTCCACCAGACCCATCTTACTCCGGCGAGGTTGCAAAGGATGGGTCTCTCGTCCTCAGCCGCTTTCTTTCACGGCTGTGGCCAGGAGGCCGATTTCTTGCACTGTTTTTGGTCATGCCCGATAGTTCAGGACTTCTGGGAGGAGGTGGGGGCCTTTATTTCCTCAGCGTCAGACCTCCCAAACATAATTCACCCCAAGAACTGCCTGCTAGGCGGTTTTGGTGACTTACACCTATCAACACATGTCAAGAGACTGCTCCGTATACTATATTTTTATGTTAAAAAAGGCATTCTACTATCCTGGAAGGGTGCACAGACCTCTTTGAAATCCCTTTGGTTGAAACTTATTAATGATTCCATCCTGTTATATAAACTTACTTTTGAAATCTGGAAACGGACCAAAACCTTTCATAAAATTTGGGGTAGGTGGCCTTTGTTGTGTTTGTTGTGGCCGTGTTGGTATACATGCCCTTTTACCAGTGTGCCTACTATATATCCTTTGTATTGATATCCCTTTATTTTTCTATGTCTGAGCATATTGCTTATCGTTTTGGACCAGTCTATCTGGTACGGTGATTGTTTTTGTTTGTGTATTGTGTTTTTTTTGTTTGTCAGTCTGTGGAAAACTTTAATAAAAATGTATTAAAAAAAAAAAAAAAAAAAACTGGTCAGGGAGGCTGCCAAGAGGCCTACAGCAATATTAAAAGAGTTGCAGGAATATGTCTGGGCTCTGGGCTATGGGCTATGGGTTAAGTGGCAAGACAGAAGCTTTTTCTTACAAAGAAAAACATCCAAGCCTGGCTGAATTTTGCAAAAACACATCTGAAGTCTCTTAAAAGCATGTGGGAAAATGTGGTATGGTATGATGAAACCAATGTTGAACTTTTTGTCTATAATTCCAAAAGATATGTGGCCATGCTAATGAACTCCTACCCAAAAAAGATGTGCAATGCTGATAGACTCATACCCAAAAAGACTGAGTGCTGTAATGAAATCAAAAGGTGCTTCAACAACAAAGTATTTGTTTAAGAGTGTGCACTTATGGTTGTAGAAGTGTTTCCTATTATTTTTGTTTTTTATTTTTACTTCCCTGCACCTAAAAGGTTTAGGTTTGTTGTTCAACCGAGTTGTACAGTTTATCGGTCTCATTAACCACTTAAGCCCCGGACCATTTCGGGCCATTAGGACCAAGCCTGTTTTTGGGATTCGGCACTGCGCTGCTTTAACTGTAAATTGTGCGGACATGCAATGTTGTACCCAAATGAAATTTGCGTCCTTTTCTTCCCACAAATAGAGCTTTCTTTTAATGGTATTTGATTGCCTCTGCGATTTTTATTTTTTGCGATATAAACAGAAAAAGACCGAAAATTTTGAAAAAAAATGATATTTTCTACTTTTTGTTATAAGAAAAATCGAATAAACTCAATTTTAGTCATACATTTAGGCCAAAATGTATTCAGCCACATGTCTTTAGTAAAAAAAATGTCAATAAGCGTATATTTATTGGTTTGCGCAAAAGTTATAGCGTTTACAAACTAGGGTACATTTTCTGAAATTTACACAGCTTTAAATTTATGACTGCCTATCTCATTTCTTGAGGTGCTAAAATGGCAGGGCAGTACAAAACCCCCCCAAATGACCCCATTTTGGAAAGTAGACACCCCAAGGAAATTGCTGAGAGGCATGTTGAGCCCATTGAATATTTTTTTTTTGTCCCAAGTGATTGAATAATGACAAAAAAAAAATAAAAATTACAAAAAGTTGTCACTAAATGATATATTGCTCACACATGCCATGGTTATATGTGGAATTGCACCCCAAAATACATTCTGCTGCTTCTCCTGAGTACGGGGATACCACATGTGTGGGACTTTTTAGGAGCCTAGCCACGTACGGGACCCCGGAAACCAAGCACCGCCTTCAGGATTTCTAAGGGCGCAAATTTTTGATTTCACTCCTCACTACCTATCACAGTTTCGAAGGCCATAAAATGCCAAAATAGCACAAAACCCCCCCAAATGACCCCATTTTGGAAAGTAGACACCCCAAGCTATTTACTGAGAGGCATGTTCAGTCCATGGAATATTTTATATTTTGCCACAAGTTGCGGGAATATGACAAACTTTTTTTTTTTTGCACAAAGTTGTCACTAAATGATATATTGCTCAC
Source organism: Rana muscosa (assembly GCA_029206835.1). Classification (NCBI taxonomy): domain Eukaryota; kingdom Metazoa; phylum Chordata; class Amphibia; order Anura; family Ranidae; genus Rana; species Rana muscosa. The sequence goes on along the minus strand of CM055116.1, from coordinate 565,748,053 downwards.
ACATGCCATGGGCATATGTGAAATTACACCCCAAAATACATTCTGCTGCTTCTCCTGAGTACGGGGATACCACATGTGTGGGACTTTTTGGGAGCCTAGCTGCGTACGGGACCCCAAAAACCAAGCACCGCCTTCAAGGTTTCTAAGGGCATAAATTTTTGATTTCACTCCTCACTACCTATCACAGTTTTGAAGGCCATAAAATGCCAAGATGGCACAAAACCCCCCCAAATGACCCCATTTTGGAAAGTAGACACCCCAAGCTATTTGCTGAGAGGCATAGTGAGTATTTTACAGCTCTCATTTGTTTTTGAAAATTAAGAAAGACATTTTTTTTCTTTTTTTTTTTTTCTTTTTTTACATTTTCAAAACTTTGTGACAAAAAGCGAGATCTGCAAAATACTCAACATACCTCTCAGCAAATAGCTTGGGGTGTCTACTTTCCAAAATGGGGTCATTTGGGGGGGTTTTGTGCCATCTGGGCATTCCATGGCCTCCGAAACTGTGATAGGCAGTGAGGAGTGAAATCAAAAATTTACACCCATAGAAATCCTGAAGGCGGTGCTTGGTTTTTGGGGTCCCGTACGCGACTAGGCTCCCAAAAAGTCCCACACATGTGGTATCCCCGTACTCAGGAGAAGCAACAGAATGTATTTTGGGGTGTAATTCCACATATGCCCATGGCATGTTTGAGCAATATATAATTTAGTGACAACTTTTTGTACATTTTTTTTTTTTTGGTCATTATTCAATCACTTGGGACAAAAAAAAAAAATATTCAATGGGCTCAACATGCCTCTCAGCAAATAGCTTGAGGTGTCTACTTTACAAAATGGGGTCATTTGGGGGGATTTTGAACTGTCCTGGCATTTTATGCACAACATTAGGAAGCTTATGTCACACATCATCCACTCTTCTAACCACTTGAAGACAAAGCCCTTTCTGACACTTTTTGTTTACATGAAAAAATATTTTTTTTTGCAAGAAAATTATGTTGAACCCCCAAACATTATATATTTTTTTAAAGCAAAGGCCCTACAGATTAAAATAGTGGGTGTTGCATTTTTTTTTTTCCACACAGTATTTGCGCAGCGTTTTTTCAAATGCATTTTTTGGGGGAAAAACACACTTTTTTTATTTTTAATGCACTAAAAAACACTATATTGCCCAAATGTTTGATGAAATAAAAAAGATGATCATAGGCCGAGTACATGGATACCAAACACGACATGCTTTAAAATTGCGCACAAACGTGCAGCGGCGACAAACTACATTCATTTTTAAAAGCATTTAAAAGCCTTTACAGGTTACCACGTTAGATTTACAGAGGAGGTCTACTGCTAAAATGACTGCCCTCGATCTGACCTTCGCGGTGATACCTCACATGCATGATGCAATTGCTGTTTACATATGACGCTAGACCGACGCTTGCGTTCGCCTTTGCGCAATAGCAGGGGGGGACAGCGGTGCTTTTTTTTTTTTTTTTTTTTTTTTTTTTATTATTATTTATTTGGCTTTTTTATTTTATTTTTAAACTGTGCCTTCCATATTTTATTTTTTTACCATTTTTATCGTTATCTCAGGGAATGTAAATATCCCCTATGATAGCAATAGGTAGTGACAGGTACTCTTTTTTTGAAAAAAATTGGGGGGTTAGACCCTAGATCTTTCCTCTGCCCTCAAAGCATCTGACCACACCAAGATCGGTGTGATAAAATGCTTTCCCAATTTCCCAATGGCGCTTTTTATATCCGGGGGGGGACATTCCCTCCCACTGCTTGTAAAAGCAGTCTAGAGGCTAATTATCTGCTAGAATTGCTTTTACATGAAAGCCGGCTGCTGGCTGAAAAGAATGATACCAAGATGATACCTAAACCCGCAGGCATCATTCTGGTATAAACATTCAAAGTCCAGCAACATACCAGTACGTTGCTGGTCCTTGTTGGACATGTATTGTAATCTTTTTTTTCATACAGCCTATTGGCTGAACGAAAAAAAGAGATTGATTGGTGGGTATGCCCACCATTAGAATACCTCCCTTCATCCACCCACTTCTAATGATGGGCATATATGCCGAAGCATGGGGGCATCCTCCCGCAAAAAAGTTATGCCGCATACACACGGTCAAGCCTTCGTCGGAATTTCGACCGTATGTACGCGGCATAAAAGGTTATGCCGCGTACACACGGTCGGACTTTTCCACGGATAAGCCTCCGTTGGAATTTCGACCGTATATACGCGGCATTAGGAGCAAAATCGCTCCTCCGCCCCTGCTGCCCCCATGCTTCGGCATATATGCTCTTTTTTTTAACTGTGGTGGTGAAATCACCTCCTACAGCACTGGAGTCACGGCTTTATGTATCGTGGGAGCAAACGCTGTTGCTGTCAAGATAAATAATTCCGCGCTGCAGTTGAATGGCGCACCTGAAAACAAAAAATTACATACCTGAAAAGCAAGCATGATAAAACATTGCAGAATAGAATACAGTAAAAAAGAGCAGAACAATAGAGAGAAAATAGAGAGAGAGAGAGAACAATAAAACGACAACTATTTTTGGTTTTTTTATTTTATATTTTTTTTGTGTTTTGTTTTTTACGTTTTTTTTTCTTTTTTACACTTTTTTTTGTAACTTTACAACTGTAATGGTTCGGGTCTCTCAAAATGTAATGGCATCTTGGGAGACCCTGTGTAAGTGTGTCCTTGTCTGTGAAATGCTGTACCCTACGCTAAAACTTCACTTTTGAGTGGTAGCGTTCAAAACATTCACCTTGGCAAAGACCAGGCTTGTCAGGACAGAGTGGACAAAAACTACGGGTGTCACGCCTAAATCCGCGCTTGCTACAGACACGACATATTTTTTGGGGGTGGCTTTGGGTAGGGGTACTCGGGAGGACATACGAATAATGCCTCTCATGCAGCCGGCTTACTGCATTTGGTAGGGGATGGTGAGGTGCAGAACCGCCTGGATACAGGAGTTCTGTGACTATCTCATTCTGGAATTTTAGAAGAGATAACGTCCCGCCTGAAGCTCTGTATAGCACATGAGCGTTCAGCAAAGCCAATTGGAATAATGATAGAGACACTTTTTTGTACCAGCGTCTCGCCTTACGGTCAATTAGATACGGCGCCATCAACTGGTCGTTGAGGTCCACCCCTCCCATATTTTGGTTATATTCGTGGACACAGAGGGGTTTCTCCACAACACCAGTCGCCGTACGAATTTGGACTGTCGTGTCTGCATGAAGGGAGGTAAGAAGGAAAACATTCTTATTGTCCCTCCACTTCATAGCGAGCAAGTTATTACACTTCAAGCAGGCTCTCTCCCCCAGCCTAAGACGGGCATCTACAAGCCGCTGGGGAAAGCCCCGGCGATTAGGTCGCACGGTGCCACATGCTCCAATCTTATGATCAAACAAGTGACTAAACAGTGGCACGCTCGTGTAATAATTGTCCACATACAAGTGGTACCCCTTTCCGAATAAGGGTGACACCAAGTTCCACACTATCTTGCCAGCGCTCCCTATGTAATCCGACTCAATCTGACTGTCTTTTCCCTCATAAACCGTAAAGTTCACTACATAGCCTGTTGCCCTGTCACAGAACTTGTAGAGCTTGACCCCGTATCTGGCACGCTTGCTGGGAAGGTACTGCTTGAAAGACAAGCGGCCAGAAAATTTAATCAGGGACTCATCAACGCAGACAACTTGATCGGGAGTAAACAAGGCTGCAAAACGTTCGTTGAAGTGGTTTATGAGGGGCCGAATTTTATAGAGCCGGTCGTATTCAGGGTCCCCACGTGGACGACAAAGTTCATTGTCGTTGAAGTGCATGAACCGCAAAATCTGCTCGTATCGTGCCCTGGACATGGAGGCAGAGAACACGGGCATGTGGTCAATTGGGTGCGTGGACCAATAAGCACGCAATGACGGAAATTTATGTGTGCCCATGTTGAGGGAAAGGCCCAGAAAGGTCTTAAATTCGGAAACCGTAATTGGTTTCCAATTTCTGGCAATTTTAGGCAACTGGGGGTTAGCGGCGATAAATTGACCAGCATATAAATTACTCTGGTCCACAATAGATCTATAGAGATCTTCCGTGAAAAACAGCGAATAAAAATCAATTGGAATAAAATCAGCTGTTTCCACCTGAATACCGGGTTGGGCAGTGAATGGGGGAAGTACGGGTTCTGCAGAAGTGGTGGGGACCCAATCAGGATAGGCGAATTCTGCAGGAAGGGCAGTATGGGCACGACGGGCCTGCCTTTGTCTTCTTGGTGGCAGCGGGACACTACTTGTGCTTGCCACCTCGCCAGCTTGAACTGCACTTATGGGACTCGCCACGTCACCAAGTGTTACTGCAGTGCTGGATGTACGTCCAGGCTGTACTAGGCCGCTGGTGCTTGCCAGTTCACCAGAAGGAATAGCGGCGCTAGTACTACTCTGCTCCATGATACGAGAGACCTGCGGTTCTTGCTCCTCAACAACCTCAGAAGATCGGGATCGGGTACGCCTGACCTTAGCAGGGACCTCAACTTCGTCGTCAGAGCTATCTGACGTGGGGCCGCTGACGTCACTGTCTTCTACGGGAAGATATTCTGAGCCTGAATCTGACAGATACGTGACCTCCTCTTCACTATCTGTCATGCTCAGAATCTCGTAGGCCTCTTTACTAGTGTACCTTCGTCTTGCCATTTTGGGCTCTAAATTTAGGGGTACACTAGTAAGATTCACAGGAAAAAAAGCACCTGACTGTCGTCAGCAAATATATCAAACGCTACAAAAAAACTGTTAGCGATCGCAGGGATCAGGCCTGTCTCTGCGAACGCTGCAGTTATGTGTGTTGTGTTTGGTAAGTGACAGTGATCGATCGATACTGCACTTGGGTGGGCTGGGCTGGGCGGAGGGGCTAAACGCAGGCGCTAGCAGGTATCTGGGCTGATCCCGCTAACACTGCGTTTTTGGGAACCCTAAACCGCTGGGGATGCTAGTATAGATCTGATCAGATACTATACCACTAAGGGGGGTGTATGCTTTGCGCGTGGGTGTTAGCGTTACTGGCACTAACCTAACACTGCCTGGGGCGACGCAGACCCTCTCTGGCGCTAAAACCTAATTGATCTCACCCGCCGGGCGATCAGGGGGGTTAAACCTTTATTGGGTTATATACGGCGGGTGCCCTGATGCTATAAAAAGCAAACTAATCAACCAGCGTCACCCGTAACCTTTATATGGTGATCACTGGTGAAAGGGTTAACTAGGGGCAATCAGGGGGTTAAAACCTTTATTAGGTTAAATATGGGGGTACCTGACACTATATAAAAACCTGACGGGTAACCTAAATAACTTACTGGCTAACCAGTGACACCAGTGACGCTTATACGGCGATCACTGGTGAAAGGGTTAACTCTAGGGGCAATCAGGGGGTTAAAATAATATATGGGGGTACCTGACACCAATAAAAACCTGCGGCGAACCTAAAAAAAAAATAACTGCCTATCTAAAACACCAGCGACACGAATACAGCGATCGGAAAAACAATCGCTTAGTGACGCTGAAGTTAGGGGGTGAAAGGGTTACCTGGGGGGTGATCAAGGGGTTAAACCTTTATTAGGGGGGGTTAGGGGGCTACCCTGGACCTAAAGGGGCCTAATCCTAACTGCCCTGCAACTTTTTACAATCACAGATGACACTAAATGCAGTGATCAGTAAAATAAATGATCACTGCAATCAGTGACACTGTGATTGGGGGCTTTGGGGTGACCTGGGGGGTGATCTGGGGGTGACTGGGGGGTGATTTGTGTGCCTATGTGTACCTACGTGTCAGTGGACTGTTAGAGCACTAACCTCTGTCTTCACTCCTCGGCGCCGGGAACGAAAAGACCGCGGCGAGGGAGATGACATCACTTCCTCCAGCCTGTGTTTACATCACATGGCGGAGGAAGCAATTTCATTGGCCGGGAGCGATCGCGAGGGGGGGGGGCGGAATCGAGCGGCCACCCCCTCATGCCTGATCGCTCCCGAACACTTAACGGCCGCTCACTGCAGTGAAGGGGGGTCCGGATGGACCCCCCAACTGCACAAAGGCGATCACGTAGATCTACGTGATTCTGCCTGTCCGTGCCATTCTGCCGACGTAAATCGGCGGTGGGCGGTGGGCGGTCGTTAAGTGGTTAAAGGTGGAAAAATTTCTGAAATTAATTATCTTTGTCTCATTTTTTTACATCACAGAAACCTGACATTTTAACAGGGGTGTGTAGACTTTTTAAGGTTGAAAAAAAAGACACCAGTCCACCCAGTTCAACCTTACCAACTATGTGATCACTAGCGTTGGATGTGGGTGTGATGTTGAAGAAATACACAGAGGTGACCCCCCTTCTTTCAGTAGGTCAGGCAATTGTCTCTAGGCCAGGCAGTGTCAGAAGAGGGCTTTCTCTTTCCACTAGGACAACTGCATAGTCACTGGTCAAGATAGTCTGGTGGATTTATATGGTGAAGAAGGTTACTCCATCTCTACCAGCTGGATTGTGTCATTTAGATGTCAGAGGTCCAGAATTATTCTGCAGGGCAGCAGCCTGGTCCATGTATGGTACATTTCTAGCCAACTTACAAAGTTGATCAAGCAACATTGACAACAAGCAAGTTTTGCTTTTGTTCTACAGAAATGTAACATGTCCATTCATTAAAATACTTCAGCATTACCTGCCTTTCTTTTCTTTTGTGTGCTATGTTCCATGTGTGTCAGGAAACCAGAAAATTGTATACTTGGACTTGTCTTGCACTTTAAATGGAGTATTATTTAAAAGAGAAGTATGGGTTTCCTTTTTTTTGCTCACATCTATTTTATGTGAACTGTTGATATCTAAAAACCCTCCCAGCCCTCTCAGAAGTGCCCCCATTCTGTTAAAATCGAGATAAATACCTGTGGGAGGTTCTACAGTCTTTCATACAGCATCATCCAGACAAGGGTGTGAATATAGAGTCTGGATCTACCCCCTTTCCTGTCATTTTGCTTGATTGATGTCGGCTCTCCTCCCTCTGCTTGTTTCTGAGACTTCACAGAGCATAGCTGCTCCCTCCTCCCTCCCTGAGACCAGGTCTGTTTTTCTTTAGCCCAGGTAAGACGCTTCTGACGTTTGTTGTTCAGGAGTGGCTTGACAAGAGGAATACGGCATTTGAAGCCCATGTCCAGCATCCGTCTGTGTGTGGTGGCTCTTGATGCACTGACTCCAGCCTCAGTCCACTCCTTGTGAAAGTCCCCAACACTTTTGAACGGCCTTTTCCTGACAATCCTCTCCAGGCTGCGGTCATCCCTGCTGCTTGTTCACCCTTTTCTTCCACACTTTTCCCTTCTACATAACTTTCTATTAATGTGCTTTGATACAGCACTTTGGGAACATCCAACTTCTTTTGCAATTACCTTTTGAGGCTTTCCCTCCTTATGGAGGGTGTCAATGATGGTTTTCTGCACAACTGCCAGGTCAGCAGTCTTTCCCATGATTGTGATTCCTACTGAACCAGACTGAGAGACCATTTAAAGGCTCAGGAACCCTTTGCAGTTGTTAAGGCTAAATTTGCTGATTAGAGTGGGACACACTTTGAGCCTAGAATTTTGCATCTTTTTCACAATATTCAAATTTTCGGAGATTGTGGATTTGGGGTTTTCATGAGCTGTAAGCCATAATCATCACATTTATGACAAATCACGGCTTGAACTATCTTGCTTTGCATGTAATGAGTCTATCTCATATATTAGTTCCACCTTTTAAGTTGCATTAGTGAAATAAATGAACTTTTGCACAATATTTTAATTTTTAGAGTTTTCACCTGTGCCTTGAAAAAGTCTTCATACCCCTTAAAATTTTCCACATTCTGTGATGTTGCTGGCAAAAATGTAAATGTATTTTATGTGATATACCAACACAAATTGTCACAACGTGAAGTGGAAGGAAATGATAAATGGTTTTAATTTTTTTTTACAAATAAATATGTGAAGTGTGGTGTGCATTTGTATTCACCCCGCTTTACTCTGATACCCCTAACTAAAATCGAGTGGAACCAATTCCCTTCAGAAGTCACCTAATTATGTCCACCTTTGTGTAATTTATTCTCAGTAGAAACACAGCTGCTCTGTGAAGCCCTCAGAGCTTTGTTGGAGAACCTTAATGAACAAACAGCATCATGAAGGCCAAGGTACACATTAGACAGGCCAGGGATAGAGTTTTATAAAAGTTTAAAGCAGGGTAAGGTTATCAAAAAATATCCCAAGCTTTGAACAATTCACGGAGCACTGTTCAATCCATCATCCAAAAATGGAAAGAGTATGGTACAGCTGCAAACCTATCAAGACATGGCCATCCATCTAAACTGACAGGCCGGGCAAGGAGAGCATTAATCAGAGAAGCAGCCAAGAGGCCCATGGTAACTCTGGAGGAGCTGCAGAGATCCACAGCTCAGGTGGGAGAATCTGTCCACATGACGATTAGTGGTGCACTCCACAAATCTGGCCTTTATGGAAGAGTGGCAAAAAGAAAGCCATAAGAAGTCCTGTTTGTAGTTTGTGAGTAGCCATGTGGGGGACACAGAAACCATGTGGAAGAAAGTGGTCTGGTCAGATGAGACTAAAATGTTACTTTTTGGCCTAAAAGGAAATTGCTATGTGTGGGGGAAAACTAACACTGCACATCAACCTGAACACACCATCCCAACCATGAAACATGGTGGTGGCAGCATCATCATGTTGTGGGGATGCTTTTCTTCAGCAGCGGCAGGAAAGCTGATCAAAGCTGATGGGAAGATGGATGGCTCCAAATACAGAACAATCTTAGAAAAAAAACCTGTTAAGAGTCTGCAAAAGACTTAATACTGGGGCGGAGGTTCATTTTCCAGCAGAAAAACTACCCAGGAGCCATAGCTACAATGGTATGTTTTAGATCAAAGCATATTTATGTGTTAGATTGGCCCAGTCAAAGTCCAGATCCTAGATCCAATTGGGTATCTGTGGCAAGACTTGAAAATTGCGGTTCACAGATGCTCTCCATCCATTCTGACAGAGCTTGAGCTTGTTTGCAAGGAAGAATGGGCAAAAATTTCACTCCTATAGATGTGCAAAGCTGGTAGAGACATACCCAAAAAGACTTGCAGCTGTAATTGCAGCGATAGGTGGTTCTACAAAGTATTGACTCAGGGGGGCTGAATATAAATGCATGCCCAACTTTTCAGATATTTTTTGTAAAAAAATAACTACATTTGAAAACCATTTATTATTTTCTTTCCACTTGACAATTATGTGCCACTTTGTATTAGTCTATCATATAAAATCCTAATAAAACGGATTGAAATTTTTGGTTGTAACATGACAAAATGTTGAAAATTTCAAGGGGTATGAATACTTTTTCAAGGGTGTGTGTGTGCGCGCGCGCGCACACACACACACACACACACTCTGTATTTATGTGTGCAAATATATATATATATATATATATATATATATATATATATATACACACACGTTTTCCCTTCTGTAGAGGCACGTGTTTTACATACAGAAGTGTGGTAGACTATTTTAAAAAAAAATGTGTGCAACAACGTGCAAAGAAATTTTTTCATTATTTAGTTATTGTATGAATTTGTAGTACAGATTTGTTTTTCTGAAGTAAATGTGTATTTATTGTGTTCTGGATATTTATTTCACCAATGAAATTGCTCAGAGGCAGATTGAGCCCATTGAATATTTGATTTTTTGGTCCAGGAGTGATTAAAAAATGGAAGAAAAAAAAATTACACAAAGTTGTCACTGAAATTATATATTGCTCACACATGCCATTGGTAGGAGAAGCAGCAGAATGTATTTTGGGGTAAAATTTCACATCTGAGTATGGGGATACCACAAGTGTGAGATTTATTGGGAGTCTAGCTGCATACAGGATGCCAAAAAACAATCACCGCCTTCAGGATTTCTAAGGGCATAAATTTTTAATTTCACTCCTCACTGTAGTACCTATCAATATTGGAGACCATGAAATGCCAATATAGCACAACCCACCCACCACCCCCCTCAAATGACCCCATTTTGGAAAGTAGACACCCCAAGCTATTTGCTGAGAGGCATGTTGAGTATTTTGCAGATCTCACTTTTTATCACAAAGTTTTGAAAATTTAAAAGATTTAAAAAAAATGAATTTTTTCTTCATTTTCAAAAACAAATGAGCTGCACAATACTTACCATGCCTCTTAGCACAAATGACCACATTATGGAAAGTAGACACCACAAGGTATTTGCTATCTTGACATTTCACCATGTTACGCCCTTAGAAAAGGCTGAAGGACTGGATTTCAGGGTCCAGTACGCAGCTAGGCTCCCAAAAAGTCTCACACATGTGGTATCTCCATACATGTATTTTGGGCTGTCCTGTTTGAGTAATATATAATTTAGTGCCAAGTTTATGTAAAAACAAGCAAATAGCTTGAGGTGTCTACTTTCCAAAAAGGGGTCATTTGGGGGGGGGGGGGGTTAAACTTTCCTGGCATTTTATGCACAACATTAGAAGCTTATGCCACACATCACCCACTCTTCTAACCACTTGAAGAAAAAGCTTTCTGACACTTTTTGTTTACATGAAAAAACATTTTTTGCTGAAAATTTTCTTTCAACCCCCAAACATTTTATATATTTTTTTAAAAGAAAAGGCCCTACAGATTAAAATGGTGGGTGTTGCAATATTTTTTCACACAGTATTTGTGCAGCAATTTTTCAAATGCAATTTAAAAAAAAAATCACTTTTTTGAATTTGAATGCACTAAAACATACAATATTGCCCAAATGTTTGTTAAAATATGATCTTATGCCGAGTACATAGATACCAAACATGACCTGCTTTAAAATTGCGCACAACCGTGCAGCAGAGACAAACTACATACATTTTTAAAAGCCTTTACAGGTTACCACTTTAGATTTACAGAGGAGGTCTACTGCTATAATTACTTCCCTCGATCTGATGTTTACAGTGATACCTCACATGCATGGTGCAATTGCTGTTTACATACGACATGAGACCGACGCTTGCGTTTGCCTTTGTGTGCCAAGCTGAAATAAAACATTAACGCAATAAAACAACTTTTTTGTTATTGCAATCTGTGCAGAAAAAAGAGTAAATAATATATGCAGAAGCATGGGGGCAATCCACCTCCAATGTTAGGGGCAAATCGCCTCTCCACCCCTGCCCCAATGCTTGGGCATTTATGGTCTTTTTTTTAACTGTGGTGGCGAAATCACCTCCTACAGTGCTGGAGTCACGGTTTTACGTATTGTGAGAGCAAACCCTGTTGCTGTCAGAATAAATAAACCCGTGCTGCAGCTGAGTGGCATACCTGCAAAGCAAATAATGGTTAACAATAAAACAAAGTTAAATTACAGTATAACAGTAGGACATACCATACCTGCAAAGCAAATACAATAATACACAGTAACAATAAAACATTACAGTTAATCATAAAATACAGTAACAATAGATGGAGAACAATAGAGAGCAATAGAGAGAGAAGAAAAAGAAAACGACAACTATTTTTGGCTTATTTTTTGTTTTTTATCTGTTTTTTTATTTGTTTTTTGCACTCTTATTTTAACTGTAAACGTTCCAAATTAGGGTCTCTCAAAATGTGATGGCCATCTCATCTTTCGAGACCCTCAGAACTATACAGTGTACCCTACGCTAATAATCCACTAGTGTGTGGTAGCGAAGGAAACATTTACCGATGCAGAGACCAGGTTGGTCAGGACAGGAGAAACAATAATAGCGGGTGTTATGCCTATATCTGCGTTTTCTGCAGACATGACATCTTCTTTGGGGTGCTCTTTGGGTAGGGGTACCACGGAGGACTTCTGGAAAATGCAGCCGGCTCACTGCATTTGCATTGGGAAGTTGAGCCATAGCACCATCTGGAAACAGAAGGGCTGTGATGATCTCTTTCTGGAATTTTAGGAAGGATCCAGTTCGTCCTGGTGCTTTGTATAGTGCATAAGCGTTCGGCAGAGCCAATTGAAATAGTTATACAGACGCTTTTTTATACCAGCGTCTGGCTGTACAGGCAATTAAGTACGGCGCCATCATCTGGTCGTTGAAGTCCACCCCTCCCATGTTAACGTGGTATTCGTGGACACAGAGGGGCTTCCCAACAACACCAGTCACTGTTGGAATTTCGACTGTTGTATCTGCATGAAGGACAGAACCAAAACATTCCGTGTGTCCCTCCACTTCACTGCAAGCAATTTCTAACATCTCAAGCAGGCTCACTCCCCCCGTCGAAGTCGGGACTCTACAAGCTGTTGGGGGAAGCCCCAGCGATTAGATCACACAGTGCCACATGCACCAATTCCACAATCAAAGGGGTGACAAAAAAGTGGCACGCTTTTGTAATAATTGTCCATGTACAAGTGGTACCCCAATAAGGGTGACACCAAGTCCCAAACAATCTTGCTTCTGCTCCCTATGTAGTCTGGGCAGTTGGGGGGCTCCACGTGACTATCTCTTCCCTTGAAACCATAAAACTATTTGTATAGCCTGTTGCTCTGTCACAGAGCTTATACATCTTGATCCCGATATCTGGCTTGCTTGCTGGGGAGATACTGTTTGAAAGACAGGCAGACAGAAAATGTAATCAGGGACTCATCAATGCAGACAACGTGATCGGGAATAAACAAGGCTGCAAACTGTTGGTTGAAGTGGTTTATGAGGGGCTGAATTTTGTGGAGTAGATCATATTCAGGGTCATCCCGAGGACGACAGAGTTCATTGTCGTTGAATTGCATGAACCACAAGATTTGCTTGTATCTAGTCCTGGCCATGGAAGCAGAGAACACAGGCATATGATGAATTGGGTCTGTGGACCAATATGACCGCAACTCACATTTTTTAGTTAGGCCCATGAGGAGGGATAGACCCAGAAAGGTTTTAGAATTCTTTTATTTTCAAAGAAAGCGCATTTTACAGTCAAGACAGACAGCAGAGATACATTTAAAGAACGCAAACATAATGTTCAGAGAGGGTCATAAAATGTCATAGGCAGACCAAAGATCAAATATACATAAAGTATCAAATTTCAAATGTAACTGTCACGGGGAATGCCATACACAGACATCCGATACAGGTGATGGGATCATTGGGCTGCACTTAAGGAATCAGGAACAGAGTAAGTGAAAATATATATTTATTGAAGATAAAGATATCAGGAATGGGACCATCAAGAACTGGATCGTGAGGCTGGATATCAGGTACAGGATCACCAAGCAAGACAGTAGGCTCTGGGACATCCGACTGGGCAGCGGGCACTGGAGCAGCAGACTGGACAGCGGGCACATCCGGGCAGACAACAGGCTCCGGGTCATCGAGCTGGGCAGCAGGCTGGAACACCTCGGGCTGGGCAGCAGACAGGAACATCTCGGGCTGGGCAGCAGACAGGGGCACGTCAGGCTGGGCAGCTGACAGGGGCACGTCAGGCTGGAAGACTGGCTCTGGCACTTCAGGCTGGAAGACTGGCTCTGGCACTTCAGGCTGGAAGACTGGCACAGGAACCTCAGGCTGGCAAACTGGCACGGGAACCTCAGGCTGGCAAACTGGCACGGGAACCTCAAACTGGCACGGGTACCTCAGGCTGGCAAACTGGCACAGGAACCTCAGGCTGGCAAACTGGCACAGGAACCTCAGGCTGGCAAACTGGCACAGGAACCTCAGGCTGGCAAACTGGCACGGGAACTTCAGGCTGGCAGACTGGCACAGGGACCTCCGGCTGGCAGACTGGCACAGGGTTGGCAAATTTTAGGGGATAGTCAGGTTCAACTGGCATGAACGCAGGCTGGAGCAGGTTGGTGGGTGTGGAGGCAGGTTGGGATGGTGACAGGATTGAATGGGTTGGAAAAAACTTCAGTTTTTTCTTTGGTTTTGCCACTGAGGCTTTGTATATGGAAATAGGATTGCAGGTAATGGATGTAGCTGGTAGGGGTGAAGAGCGGAGGGATGGTGAAACAGAGGGTGCAGACTTAGAAGGGGGCTTTGAAGGAACTGATGGAGGCAACCGAGAAGAAACAGAAGGGTTAAAGGCAAGGTAAGTGCAGCAGGAGGAAACAGGGTACTGGTACTTCATTGTTAGCTGGGTGTATTGTTCAGCAAAAGTGGGAATTGGGGGAAAAGGAGAGGAAGACACCCCAGCAGGTTGGTGTCTTGACATAGAAATGGATGGTTGGGAGCTGACAGGGGCTGAGTACAACAAACTTGACCAGGCCTGTAATAATGGTTTCACAAAATCAGGTTTGCACACTGCTTGTCTGACCAAAGACTGCAGTGAATCAATACATTCTGCAAACACCTGTTGAGGACAAGCAGAGTACTGCTCATGGAAAAAGGCTGAGTCATCCTCCAACAGCCACACCAAAGATTCTACTTGAGCTGCATTAAAAGGAGGTGTATAAGCATCAGTTCCACTAGAGGCATCAGACAGGGCCAACTCTGTACAGATCCAAATCAATGCTTGCACATCCTCAAACTGAAAACTGCCCTGATCCACAAAAACGTGAGTTATGCGGAAGCATTCCAATAACTGCTCTCTAGTGTATACACTTATGCCGCGTACACACGATCGTGATTCACGGCGGTGAAAACACCACCGTGAATCACGGCATGAAAAAAAATGAAAAACGAGGGAACGGCATGTTCCCCCACACACGACCGTTTTTCCCGTCATTTTTTTCTTTGTCGAGAAAAACGAGCGTGTGTGGGCTCCGTGGCAGTGATTCCCTATGGGAAAACTGCCGCGGAAAAAAATGCTGGAAAAAACGATGAGAAAAATTAGAACATGTTCTAATTTTTCTCATCGTGATTAATGCCGTTTTTCCCGTCGGGAAAAACGGCAAAAAGCCCACAGACGATCGTTTTTCTCGTCCAAAGGAAAAAATGACATTTTTCCCGACGGGAAAAATGATCGTGTGTACGCGGCATTAGTGTCTGATAACAGAAATCTCTGTCATCTGTTGCCAGGAGCGAAAGATACAGAATATCTTCCACCTGCATTTTAGTAATTTAGCAAGTGCTCAGACCCAATTCCCAGGTGCAGCCGATCTGATTGTATGGCTCCAGAATTCTGTCACGGGGAATGCCATACACAGACATCTGATACAGGTGATCAGATCATTGGCCTGCACTTATGGAATCAGGAACAGAGTAAGTGAAAATATATATTTATTGAAGATAAAGACACACGTGTAATCAAACAACAGCAAACCATAAACAATGAATAAATACAAGAGAACACAACAAACCCCAAACAACCTAATCTAACTAATATATACAAGTAAAGGGAACACACATACATAAACAAGGCAGGGACGAGAGACAAGGAGAGCAGAAGGCCAGGTACTGGGAACAGTCAGCAAGGGGGAAGCTGGAAGCTGGTATCAGGGGACTAGGGATGAGCTTCGTGTTCGAGTCGAACATACGTTCGACTCGAACATCGGCTGTTCAATCGTTCGACGAAGATCGAACGATTTGGGCCGTTCGCGCCTAATTCGAGTGACGCGAACGGCCCACAATGCACTACGCCATCGCAGTGTCATCCAGGCGCTGTGATTGGCCAAGCATGCACTGTGACCCCGCATGCTTGGCCAATCACAGCGCCGGCAGCGAGGAGAGCAATGATTGGCCACAGGCAGGATGCCTGTGGCCAATTATTGCTGAGAGGGTTTAGTACACGCCCCACACTATAAAAGGCCGCCAGCGCGGCGGCCTTGTGTAGTGTGTTCCGGAGCAGGGAAAGAGAAGCATAGGCAGGGACAGTGTCATTTTTTTTCCTTTACTAATCCTGGATTCCTTGTGTTTAGGGACAAATAAGGATAGGTAGGGAGAGTGTCAGTGTGTTATTCTGTGCTAAACCTTGTTTGTAGGGACAGAGAAGGACAGTGAGTGAAACTGACAGTGTGCTATTCTGTTCTAAACCAATCTTGCTGAACCATATTTGAAATCCTTGAGTTTAGGGACAGAGATGTACAGTGAGGGAAAGTGTCAGTGAGCTATTCTGTTCTAAACCAATCTTGCTGTACCATATTTGAAATCCTTGAGTTTAGGGACAGAGAAGGACACTCGTGGAAACTATCAGTGTGCTATTCTGTGCTAAATCTTGTTTGTAGGGACAGAGAAGGACAGTGAGGGAAACTGACAGTGTGCTATTCTGTTCTAAACCAATCTTGCTGAACCATATTTGAAATCCTTGAGTTTAGGGACAGAGAGGTACAGTGAGGGAAAGTGTCAGTGAGCTATTCTGTTCTAAACCAATCTTGATGTACCATATTTAAAATCCTTGAGTTTAGGGACAGAGAAGGACACTCGTGGAAACTATCAGTGTGCTATTCTGTGCTAAATCTTGTTTGTAGGGACAGAGAAGGACAGTGAGTGAAACTGACAGTGTGCTATTCTGTTCTAAACCAATCTTGCTGTACCATATTTGAAATCCTTGAGTTTAGGGACAGAGAAGGACACTCGTGGAAACTATCAGTGTGCTATTCTGTGCTAAATCTTGTTTGTAGGGACAGAGAAGGACAGTGAAGGAAACTGTCAGTGTGCTATTCTGT
Organism: Rana muscosa; assembly: GCA_029206835.1. Lineage (NCBI taxonomy): Eukaryota > Metazoa > Chordata > Amphibia > Anura > Ranidae > Rana > Rana muscosa. Next base: position 565,731,441 of record CM055116.1, on the reverse strand, counting down.
GCTAAACCAATCTTGCTGAAGCATATTGCAAATCCTTGTGTTTAGGGACAGAGAAGAATAGGCAGGGGACAGTGTCAGTGTCATTGTTGCTAAGCCTCCTGCACAGTATACACCTGAAGGTAGCCCTTATTGCTGTTTTTCCCATCTCCCTGCAGGCCATCCATTAAAATGTCTGGAAGGCAAACAAGGAGAGGCAGACAGTCAGGAGGCAAAAAAAGAGGGCAAGCAGGCTCTGTGTCTGGGGGCAACAGTGCTGGTCGTGGACGCGGTGCATTGTCATCAGCACATGGCCATGGGACACGCTTGTCCTCCTTTTCGGCAGCTGGACATGTTGAGCCACATCATGCCAAAGACTTGGTAGAGTGGATGACCAAGCCCACCTCATCCTCCTCATCCTCTCTCACCCAGGCTCAGGGTACTGGCAAAGCAGCTGCCAAATCGTCCTCTTCTCTGGTATCATTATCTTCATTAGTCAATCCTTCCCTAGACCCACCATGTCCTCCTCCTGAGGAGTCCCCCGAACTGTTTGAGCACAGTGTTGGGTACATGCTCCAGGAGGATGCCCAGCGTTTCGAAGGATCTGATGATGATACCCAGATAGAGGAAGGCAGTAGCGTGAGAGCAGAGAGAGGGGATGCTCAAGAAGGACACCAATCTGGCAGTCATGCTCCAGCAGCTGCAGCATACTGCCAGATTGGCTCCAGTGATGAGGAGGGAGGGGATGATGAGGTCACTGACTCCACGTGGGTGCCTAATAGGAAAGAGGAGGAGGAGAAGGATGAGGAGGAGGCACATCTCCAACGAGGCAGGATGCCCTTGGGTGGCCAGCGTATGGGCAGCACACCGACGGAATCACACCGCAGAGCTCCGCCTGTGCAGGGCGCTGCCTCTGCCCGTCATTCAAAAAGTTCTTTGGTGTGGGCCTTTTTTGAGGCGAGTGCATCAGATCGCACAGCTGCTGTTTGCAACATATGTCTCAAGCGTATATCGCGTGGCCAAAACATCAGCCGCTTGGGCACCACATGCTTGATCAGACATATGTTGACCTGCCATGCAGCTCGTTGGCAAGCCTACCTTAAAGACCCACACCAAAGAACAAAGCTGACCTCTTCTTGCACCGCATCAGCTGGGATCTCCAACCCCACTATACCTTCAGTCCTCTCTGAAACCTGCTCTGAGAGGAATGAAGGTGTAGAATTAGGTGTGTCACAGCCAAGTACTTGTGGGCACTCTGCTAGCAGTACACCGACGTCCGATTCTAGCAGGCAAATTTCCCTGCCCCAGCTGCTGGACCGTCGAAAGAAGTTCACTCCCAGCCATCCACATGCCCAGCGGTTGAATGCTAGCTTGGCTAAATTTCTAGCGCTTCAACTGCTGCCTTTTCAGTTGGTAGACTCAGCCCCCTTCCGTGAGTTTGTGCAATGTGCGGTTCCTCAGTGGCAGGTTCCCAAACGCCACTTTTTCTCACGGAAGGCGATTCCGGCTCTCTACCGGCATGTGGAAGGCAATGTCTTGGCCTCGCTGGACAGGGCGGTCAGCGGTAAGGTGCATATTACCGCTGACTCATGGTCCAGCAGGCATGGACAGGGACGTTACCTTTCTTTCACGGCCCATTGGGTCACTCTTTTGGCAGCTGGGAAGGATGCAGGACAAGGTGCAGTAGTGTTGGAGGTTGTTCCACCGCCACGCCTCCAAAATGCTACTACTGGTTGTGACACACCTCTGTCCTCCACCCCCTCCTCTTCTTCTTCCTCCATGGCCTCTTCCTGTGGTTTGTCTTCGGAACCAGCGGTGCTCCGTAGGCGTTCAAGGGGCTACGCAAGTACGCAGGCAAAAAGATGCCATGCCGTGCTTGCGCTGGTGTGTTTGGGGGACAGGAGCCACACTGGGGCAGAGGTCCTGTCTGCTCTGCAGGGGCAGGCCGAGAGGTGGTTGACGCCACGCCAGCTTAAGCCAGGAATGGTGGTTTGCGACAATGGCACCATCCTCCTCTCCGCCCTCTGACAGGGACAACTGACCAATGTGCCCTGTATGGCTCACGTCCTTAACCTGGTGGTGCAGCGGTTCTTGGGCAGGTACCCGGGCTTACAGGATGTCCTGAGGCAGGCCAGGAAAGTCTGTGTGCATTTCCGCAGATCTTATAATGCCAGTGCTCGCCTGGCTGAGCTGCAAAAGGAGTTGAACCTGCCCAAGAACCGCCTTATATGTGACATGCCCACCAGGTGGAACTCAACGTTGGCCATGCTGCAGCGGCTGCACATGCAGCAGAGGGCCATCAATGAGTACCTGTGCGACTACGGCACCAGGACAGGGTCAGGGGAGCTCGGTTTTTTTTCACCACGCCAGTGGGGCATGATCAGGGATGCATGCACTGTCCTGGCACCTTTTGAGGAGGCCACGAGGATGGTGAGCAGTGACAGTGCATGCATCAGTGACACTGTACCTCTTGTCCACCTGTTGGAGCACACGCTGCGTGGAATAATGGACAGGGCACTTGAGGCAGAACAGAGGGAGGAGGAGGAGGACTTCCTTGCCTCTCAAGGCCCGAGGAGGAGGAGGAGGACTTCCTTGCCTCTCAAGGCCCGAGGAGGAGGAGGAGGAGGACTTCCTTGCCTCTCAAGGCCCGAGGAGGAGGAGGACTTCCTTGCCTCTCAAGGGAGGAGGAGGAGGAGGAGGACTTCCTTGCCTCTCAAGGGAGGAGGAGGAGGAGGACTTCCTTGCCTCTCAAGGGGGGAGGAGGAGGAGGACTTCCTTGCCTCTCAAGGGAGGAGGAGGAGGAGGACTTCCTTGCCTCTCAAGGGAGGAGGAGGAGGAGGACTTCCTTGCCTCTCAAGGCCCGAGGAGGAGGAGGAGGACTTCCTTGCCTCTCAAGGGAGGAGGAGGAGGAGGACTTCCTTGCCTCTCAAGGGAGGAGGAGGAGACTTCCTTGCCTCTCAAGGCCCGAGGAGGAGGAGGAGGACTTCCTTGCCTCTCAAGGGAGGAGGAGGAGGAGGACTTCCTTGCCTCTCGAGGAGGAGGAGGAGGACTTCCTTGCCTCAGGAGGAGGAGGAGGAGGACTTCCTTGCCTCTCGAGGAGGAGGAGGAGGACTTCATTGCCTCAGGAGGAGGAGGAGGAGGAGGAGGACTTCCTTGCCTCAGGAGGAGGAGGAGGAGGAGGAGGACTTCCTTGCCTCAGGAGGAGGAGGAGGAGGACTTCCTTGCCTCAGGAGGAGGAGGAGGAGGAGGACTTCCTTGCCTCTCAAGGGAGGAGGAGGAGGAGGAGGAGGAGGACTTCCTTGCCTCTCAAGGGAGGAGGAGGAGGAGGACGACTTCCTTGCCTCTCAAGGGAGGAGGAGGACTTCCTTGCCTCTCAAGGGGGAGGAGGAGGAGGACTTCCTTGCCTCTCAAGGGAGGAGGAGGAGGAGGAGGAGGACTTCCTTGCCTCTCAAGGGAGGAGGAGGAGGAGGAGGACTTCCTTGCCTCTCAAGGGGGGAGGAGGAGGAGGAGGACTTCCTTGCCTCTCAAGGGAGGAGGAGGAGGAGGAGGAGGACTTCCTTGCCTCTCAAGGGAGGAGGAGGAGGAGGGGAGGAGGAGGAGGAGGAGGACTTCCTTGCCTCTCAAGGGAGGAGGAGGAGGACTTCCTTGCCTCTCAAGGGAGGAGGGGGGAGGAGGAGGAGGAGGACTTGCCTCTCAAGGGAGGAGGGGGGAGGAGGAGGAGGGGGGAGGAGGAGGAGGAGGACTTCCTTGCCTCTCAAGGGGGAGGAGGAGGAGGACTTCCTTGCCTCTCAAGGGGGGAGGAGGAGGAGGAGGAGGAGGAGGACTTCCTTGCCTCTCAAGGGAGGAGGAGGACGACTTCCTTGCCTCTCAAGGGGGAGGAGGAGGAGGAGGAGGACTTCCTTGCCTCTCAAGGGAGGAGGAGGAGGACTTCCTTGCCTCTCAAGGGGGGAGGAGGAGGAGGACTTCCTTGCCTCTCAAGGGAGGAGGAGGAGGAGGACTTCCTTGCCTCTCAAGGGGGGAGGAGGAGGAGGACTTCCTTGCCTCTCAAGGGGGGAGGAGGAGGAGGAGGACTTCCTTGCCTCTCAAGGGAGGAGGAGGAGGAGGAGGAGGAGGAGGACTTCCTTGCCTCTCAAGGGAGGAGGAGGAGGAGGAGGACTTCCTTGCCTCTCAAGGGGGGAGGAGGAGGAGGAGGACTTCCTTGCCTCTCAAGGGGGAGGAGGAGGAGGAGGAGGAGGAGGACTTCCTTGCCTCTCAAGGGAGGAGGAGGAGGAGGACGACTTCCTTGCCTCTCAAGGGAGGAGGAGGACTTCCTTGCCTCTCAAGGGAGGAGGAGGACTTCCTTGCCTCTCAAGGGAGGAGGAGGAGGACTTCCTTGCCTCTCAAGGGAGGAGGAGGAGGACTTCCTTGCCTCTCAAGGGGGGAGGAGGAGGAGGAGGAGGACTTCCTTGCCTCTCAAGGGAGGAGGAGGAGGAGGACTTCCTTGCCTCTCAAGGGAGGAGGAGGAGGAGGGGAGGAGGAGAGGAGGAGGAGGACTTCCTTGCCTCTCAAGGGAGGAGGAGGACTTCCTTGCCTCTCAAGGGAGGAGGAGGAGGAGGGGGGGAGGAGGAGGAGGAGGGGGGAGGAGGAGGGGGAGGAGGAGGAGGAGGAGGAGGAGGACTTCCTTGCCTCTCAAGGGGGAGGAGGAGGAGGAGGAGGACTTCCTTGCCTCTCAAGCGGGGAGGAGGAGGAGGAGGACTAACTTGCCTCTCAAGGGGGGAGGAGGAGGAGGACTTCCTTGCCTCTCAAGGGAGGAGGAGGAGGAGGAGGAGGAGGAGGACGACTTCCTTGCCTCTCAAGGGGGGAGGAGGAGGAGGAGGAGGAGGACTTCCTTGCCTCTCAAGGGAGGAGGAGGAGGACTTCCTTGCCTCTCAAGGGAGGAGGAGGAGGACTTCCTTGCCTCTCAAGGGGGGAGGAGGAGGAGGAGGACTTCCTTGCCTCTCAAGGGAGGAGGAGGAGGAGGAGGACTTCCTTGCCTCTCAAGGGGGGAGGAGGAGGAGGAGGACTTCCTTGCCTCTCAAGGGGGGAGGAGGAGGAGGAGGAGGAGGACTTCCTTGCCTCTCAAGGGAGGAGGAGGAGGAGGATGACTTCCTTGCCTCTCAAGGGGGGAGGAGGAGGAGGAGGAGGACTTCCTTGCCTCTCAAGGGGGGAGGAGGAGGAGGACTTCCTTGCCTCTCAAGGGAGGAGGAGGAGGAGGAGGACTTCCTTGCCTCTCAAGGGAGGAGGAGGAGGAAGACGACTTCCTTGCCTCTCAAGGGAGGAGGAGGAGGAGGAGGAGGAGGACTTCCTTGCCTCTCAAGGGAGGAGGAGGAGGACTTCCTTGCCTCTCAAGGCCCGAGGAGGAGGAGGAGGACTTCCTTGCCTCTCAAGGGAGGAGGAGGAGGAGGACTTCCTTGCCTTTCAAGGGAGGAGGAGGAGGAGGAGGAGGACTTCCTTGCCTCTCAAGGGAGGAGGAGGAGGAGGAGGACTTCCTTGCCTCTCAAGGGAGGAGGAGGAGGAGGACTTCCTTGCCTCTCAAGGGAGGAGGAGGAGGAGGAGGACTTCCTTGCCTCTCAAGGGAGGAGGAGGAGGAGGAGGACTTCCTTGCCTCTCAAGGCCCGAGGAGGACTTCCTTGCCTCTCAAGGGAGGAGGAGGAGGAGGAGGACTTCCTTGCCTCTCAAGGGAGGAGGAGGAGGAGGACTTCCTTGCCTCTCAAGGGAGAAGGAGGAGGAGGAGGACTTCCTTGCCTCTCAAGGGAGGAGGAGGAGGAGGAGGACTTCCTTGCCTCTCAAGGGAGGAGGAGGAGGAGGAGGAGGAGGACTTCCTTGCCTCTCAAGGGAGGAGGAGGAGGAGGAGGACTTCCTTGCCTCTCAAGGGAGGAGGAGGAGGAGGAGGACTTCCTTGCCTCTCAAGGGAGGAGGAGGAGGAGGAGGAGGACTTCCTTGCCTCTCAAGGGAGGAGGAGGAGGAGGAGGACTTCCTTGCCTCTCAAGGGAGGAGGAGGAGGAGGACTTCCTTGCCTCTCAAGGCCCGAGGAGGAGGAGGAGGACTTCCTTGCCTCTCAAGGGAGGAGGAGGAGGACTTCCTTGCCTTTCAAGGGAGGAGGAGGAGGAGGAGGAGGAGGACTTCCTTGCCTCTCAAGGGAGGAGGAGGAGGAGGAGGACTTCCTTGCCTCTCAAGGGAGGAGGAGGAGGAGGAGGAGGACTTCCTTGCCTCTCAAGGGAGGAGGAGGAGGACTTCCTTGCCTCTCAAGGGAGGAGGAGGAGGAGGAGGACTTCCTTGCCTCTCAAGGCCCGAGGAGGACTTCCTTGCCTCTCAAGGGAGGAGGAGGAGGAGGAGGACTTCCTTGCCTCTCAAGGGAGGAGGAGGAGGAGGACTTCCTTGCCTCTCAAGGGAGAAGGAGGAGGAGGAGGACTTCCTTGCCTCTCAAGGGAGGAGGAGGAGGAGGAGGACTTCCTTGCCTCTCAAGGGAGGAGGAGGAGGAGGAGGACTTCCTTGCCTCTCAAGGGAGGAGGAGGAGGACTTCCTTGCCTCTCAAGGGAGGAGGAGGAGGAGGAGGACTTCCTTGCCTCTCAAGGGAGGAGGAGGAGGAGGAGGAGGAGGACTTTCTTGCCTCTCAAGGGAGGAGGAGGAGGACTTCCTTGCCTCTCAAGGGAGGAGGAGGAGGAGGAGGACTTCCTTGCCTCTCAAGGGAGGAGGAGGAGGACTTCCTTGCCTCTCAAGGGAGGAGGAGGAGGAGGAGGACTTCCTTGCCTCTCAAGGGAGGAGGAGGAGGAGGAGGACTTCCTTGCCTCTCAAGGGAGGAGGAGGAGGAGGAGGAGGACTTCCTTGCCTCTCAAGGGAGGAGGAGGAGGAGGAGGACTTCCTTGCCTCTCAAGGGAGGAGGAGGAGGAGGAGGACGACTTCCTTGCCACTCAAGGCCCGAGGAGGAGGAGGACTTCCTTGCCTCTCAAGGGAGGAGGAGGAGGAGGAGGAGGAGGAGGACTTCCTTGCCTCTCAAGGGAGGAGGAGGAGGAGGAGGACTTCCTTGCCTCTCAAGGGAGGAGGAGGAGGACTTCCTTGCCTCTCAAGGGAGGAGGAGGAGGACTTCCTTGCCTCTCAAGGGAGGAGGAGGAGGACTTCCTTGCCTCTCAAGGGAGGAGGAGGAGGAGGAGGACTTCCTTGCCTCTCAAGGGAGGAGGAGGAGGAGGAGGAGGACTTCCTTGCCTCTCAAGGGAGGAGGAGGAGGACTTCCTTGCCTCTCAAGGGAGGAGGAGGAGGAGGAGGAGGAGGACTTCCTTGCCTCTCAAGGGAGGAGGAGGAGGAGGACTTCCTTGCCTCTCAAGGGGGGAGGAGGAGGAGGACTTTCTTGCCTCTCAAGGGGGGAGGAGGAGGAGGAGGACTTCCTTGCCTCTCAAGGGCCCGAGGAGGAGGAGGAGGAGGAGGAGGACTTCCTTGCCTCTCAAGGCCCGAGGAGGAGGAGGAGGACTTCCTTGCCTCTCAAGGCCCGAGGAGGAGGAGGACTTCCTTGCCTCTCAAGGGAGGAGGAGGAGGACTTCCTTGCCTCTCAAGGGAGGAGGAGGAGGAGGACTTCCTTGCCTCTCAAGGGAGGAGGAGGAGGACTTCCTTGCCTCTCAAGGGGGAGGAGGAGGAGGAGGAGGAGGAGAAGGACTTCCTTGCCTCTCAAGGGAGGAGGAGGAGGAGGACTTCCTTGCCTCTCAAGGGGGAGGAGGAGGAGGAGGACTTCCTTGCCTCTCAAGGGAGGAGGAGGGACTTCCTTGCCTCTCAAGGGAGGAGGAGGAGGACTTCCTTGCCTCTTAAGGGGGAAGGAGGAGGAGGAGGAGGAGGAGGACTTCCTTGCCTCTCAAGGGGGGGAGGAGGAGGAGGACTTCCTTGCCTCTCAAGGGGGCAGGAGGAGGAGGAGGACTTCCTTGCCTCTCAAGGGAGGGGGAGGAGGAGGAGGACTTCCTTGCCTCTCAAGGGAGGAGGAGGAGGAGGAGGAGGACGACGACTTCCTTGCCTCTCAAGGGGGGAGGAGGAGGAGGAGGACTTCCTTGCCTCTCAAGGGAGGAGGAGGAGGAGGAGGACTTCCTTGCCTCTCAAGGAGGAGGAGGAGGACTTCCTTGCCTCTCAAGGGGGGAGGAGGAGGAGGACTTCCTTGCCTCTCAAGGGAGGAGGAGGAGGAGGACTTCCTTGCCTCTCAAGGGAGGAGGGAGGAGGACTTCCTTGCCTCTCAAGGGGGGAGGAGGAGGAGGAGGACTTCCTTGCCTCTCAAGGGGGGAGGAGGAGGACTTCCTTGCCTCTCAAGGCCCGAGGAGGAGGAGGACTTCCTTGCCTCTCAAGGGAGGAGGAGGAGGAGGAGGAGGACTTCCTTGCCTCTCAAGGGAGGAGGAGGAGGAGGACTTCCTTGCCTCTCAAGGGAGGAGGAGGAGGAGGAGGACTTCCTTGCCTCTCAAGGGAGGAGGAGGAGGACCTTCCTTGTCTCTTAAGGGGGGAGGAGGAGGACTTCCTTACCTCTCAAGGGGGGAGGAGGAGGACTTCCTTGCCTCTCAAGGGGGCAGGAGGAGGAGGAGGAGGAGGAGGACTTCCTTGCCTTTCAAGGGAGGAGGAGGGGGAGGAGGGGGAGGAGGAGGAGGACTTCCTTGCCTCTCAAGGGAGGAGGAGGAGGAGGAGAACGACTTCCTTGCCTCTCAAGGGGGGAGGAGGAGGAGGAGGAGGACTTCCTTGCCTCTCAAGGGAGGAGGAGGAGGACTTCCTTGCCTCTCAAGGGGGGAGGAGGAGGAGGACTTCCTTGCCTCTCAAGGGGGGAGGAGGAGGAGGAGGACTTCCTTGCCTCTCAAGGGAGGAGGAGGAGGACTTCCTTGCCTCTCAAGGGAGGAGGAGGAGGACTTCCTTGCCTCTCAAGGGAGGAGGAGGAGGACTTCCTTGCCTCTCAAGGCCCGAGGAGGAGGAGGAGGACTTCCTTGCCTCTCAAGGGAGGAGGAGGAGGAGGAGGAGGACTTCCTTGCCTCTCAAGGGAGGAGGAGGAGGAGGAGGACTTCCTTGCCTCTCAAGGGAGGAGGAGGAGGAGGAGGAGGAGGACTTCCTTGCCTCTCAAGGGAGGAGGAGGACTTCCTTGCCTCTCAAGGGAGGAGGAGGAGGAGGAGGACTTCCTTGCCTCTCAAGGGGGAGGAGGAGGAGGAGGAGGAGGACTTCCTTGCCTCTCAAGGGAGGAGGAGGAGGAGGAGGACGACTTCCTTGCCTCTCAAGGGGGGAGGAGGAGGAGGAGGAGGACTTCCTTGCCTCTTAAGGGAGGAGGAGGAGGAGGAGGACTTCCTTGCCTCTCAAGGGGGGAGGAGGAGGACTTCCTTGCCTCTCAAGGGAGGAGGAGGAGGAGGAGGAGGACTTCCTTGCCTCTCAAGGGGGGAGGAGGAGGAGGAGGAGGACTTCCTTGCCTCTCAAGGGAGGAGGAGGAGGAGGAGGACTTCCTTGCCTCTCAAGGGAGGAGGAGGAGGAGGAGGAGGAGGAGGACTTCCTTGCCTCTCAAGGGAGGAGGAGGAGGACTTCCTTGCCTCTCAAGGGAGGAGGAGGAGGAGGAGGACTTCCTTGCCTCTCAAGGGGGGAGGAGGAGGAGGACTTCCTTGCCTCTCAAGGGGGGAGGAGGAGGAGGAGGAGGAGGACTTCCTTGCCTCCCAAGGCCCGAGGAGGAGGAGGAGAAGGAGGACTTCCTTGCCTCTCAAGGCCCGAGGAGGAGGAGGAGGAGGAGGACTTCCTTGCCTCTCAAGGCGCCGAGGAGGAGGAGGAGGACTTCCTTGCCTCTCAAGGGAGGAGGAGGAGGAGGATGACTTCCTTGCCTCTCAAGGGAGGAGGAGGAGGAGGAGGAGGACGACTTCCTTGCCTCTCAAGGGGGAGGAGGAGGAGGAGGACTTCCTTGCCTCTCAAGGGAGGAGGAGCAGGAGGAGGACTTCCTTGCCTCTCAAGGGAGGAGGAGGAGGAGGAGGACTTCCTTGCCTCTCAAGGGGGGAGGAGGAGGAGGACTTCCTTGCCTCTCAAGGGAGGAGGAGGAGGAGGACTTCCTTGCCTCTCAAGGGAGGAGGAGGAGAAGGAGGAGGACGACTTCCTTGCCTCTCAAGGGGGGAGGAGGAGGAGGACTTCCTTGCCTCTCAAGGGGGAGGAGGAGGAGGACTTCCTTGCCTCTCAAGGGGGAGGAGGAGGAGGACTTCCTTGCCTCTCAAGGGAGGAGGAGGAGGAGGACTTCCTTCTCAAGGGAGGAGGAGGAGGAGGAGGACTTCCTTGCCTCTCAAGGGAGGAGGAGGAGGAGGAGGAGGACTTCCTTGCCTCTCAAGGGGGGAGGAGGAGGAGGACTTCCTTGCCTCTCAAGGGAGGAGGAGGAGGAGGAGGAGGACTTCCTTGCCTCTTAAGGCCCGAGGAGGAGGAGGAGGAGGACTTCCTTGCCTCTCAAGGGAGGAGGAGGAGGAGGAGGACTTCCTTGCCTCTCAAGGGAGGAGGAGGAGGACTTCCTTGCCTCTCAAGGGAGGAGGAGGAGGAGGAGGACTTCCTTGCCTCTCAAGGGAGGAGGAGGAGGAGAAGGACTTCCTTGCCTCTCAAGGGGGGAGGAGGAGGAGGACTTCCTTGCCTCTCAAGGGGGAGGAGGACTTCCTTGCCTCTCAAGGCCCGAGGAGGAGGAGGAGAAGGAGGACTTCCTTGCCTCTCAAGGCCCGAGGAGGAGGAGGAGGAGGAGGAGGAGGACTTCCTTGCCTCTCAAGGCCCGAGGAGGAGGAGGAGGAGGAGGACTTCCTTGCCTCTCAAGGGAGGAGGAGGAGGAGGAGGAGGACTTCCTTGCCTCTCAAGGGAGGAGGAGGAGGAGGACTTCCTTGCCTCTCAAGGGAGGAGGAGGAGGAGGAGGACTTCCTTGCCTCTCAAGGGAGGAGGAGGAGGACTTCCTTGCCTCTCAAGGGAGGAGGAGGAGGAGGACTTCCTTGCCTCTCAAGGGAGGAGGAGGAGGAGGAGGACTTCCTTGCCTCTCAAGGGAGGAGGAGGAGGAGGAGGAGGACTTCCTTGCCTCTCAAGGGAGGAGGAGGAGGAGGACTTCCTTGCCTCTCAATGGAGGAGGAGGAGGAGGAGGAGGACTTCCTTGCCTCTCAAGGGAGGAGGAGGAGGACTTCCTTGCCTCTCAAGGGGGGAGGAGGAGGGAGACTTCCTTGCCTCTCAAGGGGGGAGGAGGAGGAGGACTTCCTTGCCTCTCAAGGCCCGAGGAGGAGGAGGACTTCCTTGCCTCTCAAGGCCCGAGGAGGAGGAGGACTTCCTTGCCTCTCAAGGGAGGAGGAGGAGGAGGACTTCCTTGCCTCTCAAGGGAGGAGGAGGAGGAGGAGGAGGACTTCCTTGCCTCTCAAGGGAGGAGGAGGAGGACTTCCTTGCCTCTCAAGGGAGGAGGAGGAGGAGGAGGACTTCCTTGCCTCTCAAGGGAGGAGGAGGAGGAGGAGGACTTCCTTGCCTCTCAAGGGAGGAGGAGGAGGACTTCCTTGCCTCTCAAGGGAGGAGGAGGAGGACTTCCTTGGCTCTCAAGGGAGGAGGAGGAGGAGGAGGACTTCCTTGCCTCTCAAGGGAGGAGGAGGAGGAGGACTTCCTTGCCTCTCAAGGGAGGAGGAGGAGGAGGAGGACTTCCTTGCCTCTCAAGGGAGGAGGAGGAGGAGGAGGAGGAGGACTTCCTTGCCTCTCAAGGGAGGAGGAGGAGGACTTCCTTGCCTCTCAAGGGAGGAGGAGGAGGAGGAGGACTTCTTTGCCTCTCAAGGGAGGAGGAGGAGGAGGACTTCCTTGCCTCTCAAGGGAGGAGGAGGACTTCCTTGCCTCTCAAGGGAGGAGGAGGAGGAGGAGGAGGACTTCCTTGCCTCTCAAGGGAGGAGGGGGAGGGGGGAGGAGGAGGAGGAGGAGGACTTCCTTGCCTCTCAAGGGAGGAGGAGGAGGAGGAGGACTTCCTTGCCTCTCAAGGGGGGAGGAGGAGGAGGACTTCCTTAACTCTCAAGGGGGGAGGAGGAGGAGGAGGACTTCCTTGCCTCTCAAGGAGAGGAGGAGGAGGAGGGACTTCCTTGCCTCTCAAGGGAGGAGGAGGAGGAGGACTTCCTTGCCTCTCAAGGGGGGAGGAGGAGGAGGACTTCCTTGCCTCTCAAGGGGGAGGAGGAGGAGGAGGAGGACTTCCTTGCCTCTCAAGGGGGGGAGGAGGAGGAGGAGGACTTCCTTGCCTCTCAAGGGAGGAGGAGGAGGAGGAGGACTTCCTTGCCTCTCAAGGGAGGAGGAGGAGGAGGACTTCCTTGCCTCTCAAGGGGGGAGGAGGAGGAGGAGGAGGACTTCCTTGCCTCTCAAGGGAGGAGGAGGAGGAGGAGGACTTCCTTGCCTCTCAAGGGAGGAGGACTTCCTTGTCTCTTAAGGGGGGAGGAGGAGGAGGAGGAGGAGGACTTCCTTGCCTCTCAAGGGGGGAGGAGGAGGAGGACTTCCTTGCCTCTCAAGGGGGGAGGAGGAGGAGGACTTCCTTGCCTCTCAAGGGGGGAGGAGGAGGAGGAGGACTTCCTTGCCTCTCAAGGGAGGAGGAGGAGGAGGAGGAGGACTTCCTTGCCTCTCAAGGGGGGAGGAGGAGGAGGAGGAGGAGGACGACTTCCTTGCCTCTCAAGGGGGGAGGAGGAGGAGGACGAGGAGGACTTCCTTGCCTCTCAAGGGGGGAGGAGGAGGAGGACTTCCTTGCCTCTCAAGGGAGGAGGAGGAGGAGGAGGAGGACTTCTTTGCCTCTCAAGGGAGGAGGAGGAGGACTTCCTTGCCTCTCAAAGGAGGAGGGGAGGAGGAGGACTTCCTTGCCTCTCAAGGGAGGAGGAGAAGGAGGAGGACTTCCTTGCCTCTCAAGGGAGGAGGAGGAGGGGAGGAGGAGGAGGAGGACTTCCTTGCCTCTCAAGGGAGGGAGGAGGAGGAGGAGGACTTCCTTGCCTCTCAAGGCCCGAGGAGGAGGAGAAGGAGGAGGAGGAGGAGGAGGAGGACGACTTCCTTGCCTCTCAAGGGAGGAGGGGGAGGAGGAGGAGGAGGAGGAGGAGGAGGAGGACTTCCTTGCCTCTCAAGGGAGGAGGAGGAGGAGGAGGAGGACTTCCTTGCCTCTCAAGGGAGGAGGAGGAGGACTTCCTTGCCTCTCAAGGGGGAGGAGGAGGAGGACTTCCTTGCCTCTCAAGGGGGAGGAGGAGGAGGAGGAGGAGGACTTCCTTGCCTCTCAAGGCTCCGAGGAGGAGGAGGAGGACTTCCTTGCCTCTCAAGGCCCGAGGAGGAGGAGGAGGAGGAGGACTTCCTTGCCTCTCAAGGCCCGAGGAGGAGGAGGACTTCCTTGCCTCTCAAGGGAGGAGGAGGAGGAGGAGGACTTCCTTGCCTCTCAAGGGAGGAGGAGGAGGAGGAGAAGGACTTCCTTGCCTCTCAAGGGGGGAGGAGGAGGAGGACTTCCTTGCCTCTCAAGGGGGGAGGAGGAGGAGGAGCGACTTCCTTGCCTCTCAAGGCCCGAGGAGGAGGAGGAGAAGGAGGACTTCCTTGCCTCTCAAGGCCCGAGGAGGAGGAGGAGGAGGAGGACTTCCTTGCCTCTCAAGGCCCGAGGAGGAGGAGGAGGAGGAGGACTTCCTTGCCTCTCAAGGGAGGAGGAGGAGGAGGACTTCCTTGCCTCTCAAGGGAGGAGGAGGAGGACTTCCTTGCCTCTCAAGGGAGGAGGAGGAGGAGGACTTCCTTGCCTCTCAAGGGAGGAGGAGGAGGAGGACTTCCTTGCCTCTCAAGGGAGGAGGAGGAGGAGGACTTCCTTGCCTCTCAAGGGAGGAGGAGGAGGAGGACTTCCTTGCCTCTCAAGGAGGAGGAGGAGGACGACTTCCTTGCCTCTCAAGGGAGGAGGAGGAGGAGGACTTCCTTGCCTCTCAAGGGAGGAGGAGGAGGAGGAGGACTTCCTTGCCTCTCAAGGCCCGAGGAGGAGAAGGAGGAGGACTTCCTTGCCTCTCAAGGGAGGAGGAGGAGGAGGAGGACTTCCTTGCCTCTCAATGGAGGAGGAGGAGGAGGAGGACTTCCTTGCCTCTCAAGGGAGGAGGAGGAGGAGGAGGAGGACTTCCTTGCCTCTCAAGGGAGGAGGAGGAGGAGGAGGAGGAGGAGGACTTGCCTCTCAAGGGGGGAGGAGGAGGGAGACTTCCTTGCCTCTCAAGGGGGGAGGGGGAGGAGGAGGAGGAGGAGGACTTCCTTGCCTCTCAAGGCCCGAGGAGGAGGAGGACTTCCTTGCCTCTCAAAGCCCGAGGAGGAGGAGGAGGACTTCCTTGCCTCTCAAGGCCCGAGGAGGAGGAGGACTTCCTTGCCTCTCAAGGGAGGAGGAGGAGGAGGACTTCCTTGCCTCTCAAGGGAGGAGGAGGAGGAGGACTTCCTTGCCTCTCAAGGGAGGAGGAGGAGGAGGACTTCCTTGCCTCTCAAGGGAGGAGGAGGAGGAGGAGGACTTCCTTGCCTCTCAAGGGAGGAGGAGGAGGACTTCCTTGCCTCTCAAGGGAGGAGGAGGAGGACTTCCTTGGCTCTCAAGGGAGGAGGAGGAGGAGGAGGACTTCCTTGGCTCTCAAGGGAGGAGGAGGAGGAGGAGGACTTCCTTGCCTCTCAAGGGAGGAGGAGGAGGAGGAGGAGGAGGAGGAGGAGGACTTCCTTGCCTCTCAAGGGAGGAGGAGGAGGAGGAGGACTTCCTTGCCTCTCAAGGGAGGAGGTGGGGGGGAGGAGGAGGAGGAGGAGGACTTCCTTGCCTCTCAAGGGAGGAGGAGGAGGAGGACTTCCTTGCCTCTCAAGGGAGGAGGAGGAGGACTTCCTTGCCTCTCAAGGGAGGAGGAGGAGGAGGAGGACTTCCTTGCCTCTCAAGGGAGGAGGAGGAGGACTTCTTTGCCTCTCAAGGGAGGAGGAGGAGGAGGACTTCCTTGCCTCTCAAGGGAGGAGGAGGAGGAGGACTTCCTTGCCTCTCAAGGGAGGAGGAGGAGGAGGAGGAGGAGGACTTCCTTGCCTCTCAAGGGAGGAGGAGGAGGGGGAGGGGGGGAGGAGGAGGAGGAGGACTTCCTTGCCTCTCAAGGGAGGAGGAGGAGGAGGAGGACTTCCTTGCCTCTCAAGGGGGGAGGAGGAGGAGGACTTCCTTATCTCTCAAGGGGGGAGGAGGAGGAGGAGGACTTCCTTGCCTCTCAAGGGAGGAGGAGGAGGAGGAGGACTTCCTTGCCTCTCAAGGGAGGAGGAGGAGGACTTCCTTGCCTCTCAAGGGGGGAGGAGGAGGAGGACTTCCTTGCCTCTCAAGGGGGAGGAGGAGGAGGAGGAGGAGGAGGACTTCCTTGCCTCTCAAGGGGGAGGAGGAGGAGGAGGACTTCCTTGCCTCTCAAGGGAGGAGGAGGAGGAGGACTTCCTTGCCTCTCAAGGGAGGAGGAGGAGGACTTCCTTGCCTCTCAAGGGGGGAGGGAGGAGGACTTCCTTGCCTCTCAAGGGAGGAGGAGGAGGAGGAGGAGGAGGACTTCCTTGCCTCTCAAGGGAGGAGGAGGAGGACTTCCTTGCCTCTCAAGGGGGGAGGAGGAGGAGGACTTCCTTGCCTCTCAAGGGGGGAGGAGGAGGAGGACTTCCTTGCCTCTCAAGGGGGGAGGAGGAGGAGGACTTGCCTCTCAAGGGGGGAGGAGGAGGAGGAGGAGGACTTCCTTGCCTCTCAAGGGGGAGGAGGAGGAGGACTTCCTTGCCTCTCAAGGGGGAGGAGGAGGAGGAGGACGACTTCCTTGCCTCTCAAGGGGGGAGGAGGAGGAGGAGGAGGACTTCCTTGCCTCTCAAGGGAGAAGGAGGAGGAGGACTTCCTTGCCTCTCAAGGGAGGAGGAGGAGGAGGAGGACTTCCTTGCCTCTCAAGGGGGAGGAGGAGGAGGACTTCCTTGCCTCTCAAGGGAGGAGGAGGAGGAGGAGGAGGACTTCCTTGCCTCTCAAGGGAGGAGGAGGAGGACTTCCTTGCCTCTCAAGGGAGGAGGAGGAGGAGGAGGAGGAGGACTTCCTTGCCTCTCAAGGGGAGGAGGAGGACTTCCTTGCTCTCAAGGGAGGAGGAGGAGGAGGACTTCCTTGCCTCTCAAGGCCCGAGGAGGAGGAGGAGGAGGAGGACGACTTCCTTGCCTCTCAAGGGAGGAGGGGGAGGAGGAGGAGGAGGACTTCCTTGCCTCTCAAGGGAGGAGGAGGAGGAGGAGGAGGACTTCCTTGCCTCTCAAGGGAGGAGGAGGAGGAGGAGGACTTCCTTGCCTCTCAAGGGAGGAGGAGGAGGAGGACTTCCTTGCCTCTCAAGGGAGGAGGAGGAGGACTTCCTTGCCTCTCAAGGGGGAGGAGGAGGAGGACTTCCTTGCCTCTCAAGGGGGAGGAGGAGGAGGAGGAGGAGGACTTCCTTGCCTCTCAAGGCCCGAGGAGGAGGAGGAGGAGGACTTCCTTGCCTCTCAAGGCTCCGAGGAGGAGGAGGAGGAGGAGGACTTCCTTGCCTCTCAAGGCCCGAGGAGGAGGAGGACTTCCTTGCCTCTCAAGGGAGGAGGAGGAGGACTTCCTTGCCTCTCAAGGGAGGAGGAGGAGGACTTCCTTGCCTCTCAAGGGAGGAGGAGGAGGAGGACTTCCTTGCCTCTCAAGGGAGGAGGAGGAGGAGGACTTCCTTGCCTCTCAAGGGAGGAGGAGGAGGAGGAGGACTTCCTTGCCTCTCAAGGGAGGAGGAGGAGGAGGAGGACTTCCTTGCCTCTCAAGGCCCGAGGAGGAGGAGGAGGAGGACTTCCTTGCCTCTCAAGGGAGGAGGAGGAGGAGGAGGAGGACGACTTCCTTGCCTGTCAAGGGGGGGAGGAGGAGGAGGAGGACTTCCTTGCCTGTCAAGGGGGAGGAGGAGGAGGACTTCCTTGCCTCTCAAGGGGGGGGAGGAGGAGGACTTCCTTGCCTCTCAAGGGGGGAGGAGGAGGAGGACTTCCTTGCCTCTCAAGGGGGGAGGAGGAGGAGGGACTTCCTTGCCTCTCAAGGGGGGAGGAGGAGGAGGACTTCCTTGCCTCTCAAGGGGGGAGGAGGAGGAGGACTTCCTTGCCTCTCAAGGGAGGAGGAGGAGGAGGACTTCCTTGCCTCTCAAGGGAGGAGGGAGGAGAGGGAGGAGGAGGAGGGGGAGGAGGAGGAGGAGAAGGAGGAAGAGGAGGAAGAGGAGACTTCCTTGCCTCTCAAGGCCGAGGAGGAGGAGGACTTCCTTGCCTCTCAAGGCCCGAGGAGGAGGAGGAGGAGGACTTCCTTGCCTCTCAAGGGAGGAGGAGGAGGAGGACTTCCTTGCCTCTCAAGGGAGGAGGAGGAGGAGGAGGACTTCCTTGCCTCTCAAGGCCCGAGGAGGAGGAGGAGGAGGAGGAGGACTTCCTTGCCTCTCAAGGAGGAGGAGGAGGACTTCCTTGCCTCTCAAGGGAGGAGGAGGAGGACTTCCTTGCCTCTCAAGGGAGGAGGAGGAGGAGGAGGACTTCCTTGCCTCTCAAGGGAGGAGGAGGAGGAGGAGGACTTCCTTGCCTCTCAAGGGAGGAGGAGGAGGAGGAGACTTCCTTGCCTCTCAAGGGAGGAGGAGGAGGAGGAGGACTTCCTTGCCTCTCAAGGGGGGAGGAGGAGGAGGAGGACTTCCTTGCCTCTCAAGGGGGGAGAGGAGGAGGAGGACTTCTTGCCTCTCAAGGGAGGAGGAGGAGGAGGAGGACTTCCTTGCCTCTCAAGGGAGGAGGAGGAGGAGGAGGACTTCCTTGCCTCTCAAGGCCCGAGGAGGAGGAGGAGGAGGACTTCCTTGCCTCTCAAGGGAGGAGGAGGAGGAGGAGGAGGACGACTTCCTTGCCTGTCAAGGGGGGGGAGGAGGAGGAGGAGGACTTCCTTGCCTGTCAAGGGGGAGGAGGAGGAGGACTTCCTTGCCTCTCAAGGGGGGGGAGGAGGAGGACTTCCTTGCCTCTCAAGGGGGGAGGAGGAGGAGGACTTCCTTGCCTCTCAAGGGGGGAGGAGGAGGAGGACTTCCTTGCCTCTCAAGGGGGGGAGGAGGAGGAGGACTTCCTTGCCTCTCAAGGGGGAGGAGGAGAGAGGACTTCCTTGCCTCTCAAGGGAGGAGGAGGAGGAGGACTTCCTTGCCTCTCAAGGGAGGAGGAGGAGGAGAGGGAGGAGGAGGAGGGGGAGGAGGAGGAGGAGAAGGAGGAAGAGGAGGAAGAGGAGACTTCCTTGCCTCTCAAGGCCCGAGGAGGAGGAGGGACTTCCTTGCCTCTCAAGGCCCGAGGAGGAGGAGGAGGACTTCCTTGCCTCTCAAGGGAGGAGGAGGAGGAGGACTTCCTTGCCTCTCAAGGGAGGAGGAGGAGGACTTCCTTGCCTCTCAAGGCCCGAGGAGGAGGAGGAGGAGGAGGAGGACTTCCTTGCCTCTCAAGGGAGGAGGAGGAGGACTTACTTGCCTCTCAAGGGGAGGAGGAGGAGGAGTGAGGAGGAGGACTTGCCTCTCAGAGGAGGAGGAGGAGGAGGAGGACTTCCTTGCCTCTCAAGGGAGGAGGAGGAGGACTTCCTTGCCTCTCAAGGGAGGAGGAGGAGGACTTCCTTGCCTCTCAAGGGAGGAGGAGGAGGAGGAGGAGGAGGAGGACTTCCTTGCCTCTCAAGGGAGGAGGAGGAGGAGGACTTCCTTGCCTCTCAAGGGAGGAGGAGGAGGAGGAGGACTTCCTTGCCTCTCAAGGGGGGAGGAGGAGGAGGACTTCCTTGCCTCTCAAGGGGGGAGGAGGAGGAGGAGGAGGACTTCCTTGCCTCTCAAGGGGGGAGGAGGAGGAGGAGGAGGACTTTCCTCTCAAGGGAGGAGGAGGAGGACTTCCTTGCCTCTCAAGGGGGGAGGAGGAGGAGGAGGAGGACTTCCTTGCCTCTCAAGGGAGGAGGAGGAGGAGGACTTCCTTGCCTCTCAAGGGAGGAGGAGGAGGAGGAGGACTTCCTTGCCTCTCAAGGGGGAGGAGGAGGAGGAGGAGGACTTCCTTGCCTCTCAAGGGGGGAGGAGGAGGAGGACTTCCTTGCCTCTCAAGGGGGGAGGAGGAGGAGGACTTCCTTGCCTCTCAAGGGGGGAGGAGGAGGAGGAGGAGGAGGAGGACTTCCTTGCCTCTGGAGGAGGAGGAGGAGGAGGACTTCCTTGCCTCTCGAGGAGGAGGAGGAGGAGGAGGAGGAGGAGGACTTCCTTGCCTCAGGAGGAGGAGGAGGACTTCCTTGCCTCTCAAGGGAGGAGGAGGAGGAGGACTTCCTTGCCTCGCAAGGGAGGAGGAGGAGGAGGACTTCCTTACCTCGCAAGGGAGGAGGAGGAGGAGGACTTCCTTGCCTCTCAAGGGAGGAGGAGGAGGAGTACTTCCTTGCCTCTCAAGGGAGGAGGAGGAGGAGGAGGACGACTTCCTTGCCTCTCAAGGGAGGAGGAGGAGGAGGAGGACGACTTCCTTGCCTCTCAAGGGAGGAGGAGGACTTCCTTGCCTCTCAAGGGAGGAGGAGGAGGAGGACTTGCCTCTCAAGGGAGGAGGAGGAGGAGGAGGAGGAGGAGGAGGACTTCCTTGCCTCTCAAGGGAGGAGGAGGAGGACTTCCTTGCCTCTCAAGGCCCGAGGAGGAGGAGGAGGACTTCCTTGCCTCTCAAGGGAGGAAGAGGAAGAGGAGGAGGAGGAGGAGGACTTCCTTGCCTCTCAAGGGAGGAGGAGGAGGAGGAGGAGGAGGACTTCCTTGCCTCTCAAGGGAGGAGGAGGAGGAGGAGGACTTCCTTGCCTCTCAAGGGAGGAGGAGGAGGAGGAGGAGGACTTCCTTGCCTCTCAAGGGAGGAGGAGGAGGGGGAGGAGGAGGAGGACTTCCTTGCCTCTCAAGGGAGGAGGAGGAGGACTTCCTTGCCTCTCAAGGGGGGAGGAGGAGGAGGACTTCCTTGCCTCTCAAGGGGGGAGGAGGAGGAGGAGGACTTCCTTGCCTCTCAAGGGAGGAGGAGGAGGAGGACTTCCTTGCCTCTCAAGGGAGGAGGAGGAGGAGGACTTCCTTGCCTCTCAAGGGAGGAGGAGGAGGAGGAGGAGGAGGAGGAGGACTTCCTTGCCTCTCAAGGGAGGAGGAGGAGGAGGAGGAGAAGGAGGACTTCCTTGCCTCTCAAGGAGGAGGAGGAGGAGGAGGACTTCCTTGCCTCTCAAGGGGGGAGGAGGAGGAGGAGGAGGACTTCCTTGCCTCTCAAGGGAGGAGGAGGAGGAGGAGGACTTCCTTGCCTCTCAAGGCCCGAGGAGGAGGAGGAGGAGGACTTCCTTGCCTCTCAAGGGAGGAGGAGGAGGAGCAGGAGGACTTCCTTGCCTCTCAAGGGAGGAGGAGGAGGAGGAGGAGGAGGACTTCCTTGCCTCTCAAGGGAGGACGAGGAGGAGGACTTCCTTGCCTCTCAAGGGGGGAGGAGGAGGAGGAGGAGGACTTCCTTGCCTCTCAAGGGAGGAGGAGGAGGGGGGGAGGAGGAGGAGGACTTCCTTGCCTCTCAAGGGAGGAGGAGGAGGAGGAGGAGGAGGACTTCCTTGCCTCTCAAGGGGGGAGGAGGAGGAGGAGGAGGACTTCCTTGCCTCTCAAGGGGGGGAGGAGGAGGAGGAGGAGGACTTCCTTGCCTCTCAAGGGAGGAGGAGGAGGACTTCCTTGCCTCTCAAGGGAGGAGGAGGAGGAGGACTTCCTTGCCTCTCAAGGGAGGAGGAGGAGGAGGACTTCCTTGCCTCTCAAGGGAGGAGGAGGAGGACTTCCTTGCCTCTCAAGGGGGAGGAGGAGGAGGACTTCCTTCTCAAGGGGGAGGAGGAGGACTTCCTTGCCTCTCAAGGGGGGAGGAGGAGGAGGAGGACTTCCTTGCCTCTTAAGGGAGGAGGAGGAGGAGGACTTCCTTGCCTCTCAAGGGAGGAGGAGGAGGAGGAGGACTTCCTTGCCTCTCAAGGGAGGAGGAGGAGGACTTCCTTGCCTCTCAAGGGAGGAGGAGGAGGAGGAGGACTTCCTTGCCTCTCAAGGGAGGAGGAGGAGGAGGAGGACTTCCTTGCCTCTCAAGGGAGGAGGAGGAGGAGGAGGACTTCCTTGCCTCTCAAGGGGGGGAGGAGGAGGAGGAGGACTTCCTTGCCTCTCAAGGGGGGAGGAGGAGGAGGACTTCCTTGCCTCTCAAGGGGGGAGGAGGAGGAGGACTTCCTTGCCTCTCAAGGGGGGAGGAGGAGGAGGACTTCCTTGCCTCTCAAGGGGGGAGGAGGAGGAGGAGGACTTCCTTGCCTCTCAAGGAGGGGGGAGGAGGAGGAGGAGGAGGACTTCCTTGCCTCTCAAGGGAGGAGGAGGAGGAGGAGGAGGAGGAGGAGGAGGAGGACGACTTCCTTGCCTCTCAAGGGGGGAGGAGGAGGAGGAGGAGGACTTCCTTGCCTCTCAAGGGGGGAGGAGGAGGAGGACTTCCTTGCCTCTCAAGGGAGGAGGAGGAGGAGGAGGAGGAGGACTTCCTTGCCTCTCAAGGGGAGGAGGAGGAGGAGGACTTCCTTGCCTCTCAAGGGAGGAGGAGGAGGACTTCCTTGCCTCTCAAGGCCCGAGGAGGAGGAGGAGGAGGAGGAGGACTTCCTTGCCTCTCAAGGGAGGAGGAGGAGGAGGAGGACTTCCTTGCCTCTCAAGGGAGGAGGAGGAGGAGGAGGACTTCCTTGCCTCTCAAGGGAGGAGGAGGAGGAGGAGGACTTCCTTGCCTCTCAAGGGAGGAGGAGGAGGAGGAGGAGGACTTCCTTGCCTCTCAAGGGAGGAGGAGGAGGAGGAGGAGGACTTCCTTGCCTCTCAAGGGAGGAGGAGGAGGAGGACTTCCTTGCCTCTCAAGGGGGAGGAGGAGGAGGACTTCCTTGCCTCTCAAGGGGGGAGGAGGAGGAGGACTTCCTTGCCTCTCAAGGGGGGAGGAGGAGGAGGAGGACTTCCTTGCCTCTCAAGGG
This sequence comes from Rana muscosa, assembly GCA_029206835.1. Lineage (NCBI taxonomy): Eukaryota > Metazoa > Chordata > Amphibia > Anura > Ranidae > Rana > Rana muscosa. Next base: position 565,709,549 of record CM055116.1, on the reverse strand, counting down.
AGGAGGAGGAGGAGGAGGACTTCCTTGCCTCTCAAGGGAGGAGGAGGAGGACTTCCTTGCCTCTCAAGGGAGGAGGAGGAGGAGGACTTCCTTGCCTCTCAAGGGGGGAGGAGGAGGAGGACTTCCTTGCCTCTCAAGGGGGGAGGAGGAGGAGGAGGAGGACTTCCTTGCCTCTTAAGGGAGGAGGAGGAGGAGGACTTCCTTGCCTCTCAAGGGAGGAGGAGGAGGAGGAGGACTTCCTTGCCTCTCAAGGGGAGGAGGAGGAGGAGGACTTCCTTGCCTCTCAAGGGTGGAGGAGGAGGAGGACTTCCTTGCCTCTCAAGGGTGGAGGAGGAGGAGGACTTCCTTGCCTCTCAAGGGGGGAGGAGGAGGAGGACTTCCTTGCCTCTCAAGGGAGGAGGAGGAGGAGGACTTCCTTGCCTCGCAAGGGAGGAGGAGGAGGAGGACTTCCTTGCCTCTCAAGGGAGGAGGAGGAGGAGGAGGACTTCCTTGCCTCTCAAGGGAGGAGGAGGAGGACTTCCTTGCCTCTCAAGGGGGGAGGAGAGGACTTCCTTGCCTCTCAAGGGGGAGGAGGAGGAGGAGGAGGAGGACTTCCTTGCCTCTCAAAGGAGGAGGAGGACTTCCTTGCCTCTCAAGGGGGGGAGGAGGAGGAGGACTTCCTTGCCTCTCAAGGGAGGAGGAGGAGGAGGAGGACTTCCTTGCCTCTCAAGGGAGGAGGAGGAGGACTTCCTTGCCTCTCAAGGGAGGAGGAGGAGGAGGAGGAGGACTTCCTTGCCTCTCAAGGGAGGAGGAGGAGGAGGACTTCCTTGCCTCTCAAGGGAGGAGGAAGAGGAGGACTTCCTTGCCTCTCAAGGGAGGGGGAGGAGGAGGAGGGAGGACTTCCTTGCCTCTCAAGGGAGGAGGAAGAGGAGGACTTCCTTGCCTCTCAAGGGAGGAGGAGGAGGAGGAGGAGGACTTCCTTGCCTCTCAAGGGAGGAGGAGGGGGAGGAGGAGGAGGAGGAGGACTTCCTTGCCTCTCAAGGGAGGAGGAGGAGGAGGAGGACTTCCTTGCCTCTCAAGGGAGGAGGAGGAGGAGGAGGACTTCCTTGCCTCTCAAGGGAGGAGGAGGAGGACTTCCTTGCCTCTCAAGGGGGGAGGGAGGAGGAGGAGGGGGAGGAGGAGGGGGAGGAGGGGGAGGGGGAGGGGGAGGAGGAGGAGGAGGAGGAGGGAGGAGGAGGGGGGAGGAGGAGGACTTCCTTGCCTCTCAAGGGAGGAGGAGGAGGAGGAGGACTTCCTTGCCTCTCAAGGGAGGAGGAGGAGGAGGAGGAGGACTTCCTTGCCTCTCAAGGGAGGAGGAGGAGGAGGAGGAGGACTTCCTTGCCTCTCAAGGAGAGGAGAGAGGAGGAGGAGGAGAGACTCCTTGCCTCTCAAGGCCGAGGAGGAGGGAGGAGGACTTCCTTGCCTCTCAAGGCCCGAGGAGGAGGAGGAGAGGACTTCCTTGCCTCTCAAGGCCCGAGGAGGAGGAGGAGGAGGAGACTTCCTTGCCTCTCAAGGCCCGAGGAGGAGGAGGAGGAGGAGGAGGACTTCCTTGCCTCTCAAGGCCCGAGGAGGAGGAGGAGAAGGAGGAGGACTTCCTTGCCTCTCAAGGCCCCGAGGAGGAGGAGGAGGAGGACTTCCTTGCCTCTCAAGGAGAGGAGGGGA